>CM064866.1:2405618-2461280 GCA_032719365.1 Prinsepia uniflora | reverse complement strand
ATATAATTATATTTACGTCGTACGAGATTGGGGAAGTCAAGTCACGTAGCCCTGCAGCCTTGCCTACGTCCCCCGACTCCAAGTGAACAAGCTGATCAAGTGCGAAAACCTTTTCTCTTATTATAAACGGAAGAACGAGTTAGATCATACTTACTTTATAAGTTTATGATTATGAGTTTAAATTCTACTTATACTCATCGAGTCATAATTTAATTTTTTTTAGTAGGTATAATGTTTGCATGAACGAGTTAGATCATACCTACTTGATAAGTTTATGATTATGAGTTCAAATTCTACTCATTCTTGTCGAGTTCTAATTTAATTTTTTTTAGTAGTTATAATGTTTGCATGGACGAGCTAGATCACGCTTACCTGATAAGTTTATGATTTTAAGTTCAAATCCTACTCATACTCGTCAGGACATAATATAATTTTTTTTAGTAGTTGTAATGTTTGAATGAACAAGCTAGATCATGCTTGCTTGATAAGTTTATGATTATGAGTTCAAATCATACTTATACTCGTCGAGTCCTAACTTAATTTTTTTTAGTAGTTGTAATGTTTGCATATAGATCCTGATTTACGAAGTAAGGATAAGTCTGAAGGTCGGCTTCTTCTTAGGAGAGTTATGGGTATAAAAAAAATTAAAAAAGAAAGAAAAAAAAACCCTCTCGTACTTGACTGCCTTTTGAATATAAATATATATAGCTTTAAATTAATTAAATATAATTTTTTTGTAATTAGAATATCGAATAATTCAAATATTAAATTATAATTTATATATTAATTTAAATCACAAAAACATGCAAGGGGGCAAGATTGTTTTGGTTTTTCATCATTTTGCTGAGCTAATTAAAGTAAGGGCCACTCATTGAAACCACAGATGATTTCTCATGACCGGTCAAATGATAAACTGATGGATTTCAGAGGGTTCGTCTTGATTTCTTGACATATAGAGTAAAAGACAAGTTAGTTTGATCTGGAAATTGGGATGCGATCAGTTGATTAACATGACTGACTGAAAGAAAAACACAGCGTTTGATCAATTTGATCTCCCGTGACTGAATGTTGATCGATCAGTCACTCGATCCAATATGAATTTCAGTGTAAAAAGTTCCTTGATTACCCCCTCCAAATCTATGTGCGCGCACACATATATATACATATATATATATATATGTCCGTTCACCAAAGGCAACAGATAAAATATATTTTCATTTGTTAATTAACTAATTATGTTATTATATTACCAATATAGTGAACTCATTTTTATCCGGTAAAAACTGAAAAAAATTAGGACATTAACTCAGCGTCACGATATTCTGCTGAAATCTTGATATGATCTTAATAAGAAAGAATCGAACTCACGATTTATGAAACGCACAGGCAAGCGCAAGCTCTTTATATATAATCAGTGAGCTACGGGAGAGTGGGTGATTGCTCTATATAATCATTTCCATCTGCTTTATTAATCTAGTTTATATAATTTCTTTAAATGGTATACAATTTAATAGATATTGTCTTATCTTTCTCCATCATCAAAAATATTAATATGGAAAAAGTGCGACGACCCATTAGAGCATATAATTAAGCTATATGTCTAAGAAAATGACAATTACTCAATCTAGCCTCTTATCTTTTTGAAGAAAATACCAAAAACCATAACTTTTTGCTACGTTATGTCTGTGTGAATGGATCGGAGATTCAACATCAAATACTAAATTCTTGAAATTAACATACTCATCATATCGATCATGTCATCCCTGCTTTCATCACCCTGCAAATTAACAATTGCAAAAGAATTCTTTTCTGTCTACCATTTACATCTAGATTCCGAACCTATGCATTCAACATCACCGCACTAATTAATAAGCATGAGTCCGTACGTACGTATAATTAAACAACGTCATTTGCCACCGGAAAACAATCTTCCGGGACGGCAAGAGGTCGTAGATCGAAGCCGGCCGGCCGTTCCATCATGATACCCTATATGATGCCCTAAGAAAACATAAGCTATGTATGTTTACAGAATCTTAACCGTTCATCGTTCTCCAGCTACTACATATGTAGTTCTAATTATATATATGCATGATTATATTATATTGCATGCGCTTAATTAACATAAAATACCCCATAATCAAGGGATAAAATACAAACAAAACCGAATTAATATTGTGTTATATTGACGGTCGACATTAATCAGAAATGCAATTAAGTAGCTATATAAGATATGGATGAGTATGGCCGGTAGGTTTGAGGGTACGTAGCACATGTTAAGGGTCAGAGAAATTACAAAATTAGGGTAATTTTGGGTAAGCTTGATGTTCCTTTCGTAAGCACCAAATGTAGCAGTCTAGACGAAGCGCCATTAAAGATCCTAGAGATGGTGCATGCTATTTGTACCTCGCCCTATATACATATCTCTAATTAATCTTCCCCTTATAATTCACAAATATATATAACATATCACATGCACATATTTTGAGACTTTCTGCTGCATTGAACATTATCAGCTAAATCTCCATCGTCATTTTAATTAATCAAGCAAGCTAGCTAGCTGCATATATATATATATATATAAATCCCATGGATATGTCACATTCTTCCTTGTCTATTTCTACTGCCTAAATTTCCCAGTTTTGCAGCGAAGCAATTGGCATAAATGCCCTTCTAATTATCCATTTACGTAGCGAAATGATTAATGCATTTCTGCTCATACCTAGCCTACACATACGCTACGCATAAGATAAAAGAGAATTCGAAATCGAGAATACTGCCAATCGGCTGTGATAAATATATCTGATTACGTTATCTGTATCACAATTCTTGCACTATTCTCGTTTTGTAATAGCGATTTCGTTTTGGATACGATTGGAGATATATATATATACTTGTATTACGAAGAATATTGCTGTTTGGGTAACCAAACACGAAACCTAGGTCGTTCATCCGG
This sequence comes from Prinsepia uniflora, assembly GCA_032719365.1. Classification (NCBI taxonomy): domain Eukaryota; kingdom Viridiplantae; phylum Streptophyta; class Magnoliopsida; order Rosales; family Rosaceae; genus Prinsepia; species Prinsepia uniflora. Next base: position 2,458,327 of record CM064866.1, on the reverse strand, counting down.
CAAGGGAACGGATAAAAGGGAAAGAAAAAAAAAAGCTTGCAGTTCTCCACCACTCATAAAAGGGCATTCAATATCACTCAGATGTATATACTCATCGATTTATAGGAGAAGTAATCTATAATATGAAGCTGGTCAACAAATTAAACATTAAACATTTCTAAATTTTTTATGTGAACATATCCAAATGCCTGCCGCACAACCAACCACATCCAAAAACAAAGGAAAAACAAATGGGTTATTGGATTAATATTTCCAATTTAGATTAATGAGTCATCATCATCATCGACAAGAAGAGAGTTATCATCAAAAGCACGAAAATCAGAACTGAAATTCGAAAAAAAAAAAAAAACAACAACAATACCATCCTCTTCAATTCTCCACTTAAATAAATAATTCCTAGGTGGCCTTCCTTCTTCTACTCTAGGAAATCCGAAACTACTGAGAGAAAAATGTTAACAGAACTCTGGGAACAACAGTTTTAATCATAATCAGCTCGAACTAGTGATGAAGCTAATATTAGCTTTTTTCTTTGTGCTTTTTTTTTTCTAAGACCTTGGAGGTGGGAAGATTTGCGTACCAGCCATGAAAGCGTTGAGAGGAGTTGGAAACAATGAGGGGTCAAGCAGCGTTGTAGATGGGTTGGCGCCGTGGCTGGATCCGCCGGCGGTGGCTGCTACTGTTACGAGATTATGCTGCTGCTGATGATGAGGATGAGTTGCTGCTGCTCCTCCTCCTCCTCCGTCGTGATGTTGGTCTTGAGAAGTCCCACGGCCAGCTGATGAGCTTTCACCTCCTCCTCCCGTTGGGTAATATTGGCCATCGGGGCCTTGATCGTATAAAAGACCCTTGAACACATGCCCTCCGATGTTTACAGCCGTCTGATACGCGTACTGCTCATCTGGTTCGTCCATTGCACTCACTTTTACGCACCGGAACACCGCCGGTGAACTCACTTCCGGCGGAAATTGCGCGGCCAGCTCTAACCCTAGTGTATGTCCTCCACCACAACAAGGTACGAAAATAAGTAAAAAGTTCGTAGTTATCCTGAGAAAAAAAATAAAAGGAAAAAAGAAAAAGAAAACAGGAACCGATTTTCATGGGACTTTGTTTCGTCAGGTTTACTAACAAACAGTAAAAGAGCAAAAGAAAAAAAAAAAAAAAGCAGGAGAGATTGGGTGGACTGAAACTTCCTCACACGCAAACAATCTATATGAGATATTGATGCAAGATTCAATTTTTTTTTTTCAAGATCTCCCTTACAAATTCTTGCTCTAACTTAATAATATTGAGATTCGAAAAGTTCCGATCGATTATAAAGAAAAAGATTGGTGTGATTAAATTTGTTTGCATTGAAAAGTACAAGATTACCTGACGTGTTGGAAGGCAAGCGAACGCAGGCGAGAGAGCCCGCCCCTTGATTCTCTCTCTGCCTTTTGGGGTTCTCTCCTCGGAACTGTAACTGTTGATTTTGTTGTTGTTGATGATTTTGCTGTTGCTGCAAGGCGGAGAATTGTTCCTGTCTCTCACGCCGTTTGGCCGCGGGAACCCACGTGCTCTTCACGTGGGTTTGGCACTGAAACCCTCTGCTCTTGCAGCAGGTCCGGCACCTCATATGAGGGCAGTCCTTCTTAGCTTGGTTTCCGCAGTCTTGGCAATTCATGCCGCTGCTGCTACCGCTGGACCCACCGCCTAATCCAAACCCTCCTCCTCCTCCACCTCTCATCACCGCCAGTCTCAACCCGGATGACAGATCATCAGCCGACACGACGTCGTTCTGGTGGTGGTGGTTGTTGTTGTCGGAATGTCTTCTGTTGTTGTAACTAGGATCCACTCCAAACGAGTAGTAGTTCAAATTGTGGTGCTGGTGGGCGTACTGCGACGGCCATATTTCAAAACCCTTTTGTTGTAGATCTCTGTCTGTCGTCCCTCGTCTGCTGATCTGTACAAATACAAGCTTCCACCACCTCCTCCTCCGCCTCCTCCCCCCGCCGCCGACTCCACTCTTCTCTGATGATGATCGTCCTCTCCTTCTCGTTTGCTGCTGCTGCTTGTCGGCCCTTGATCTCTCCCACCTAAGCAAAACAACCCTGCCATTTCTCTGATGATCTTAATTTTGGGTACAAATCCATATCATCAAAATCTTCAACTGGTTGCTTGGAATATTAGGGTAAAAACTAAAAACTAATTTGTTGGGTTTTGGTACGGTGAGTAATTGGAAGGTGAATTTTTCTTTTTCTTTTTTTTAAAAAAAAGAAAAATTGATTTGTGTGTCGCGGTTCGAAGCGCTAATAATAATAAATGACACGGAATTAAAGCCCTGCAAGCGCCGCCATGGAAACTGCACCCCACTCTGCTACTGCTCCTACTTACTGCTCCTACTGCGCCTTCCTCATTTAAGACAACTGCCCCAGCTTGCCATTCTCTCTCTGTCTCTCTCTCTATCTCTCTCTTTTCTTCTCTCTTTTCTTCTCTCTCTTCTCTGTTTTGTGTGATCGACTGTGTCTGAGGGACTGGGAGATGGAGTGATGAGTAAGAGAGCAGGGAACAAAAAAAATATTTATCTGTCCCTGCAGCTAGCCACTTCCTTCTGCAAGTCCTACTTCCAGTTTCAATGGGCCTCATCGATCGACCACCACCACTCAACGGCTATGCTGCCTCCACGTGTCCATTCTTCAGCTTTTGCTTATTCGCACCGGAAAACCCGCTTACCACTTTCTCTGACCAATCCCTATAATTAACATTCTTTTTCTTTTCTTATTTTACCCATTTGTATCCCACCGTTTACCCTAAAGAATAATATTGTTGATTTATTCTCTAATACGATATACTTAATTTTTTAATAAACTTTTAATATTGTTTACGAAAAATTATATACGCTAGTCGATTAAAGAATGAAGGTTATGGCACGTGACGATAAGTATTTCTAATGTACTAATCATCTCGATTGTATAACGTAATTTTTACTTCATATGTATGAAGTTTGCATAAAAGAAAAGTAAATTCAGATATACGAGGTAACATTATTAAGTTTTTGTTACGACATTTATTCCAATAAAAAAAAAAGAAAATACTTGTATCTCATACTATCTTTCTCATATCATCCTTTCAATTATCGAAATTTTTTTACATATATTATAATCAAAATTATTTATTTTCTAAATTATTATATTAAGATCATCTCTGGAAAAAAAATTAATAAGATTGGATGTAGTTCAGTAATTGATATGTATTAAATAAATTAACGATTTTGATAAGAACTAAGACTCTTATAGTAAATCGTCAATTTAATGTATATAAATGACGAAACGATTTTTTTTTACGAATGTGATCTTGACACGATGATTTAAATGAAAAATGATTTAGATGATGATATATCATAAATGTATAAAAACAATTAAAATTTTTTAAAAAGATAACACCAGACTAAAATGCAAGTATTGTCCATGAAAAAATAATATTAAACGCAATCTAACCACGCTTGTAATCATCAAGGCGCATAAGAGGAGGATCTCAAAATCAAATAAACTCCAAACCGAGCAAGCCGATGTAATAATGTAGTATTATCAACAAGTAATATTTAAAACTCTGTAATTTATTTTCAACGAATTTCGGCAGTTCTAATGTGAACCACTCTGCATGATCCACGTGTACTTTGCAAAAAAATATAATATTTTAAGTGATAGTCTGCCCGTGACATAATCCAACAAATTTCAAAGAAATCCTAAAAAAAATAATAATAATAAAAACTGAATAAAAAAACAATTTTGTGAGGAAACGTAATTTCAAGATTTACGAAAATCTAGGGCGGTGGCCGTATTGTTTTCTCGACGGATGCCTCGTATTCCACTAAAAATTCTTCAGGTAATCATTTTATGATTGACTAATTACAGAATCGTTTAGTGTTTTTTTACAGTACCGGAATTTAATTACACTAAGGTCAACATCTTTTGATGTTAATATTTAACAGAATTAGGCTACAAGCGGTGTTCCTATGAACTGTAGGACATCGATCCAGATCTATGTTGGCTATATGCCAGCAGGCATCAAATCCTATTTTTCAAACAAATCTGGTCTAATTGTACATTTTTCAACGTTAATAAGCTTTTTTTTTTGGTTTATAATAAATGAAAATTACTTGCAAGGCAAAATTTCAAAGGGGACGCATACATCATATAAAGTATTGGGTAAAATAATATAATACGAAATCAATGTTTGGTAACAGTTAAATTAAATAATTATCGTATAAGTTAATATGGTTGAATGTCTTTATACGGTTCAGTCACGCTAAAATAATATCATCAAAATTGTACGTATTAAATAGTCGAATGACTAGTAATCTTAAAAATTATAAATAATAATAATAATATAAAAATGAATTAACAATTAATAATATTTAATAAATACTAATAATGATATAAATAATAAATAATTATTAAATAAATAATAATAATAATAACATACATAATTAATATTTAATATTTAATATATAAGTATTTTGTATCAACTACTATAATATAATTCGACCAGTATAATATAATCGGCATTATAATCCAGTAAAATATCAAACACCCGATTAAATCGTCAGTGTTATCTGGTAAGGTAGGTCTATCGGATAAATGGGTAATCGGAGAAGTGAATAATGATACTATATATAATTGGAATGATTTTCATTTTTATTGTTTACTAAACATTACCAAGCAAACTAAAAATTAATTGATTACTAAAATGTCCTTTTTTTTTTCAATTTTCTCAACATCTCTTTCTCTTCTTGTTACTCTCTCAAAACTCATTTACTGAGAGATTCGATTCATTACAAAATAACTTAACTATTCTTCTTCATTTTCGAAAAGATTTCACTCATTAAAATATAATATTTCATCACTTTCTGATTTGTATGATAACAATTTGAATTATAATAATAAATCACTATATTTCTCCTTTTTTATAGTATATAAAAAATTAAAATAGGTAATGGGAATCATTAACATCTCCCCCTACTCAATCTTATTATCCATTTTGAGGTAATGACATGAAGAATTTCATATGTGTCCACATATTAAAAAAAATCTAATTTTGCAAGTAAAATTATAAGTACTTCGCATTGGGGATCATTACTTTTGATTTGATTCTCATTATTTACTAAACACACCCTTAAGTATCTCCTTTGTATAATAAATATGAATATCATACTTTTTATAACATATATAAACTTTTACTAAGTTGTGTGTAATGAGGTTGTTTTTTCAAAGAAATTTAATTCGAATGCTATTACGATGGTTGGCAATTGGTTATATAGGGTGCTTATAAGTATGAGTGCTTTTTATTATTACCAACACCTTAACTTTAGGAAAATGTTTATAATCTCCTATATTATTTTAGTTTTGATTTGACTGATCGTATGATAAAAAAGGGTTCTCGATTAATCATTAGAATAAAATTTTATCCGAAAGGAGAACCTAACATATAAGTTATCGATAGTCAGTTGATTCAATAAATAAATATAGGTTGGTTGAAAATTAAATTACACATATTAAAAATAGTAATAATACTCACGCTTATTTTCAGATGATGTTTTCTTTTTGAGAGGAATTTATAGGGCAAAGAGAATTTTTACCACACATTATGTCATTTGAATTATAATTTGAAATCATTGGTCTGCAAATCAAGGCTCTTACTAATAGAGCTAGACCGACTAGGCTTTAGAGAGTGTTAATGATATTTACCTGATTACCTACCAAGGCGTAGGTGAGTGGTGAAATGACGAGCTGGACTATGCTTGATAAACCTTTGGTCATGAGTTCGAATTCTACCCATGTTTTTCGTATCTTGATTTAAAAGTTCCCTAGTGGTTATAGAATTTGCACGAAGACACCAATTTATTGACTAAAAATGAGTTCAAAGGGGTTCTGAATATTTTTTTAAAAAAAGATATTTACCTCATCAACTCTTGAATAACAATAAATGTAATAAATGGATGAAAGTTTTAATAACCACGACATTAATAAATTGAATATCGGTATATACTTTTTGATTTAAAAATTGATATTTTATGATAAAATAATAAAAAATTAAATTAAATTAAAATTTCAACAGATGAGATGAATATAGACAAGAAAAGAAAAACTATTCACATTTATATGTTAATATCCGTAACAATTTAGGTAGAGACGCACTTTATAAAATTATATATATATGCTAACCGTTGCTATTATTTGACTACCATTAGCTCTTACTGGAGATCCAAACTAAAGAGTTGCAGGTAATTCAATACATGGGATTTATCCATTGCCTAAATGAGAAAAACAGACACAATTTATTTTATAAATTCTAATATATTCGCTCTCTCCTCTCTCTGATGTAACCCAGCCTCTAATAGATTTGGGGTCGGGGTCGTCTTCTGATCTTCTATCTTTTGGTGTATACCTAAGCACCTCTGCCCCACAAGACCTCTGTCTACTGCCCTTTTTTTCGCGCTTCCCCTCCCACTTCCCCTCCTTTTGGTTATTTTCTTCTTTTTCGCTGGTTTTGGTAGACTGGTACTTGGTCTAATTTCTGCTTGCAGATTATTGGCAGCTACAACTACCCCAACCACTAGTATAGGGAGCTTGAACCGGATCGGCGGCTACTGGAGAGACTGTTTATAGGTGTGTAACCCCCTTTTTTTTCTCTTGTATAAAAGTTTCGGTGGAAATTACCCTTTTTTTAATTAGCATTTCAATCCGGTGGCAAAACGAACATCTTTTAATCCTGTTTATTTTTCGGTTGTTGTTGGATTCTAATTTTCAGAGTCTATTTACCCAAAAAAAATTTAACCGATTATATTCCTAATTTATGAAATGTCTACTAATTTCTCCATAAAATTAATATATATATATATATATATGTATATGTATTTGTTTTCGTGTGACTTGTGTTTCAAATCTACTGTGATTGCTTTTTGGTGCATGACGTTTTTTGGTAGTAGCGCAACTGTTTGCATTGCAGTGGAATGAATAGTGCTTTTTGCACAAAAATATATGTGCACCTGCAAATGAGACACAAAGCTGATACCAGATAATTAATAAATTAAAAATAAAATATCAATATTGAAGCACAAAGGTGAATCATATATATATAAAAGAGTTTAGTTTTAAAATCTATAATGTGTACATGTGCTAGCAACGAATACAATAGTGGTACATATAACAATAATTTATAATCGATTCAATACTTTGTGTTTTCTAGGGTCGCTTGATTGAAGGGTATCTTTCCCATTTTCAATTACTTAAAAATTAAAACCTCTTAAAATTTTATTAAATTTATATAATATAATTATTTTAATAAAACAATAAATTACCAAGAAATAATTTCATCGATGGATTCATCAATTGAAATCACCATCTGATATTTGATATCGCAACTTGAAATTCAACAGTGAGAGAATCAATTATCATATGGTGATTCTATTAGTTGAATGCATCAAAAAAACTATCTCCGTAAATTGTTAATAAGTTAGTAGAAAGTCTCAATTTTAATTCTTAAGGATTATGATGAGTTTGCCCATCTTTATTGTAAAGCACTCATTACTCATGGTGCACACAAAGAAGCCTTAATCACTCTCTCTCGTATGATATATTTACTTACTAAGTAATGCTACTTGCTTACTTACTCATGGTGCAAACCAAGTTGCCAATAACCCTCCTCCATAATAGTAGTACAAGATTTTTCTTTAGATAATTTGAGAAAATATATCCATATTGAATCATCTTCATAAAAGATGCATAATAATCAGTTGCCAATCAAGAAAGACCCTCCTCCATAATAGTAATACAAGGTTTTTCATTAGAGAATTTGAAAAAATAAATCCATAAATTTAATATGATATTTTGATACGATGATTCTATTAGATAAAAGCATCTATGGAATCATCTCCATAAATTATCAGTACTATGAAAATAATATATGGAATGCATCCATGCAATTATCTTCGTAAACTATCACTAATATGATAATTTAATCGTGGGTAAGTCACCGATGTTTTTTCCACAAATTGCTTCTATTTGAACGTAATAAATTATCTGGAATTAATTCCATCGATGCATTCATCCATTGGAATCACCGTATGATGTACATCCATTGGAATCACCGTATGATGTTTCATATCGCACTATGAAATTCAATAGTGAGGGATCATCTATCATAATCATCTGTCATATAATGATTCTATAAGATGAATGTATCCATGGAATCATCTCTATAAACAATCTCTAATATGGTCATTTAATAAAAAGTATCTGTTTTTTTTATAAGCCAAAAAGTAGCATTAAAAAAAATAACATTACAAGTTTACAAAGGGCATTCCCTAAAAAAGTAAGAATCTAACTTACATCTCAAATAATCTCATGAAACAGAGCTCATGACAAAACATGACAACTACGAACAAGAGAACCCACATAAAAAAGTCCCGGTTTTAATTCCTAAAGACCATGATGAGAATATATCCATCATTTTTATTGTAAAATACTCATCACTCGTGGTACCCTAAAGCGCGCTTAATCACTCTTCCACTTATGATATATTTACTTACTAAGTAACACTAGCTATAAGATTAAAGAGTTACAGAATAAGTCCCGACGTTCATCGAGAAATAAAAAATAGTTTGCCACGTACAAGGACCCTCATCCATAATAGTACGTAGTAAAATATTTTTGATTAGAGAATTTGAAAAAATAAAAATAAAAACTCTTATCATTTGCAATGACATCCATCAACCCACAATATTCACTGCACCGTAAGAGAGCTCTTTACCTCCTTCCACAGTAAATCATGGGTTAATCATTAAAATATTTGTAATTACACATTACAATGAGTTAATCATGGGTTAATTACAAATTACAATGAGTTTGAAAGTTGAAATTTAGGTTGGAAGCAGCCTAAAGCATTTGACCAAAAGGTAGGTTACTAGTCATTAGTAATATATATATATATATAAATAAATAAATAAAAGTGGCTTTTTATGAAAAACAAACACGTGAACCCCCCAAATTAGTGCTCACTAATAATTGGATTTGAATTATAATCAAATTAAAAAAGTACGGATTCCGGCCGCCTTAGCCGTAGTCGCGCCGTACGCTGACCTTGACTGTGGACTCCCCATCTTCTTTCTTGCTGAGTGTGATCGAGAGAGAGAGAGAGAGTGATCGAGAGAGAGATTTATTTACATTTGAACTTTAATCAGTAAAAGAAAAGGCTTCATATTATATATCCAGTTAATTATCCATCAATGGTTATGTGTACTTTTTAAAAAAATCACATTCATTAAGCCCCGTTTTTAGTCAAAAAATTTCCCCAAAAATAAGGTAAAAAGTAGACTAGGGACCCGAGGGCCGAGGCCATGGGGTCTGCTGGCTTGCTTTACTACCAATACCAACTCGATCTTCTCCAATCAAATTATTTGAGGGAGAGAATTGAATTGAGTTTGAACTACATCGATCTCATAGTAGTGAAACCAATTGAGGAAAATCTTCGGTATCTTGGTTGCTTATTTTATCGATCTTTCTCATTGTATATATATATAGATATATATATATATATATGAAGTATGTGAAGAGATCGGTCTATATCCTAGTTGATTTGAGATGTAGATGCAATACGAAAAGGATTTTTCAAGATCAATACTTCAAAAAATAATTAAACAAATTTTGTTTAGTGATAAACTTAATGTGCGTAATTATTCGAGAAGTGGACGATCGAGCACATTTTTTTAGTTAAAATTGAAAACGTAATGCTAATTCAACTATTAAATATGTTTTATTGACGATACCAACAAACGTTCAACGTTAGGGCTAGTCCAATAAATTCGAGATTTATGGCGAAAACTATAAAAAAACTCTCATAATTCATATTTACACACACAAAAAAAATTATGTTTTTTCAATTTTTAATATTTTTAAAGAAATTTCAAGCATTTAATGTAACGACCCGTCCCGGGAAGTAGGGTTAAGACCGTGTTTAAGATGAGATTAGTGAGCTTAATTGGTGGTTAGTCGGTTACGATAGGTCTGGTAGCGTAGAATGACGATTTTGCCCCTAGTTCGGGCAAATTGTTGACTTTTAGTTCGGGCGGTCAAATGGATTTTGACCGATAACTGTGACGTAGTTCGTGACGTCATGAATCCGTAGACAGGTGGCACGCCTGATTCCGACATCCGAGGAGGAAGTTATGATGTTCGGAAGGTTGAGGGCACTTTCGTAATTTGGCTAAAATAGGGGGAAAGTTGACTTTTCGTATGACCGGGTTTTGACACGTTGACCTAGGACAGTTCGGTAGATCTCGTCGTCCTGAGTACAACGACAAGCGGCACGTATTCATCGGAATAAGGATGTGTGAGTTACGAGTCTAGAAAGGTAGTGTCATTATCGTAATTCTGGATTAAAAAGAGGGGCATTTTGGTCTTTTGGTTGTCTGGGGATTTGTGCAACAGATTGGGACAAGTGGACGGCTGAGATTGAGATACTGTGAGAGGGACTTTGGGATGGTGACACGTGGGGAAGTTCTAGTGGCTTCCAGGATTTTACACGGTCCAAATAATTGGGGGCGTACTCGTGTATTTGAGAAGAAAAACAGAGACCGAGAGGTGAGGCGGTGGTTCTTGTGACCGATTGTGTCAGGACCCACCCCGGTTTCACCCCGAAACGCGAGGTAAATCCCGCTCCCGTCTGACTCCCCGACACAAAACTCAAGTAAAACTCACTCGAACCCAGTCAGACGCAGGAGTAAGTACAAAATATCCCAACCTTATCGTTTACAGAGCATAGCACTAAATTACAAGGAAAATAAAAACCGATAAAGTACACGCACACAGAAGCCTTTAAACTCTTCTAGGATCCCCCACGTCACTTCTATGCCTCGGACACTGCCTCGACGTCAAGACCCCGCGCTCGCCCCACAACCTGGAGGGCAATTTAAAACAGAAAATGTGAGTGGACCAGAAAGTACGAAAAGTTCAAAATCACTTAATATGAAAACCGAGTTTAACCCTCCGTTTTAAAACCACATGCATAACCAACAGTTATGAACACAGTTATAAAATAATCATTATAAAACATCATAAGGAACAGAAACACTATAAAATATCATAAGAAACCATAACATGAGTATCAGAAAACTGTATCATAACCATGAACATTAACTCATAAATGTCCCGATCAAACCTGCTGGATCTATCCGAGTCTTTAAACTCCCGAGTCTTTAAACTCAATCCAGGCCTTAATCATATCCGAGTCTTTAAACTCCCGAGTCTTTAAACTCAAGGCCTACGGGGGAAAATCAATATATATCCGAGTCTTTAAACTCAATCCGGGTCTTTAAACCCAATCCGGCCGGTCCCCCGTCACATATATCCGGGTCTTTAAACCCAATAACCAGATCCAGCAAATCCAATCCCAAAACCAGTTTAAAACTACTGGAAATCCATATCCAAACTCGAATCCGAAATCCCCGGTCTGAAGCCCTTCCGGCTTCCAGAACCGCCATTCCGAACCCAAATCCGGAAATCCACTTTCCAAATTTAAAATCAAGTTTAGCTTTCCGAAAATCATTTAAGCACCAAGTCATATTTCAAAATCCCTTTGTAAACAATCAAACTAGTTATCCTTTAAAAATCCCAAAACCCTGGCATTTTACTCAGAAATTGACATTTCTCGTAAAACGTGTCAAATACCGTATTTTCTCGAAAAACGTGCAACAATGTAAAACCAACCAAAACATATTCAATAAACATAGAATCATAACCAAAATCATAAAACAATTATAGAAAACAGTTATGCATGCTCGAGTTTAGAGAAGGGGTCCACTCACAGTACTGAGCCCTACTCGCGTCCCGAACGTCCAGCCCGTTCCTCGGCTTCCTCGGGAAATCCCGATCCTGTCAAACACCGTCAAATTACGTCACTAATACGTCTACAAACACTCACCTAAATTCCCTAAACAAAATCCCCGAATCGAAAACCGAAAACCCGGGACCCTAAACATTCTCCCTCGCGGTACCGAACTCATACGACATCCGATTGCCTCGAAACCAACTCCATTGAACTCAACACAAATCCTAGAACAAAAGTCATGTTGACCACTTTCCCAACCGCCGCCGCACGCGCCCCCACGCGCCGCCCAAAGTGGCTGCGCGTGGCCCCACGCGCCAGCTACAGTACCATCTTCAACCCGTGCTGAACCGGCCGTCGCAGGCTGAACCGGCGAGACTTGATCTCCGCCGTCCGGCCACCAATTCGATCCCTGCCTTCACCAGCAGCTTCGTCCAGACACCACGAATCCAATCCCCAACTCCGTTCACCTCGACACCATCCCTAGCCCGTCGACTAAGCTCAAAACCAGACGGCTAAATGTCCCCCTGTTTCACGACTCCTCAACTCCGGTCACCTCCCGTCACGGTGGTGACACCAAACGGTCCCTAAGACCTCACTGAATCTAGACCAACACCCCTATACCGTCGACTCAGCCCCTACCTACACGACTCGCCGTTTGAACCCACGGCCAAAACAGAGTACTGAAGGTCCCTCCGTCGTGCCCTCCACCACCGTGCACCACCCATCACGGCGACCATCCTAGTCGACGCCTAGGACTCTCCTGAACCTCACCCTAACCTCCATTCCTCTCGACTCTAAGCCCAACCTCACAACTTTCAAATTGAGCAGCACGGGAAAAACAGAGCAAAAGATCTCACCTTCGATTGCAGCTCCGCCGTGCGCACTGCCGCCTTCCACGGTGGTCGTTAGTCTCCCTGCAACCTCCTGCAGCTTCCCCTGCCTTGGTTTGAGTCACCTCACGGCGTAGCCACCACCTCAACCTCACAGCTCCCTGTTTCCCTCAAAAGTTCTCCACACCTCCGCCGTGCCGCCGTGCACGATTGCACCACAAATTCACGGCCACCAGCTCCGCCTTGCCTCACTAACACACTCACAACTCCCTAATCACTCACCCTTGCACCCAGATCGATCAATTCCCCTCAATTCTCACACTCTGTTTCTCTGTGTTTGTCGAAGAACAACACACACACACGGGTTCACCCAAATAGTTAGGACCGTGAACACACAGGATCGCACCAGAAGCCTCTACACCCCTGCCATGTGTCACCATCCCTTCAAACTTTATCCCATCTGTTTAAACCCCAGCCGTCCATTCTTTTCTCTCTGCACAAATCCCCATAAACCCAAAAAGACTAAAATACCCTTCTGTTTAACACATTTTTACGGTTTTACCGAAACTTCCTAGACCCGTAACTCTCGCCTCGTAAGTCCGATGAACACGTGCCGCCTGTCATCGAACTCAGGACGACAAGAACTATCTAACCATCCTAGGTCAACCTACCAAAACCCGATTATACGAAAAGTCAACTATTCCCCCTACTTTACCCAAATTACGGTTAAGCCCTCAACCTTCCGAACATCACAACTTCCTCCTCGGATGTCGGAATCGGGCGTGCCACCTGCCTAAGGATTCGTGACGACCTAAACTACGTTCCGGTCACTGGTCAATCCCCAATTGACCACCCGACATAAAAGTCAACATTTTTGCCCGAAGCAGGGGCAAAATCGTCATTCTAGGTTCCCGGACCCCTCGGGACCACCTAACCCCTGATTAACCTTACTAATCACGCCTTAATCACTCTACTAATCCCAATTCTCGGGACGGGTTGTTACAATCTACCCACCTAAATAGAATTTCGTCCCCGAAATTCCACAGCTAGTTCCCAACACCTAGGGTCTCCTACCCGGTAAAGAACAACCTCTCCTAGGTTTCCTGTCTATCATCTCCACCTTGGGTATTTCACTCCATCCCCAGCTACTGTTACCACAGCCAACCCTAGCTATGTAGCAACTACATGGTGTACGCAAGGGAAACTCTATGAACAGAAAACAAAGGTATTATAAAATACCTCATTTCACAGTACCCGACAGAAGTCATAGAGTACATCCTCGTATACAACCACCCATCTCCCTCGGCTACTATTCCGGCCACGGTCGGACTAACTTCACAAAGTCCTAAAGGCAAACTCTAGCTTGTGGGTTCTCTCCTTCAATAATCTCAGATCGATCAGTTATAGTCACTCCTTTCCTCTACTTCCCGTCAACCTGCTACGGAACTTACTGTACACTCCAAGTCCTCTAGGAAAACTCCTAGACTCTACCCCGAAATCCAACAACCAAACCAACAGAACAACCAAAAGTGAAACAAATACCTGTCCCCACATCTGGTATCGACTGATCCTCCTGCTGAGTCATCGAGAACACCCGGGCCTGAGATCCTGACGCTCTACCACGTCCCCTCGAACTACTCGTGGCTGTGCCACCACCTCCTCTAGTGCCCGCTGTCCCTGATGCTGTACTCTGTCCGGACTCCGCTACTCCTCTGCCTACACCACCTTCCTGTGGCAACAGTGGACACTCACGTCGGAAATGACCTCGCTCCCCGCAATAGAAACACACATTCCAACCTGGTCCACTGCTCGGTCTCCCCGTAGACGCTACCGACGTCGCACTCGCTTGCGGAGTCGGCGGTGCTCGGTAACCCCAAAATCCTGAACTCTGGGCACTACCAGGCCTACCAAAACGATCATCGCCCGACGAGGACGATCCACCGAAGTTACCCCTTTTCGGTGTCCGCTGGCTCGAGACTCCAGGAATAGAGAGTTCCCGGCGTCGTACCGGCAAACTAGCCTCAACTCGCACCGCAGCATCCGACAAGTCTCGGAGGGTAGCAAAAGATCCAGCCGTCACTACGGCTCGAATCTCACCTCGCAAACCCAACTCAAACCTACGGCACTTCTCGGCTTCAGTGGCCACAAAAGCAGGAGCAAACCGAGACAACATCTGGAACTTCCGTTCATACTCTGCCACGGTCATATTCCCTTGCTGGAGATGCAAAAACTCTGCCTCCTTGGCATCCCGGAAAGAACGAGGATAATACTGCTCCAGAAACCGTTCCCTAAACGTCTCCCAGGTCACACAATGGACATCCCAACCGGACAACTCGAGGGTATACCACCACTCGTACGCCGCACCATCTAGTAAAAAGGTAGCCAGCAACACTCGCTCCTCCGGCGGACAATGCATCACCGCAAAAATCCGCTCAAGTCGGGTAATCCACCTCTGGGCTTCCTCAGGATCAGCCCCGCCACTAAAAGTAGTAGCCCCGAGCCGCTGGGCTCGCTCAATCGTGGCACTCTCCGTCTCTCTGGCTACTTCTTCAGGTTGTGGAGAGGGTCTACGTCTCGGAGGCATCGTCAACCGCACGCTGAAAGAGGCATAGAAGTAGTCAAACAACTGAAACACAACCTCACAAACCGACAGACCCAACAAACTCGACAAACCTATGCTCTGATACCAATTGTCAGGACCCACCCCGGTTTCACCCCGAAACGCGAGGTAAATCCCGCTCCCGTCTGACTCCCCGACACAAAACTCAAGTAAAACTCACTCGAACCCAGTCAGACGCAGGAGTAAGTACAAAATATCCCAACCTTATCGTTTACAGAGCATAGCACTAAATTACAAGGAAAATAAAAACCGATAAAGTACACGCACACAGAAGCCTTTAAACTCTTCTAGGATCCCCCACGTCACTTCTATGCCTCGGACACTGCCTCGACGTCAAGACCCCGCGCTCGCCCCACAACCTGGAGGGCAATTTAAAACAGAAAATGTGAGTGGACCAGAAAGTACGAAAAGTTCAAAATCACTTAATATGAAAACCGAGTTTAACCCTCCGTTTTAAAACCACATGCATAACCAACAGTTATGAACACAGTTATAAAATAATCATTATAAAACATCATAAGGAACAGAAACACTATAAAATATCATAAGAAACCATAACATGAGTATCAGAAAACTGTATCATAACCATGAACATTAACTCATAAATGTCCCGATCAAACCTGCTGGATCTATCCGAGTCTTTAAACTCCCGAGTCTTTAAACTCAATCCAGGCCTTAATCATATCCGAGTCTTTAAACTCCCGAGTCTTTAAACTCAAGGCCTACGGGGGAAAATCAATATATATCCGAGTCTTTAAACTCAATCCGGGTCTTTAAACCCAATCCGGCCGGTCCCCCGTCACATATATCCGGGTCTTTAAACCCAATAACCAGATCCAGCAAATCCAATCCCAAAACCAGTTTAAAACTACTGGAAATCCATATCCAAACTCGAATCCGAAATCCCCGGTCTGAAGCCCTTCCGGCTTCCAGAACCGCCATTCCGAACCCAAATCCGGAAATCCACTTTCCAAATTTAAAATCAAGTTTAGCTTTCCGAAAATCATTTAAGCACCAAGTCATATTTCAAAATCCCTTTGTAAACAATCAAACTAGTTATCCTTTAAAAATCCCAAAACCCTGGCATTTTACTCAGAAATTGACATTTCTCGTAAAACGTGTCAAATACCGTATTTTCTCGAAAAACGTGCAACAATGTAAAACCAACCAAAACATATTCAATAAACATAGAATCATAACCAAAATCATAAAACAATTATAGAAAACAGTTATGCATGCTCGAGTTTAGAGAAGGGGTCCACTCACAGTACTGAGCCCTACTCGCGTCCCGAACGTCCAGCCCGTTCCTCGGCTTCCTCGGGAAATCCCGATCCTGTCAAACACCGTCAAATTACGTCACTAATACGTCTACAAACACTCACCTAAATTCCCTAAACAAAATCCCCGAATCGAAAACCGAAAACCCGGGACCCTAAACATTCTCCCTCGCGGTACCGAACTCATACGACATCCGATTGCCTCGAAACCAACTCCATTGAACTCAACACAAATCCTAGAACAAAAGTCATGTTGACCACTTTCCCAACCGCCGCCGCACGCGCCCCCACGCGCCGCCCAAAGTGGCTGCGCGTGGCCCCACGCGCCAGCTACAGTACCATCTTCAACCCGTGCTGAACCGGCCGTCGCAGGCTGAACCGGCGAGACTTGATCTCCGCCGTCCGGCCACCAATTCGATCCCTGCCTTCACCAGCAGCTTCGTCCAGACACCACGAATCCAATCCCCAACTCCGTTCACCTCGACACCATCCCTAGCCCGTCGACTAAGCTCAAAACCAGACGGCTAAATGTCCCCCTGTTTCACGACTCCTCAACTCCGGTCACCTCCCGTCACGGTGGTGACACCAAACGGTCCCTAAGACCTCACTGAATCTAGACCAACACCCCTATACCGTCGACTCAGCCCCTACCTACACGACTCGCCGTTTGAACCCACGGCCAAAACAGAGTACTGAAGGTCCCTCCGTCGTGCCCTCCACCACCGTGCACCACCCATCACGGCGACCATCCTAGTCGACGCCTAGGACTCTCCTGAACCTCACCCTAACCTCCATTCCTCTCGACTCTAAGCCCAACCTCACAACTTTCAAATTGAGCAGCACGGGAAAAACAGAGCAAAAGATCTCACCTTCGATTGCAGCTCCGCCGTGCGCACTGCCGCCTTCCACGGTGGTCGTTAGTCTCCCTGCAACCTCCTGCAGCTTCCCCTGCCTTGGTTTGAGTCACCTCACGGCGTAGCCACCACCTCAACCTCACAGCTCCCTGTTTCCCTCAAAAGTTCTCCACACCTCCGCCGTGCCGCCGTGCACGATTGCACCACAAATTCACGGCCACCAGCTCCGCCTTGCCTCACTAACACACTCACAACTCCCTAATCACTCACCCTTGCACCCAGATCGATCAATTCCCCTCAATTCTCACACTCTGTTTCTCTGTGTTTGTCGAAGAACAACACACACACACGGGTTCACCCAAATAGTTAGGACCGTGAACACACAGGATCGCACCAGAAGCCTCTACACCCCTGCCATGTGTCACCATCCCTTCAAACTTTATCCCATCTGTTTAAACCCCAGCCGTCCATTCTTTTCTCTCTGCACAAATCCCCATAAACCCAAAAAGACTAAAATACCCTTCTGTTTAACACATTTTTACAGTTTTACCGAAACTTCCTAGACCCGTAACTCTCGCCTCGTAAGTCCGATGAACACGTGCCGCCTGTCATCGAACTCAGGACGACAAGAACTATCTAACCATCCTAGGTCAACCTACCAAAACCCGATTATACGAAAAGTCAACTATTCCCCCTACTTTACCCAAATTACGGTTAAGCCCTCAACCTTCCGAACATCACAACTTCCTCCTCGGATGTCGGAATCGGGCGTGCCACCTGCCTAAGGATTCGTGACGACCTAAACTACGTTCCGGTCACTGGTCAATCCCCAATTGACCACCCGACATAAAAGTCAACATTTTTGCCCGAAGCAGGGGGCAAAATCGTCATTCTAGGTTCCCGGACCCCTCGGGACCACCTAACCCCTGATTAACCTTACTAATCACGCCTTAATCACTCTACTAATCCCAATTCTCGGGACGGGTTGTTACAATCTACCCACCTAAATAGAATTTCGTCCCCGAAATTCCACAGCTAGTTCCCAACACCTAGGGTCTCCTACCCGGTACTTTAGCATGATGACGTCATCATGCCGACGTCACTTCTGACATCATGATGACGTCATCCTGTCAGATGTTGTCAGACCAGGGACCAATCAGAACGTGCCACGTGTCACCTGACAAGTGTCAGTGATGACGTCATGCTGACGTCAGCATGACGTCACTGTTGACGTCAGCGGTACTGTAGCAGCGTTGACCCACGCGTTGACCAGGCGCGTGGGGGCGCGTGTGAACAGTAATTTTGGTGGGGCCAGTACCATTTTCAAGGTTTCGACGATACGGATCCAATGGCGGTGGTTTCGTGTCGATCGGAGATCGTTAAGTTGGTCAAAAGGGGGTTTGAAGCACCGGGAATAGTGCCCGGGACGCGTTTTTGAGGCGGATCTGTTCTAGGGTCTTGGTATTGATATTGTAGGGTCCTTAAGTAACCCTCAGGAATAATAATACAGGTTTATAGAGATCGTTGAGCAGCAAGGACCGAGTGTGAGTGGGCTGTTTGATTTATAAAAGGCTTGCATGCATAAACTGTTTTACTATTTCCACTGATGAGTCTTATGAACTGTTTATATATGTTATTACGATGTTTTGGGCATGAGACCCGTCTGGATTATATGTGGATTTTGTTTGGGATGTCCGGGGGACATAGGGTAAACTATACTGTTATTGTACTGTACTTTCCTACCTGTGTATATTGTCTCCTCCAGGGAGGGTCGTTGGCCTGGGTGGACCCCGGGGGACATAGGGTAAACTATACTGTTATTGTATTGTACTTTCCTACCTGTGTATATTGTCTCCTCCAGGGAGGGTCGTTGGCCTGGGTGGACCCTGGAGTAGTCACGGGGCTCTGACTGAGTGGAGTTGACCCCCGTTGGGCTGCTTACTCTCAGGAAGGCATGTTCATATACCTCGGGCAGTGACCGGGATACCGGGAGCTGATGTACCTAGAGAGTCTCGGGTGTGAGACCCTGAGTGGCAACGCGTAGCCTTAGAACCGTGACATCATTTGGGTTGGGTTTTTACAGTGCACTGATATGTTAGTTTCACCTTACGATTATTATTGTGGTTCATTGGTTTATAATATTATGTTTTCACTGCATGCAAGATTTGGAAAACGGAGGGGTAAAACCTTATGATTATTTTATTATTAAATTGATTTCTAAACTGTTATTTTTGGCCCACTCACCCTTGTTTTACTGACCCCTCCAGACCCTGACACGGCCATAGAGGAGGAGGATCCGGAGGAGGAGGCAGAGGTTTAGTTTGCCTAGCTGTGCACCTGTACACCCACTTGGGGGTAGGTTGAGCACCGAATAAATGTACTCTGACTAGTGTGCTCACATGTTGTATTTTACTTTCCCTTGTCTGACAGTATCACTTTAAACACTGTGTTTGTACATTATCTATCTATGTGAGTCTTCGGTTTTTATTTAAGGGTACTTTTGGTATGTTTAGAGTCATTGTCAGACGGGAGCAGGTCACGTCCCCGGGTGGTCCCGGGTGGGATTGGGACGGGTCCTGTCAGCTTGGTATCAGAGCATTAGGATTAGTAGTCAGAGTACTAGGTTAGCGGTTTGTACTTTGTACATGGTCGCTTTCGATGTCTTTTAACCTGTTTGCCTCTTCACAGTTGGATATGCCTCCCCGACGTGAACCCCGTGCACGTGTTGACGAGGGCAATGGAGGAAATGGAGACACTGCGAGCATTGAGCGGGCTCAGCGCCTGGGTGCTACGCACTTCAGTGGGGGAACCGACCCTGAGGAAGCTCACCAGTGGATTGACCGCTGGGAGAGGATTTTCGAGGTCATGCACTGTCCTCGGGAGGAGCGTGTCATACTGGCGACTTTCCTACTGGATGGGAGCGCCTATCGATGGTGGCACAACCTTGTTTTGGCCGGCTGGACTGTTCACACCATCCCATGGGAGACCTTCCGAGAGCGGTTTCTCAACCAGTTCTATCCGCGGTCGTTCCGCAACGCCCGTGAGGCGGAGTTTCTGCAACTCCGGCAGGGGGATCAGACTGTAGCAGAGTACGAGGAGACCTTCCTGATGTTGTCTCGCTTTGCTGAGAACTTCGTGATCACCGAGGCAGACCGATGTCGCAGATTTGAGTGGGGCTTGCGACCTGAGATTCAGGCGATGGTGACTGCAACACCCTTTGCTTCCATGAGGGATCTGACTGATGCGGCGACCAGGGTTGAGAACAGTATCCTGGCTCGTCAGCGAGCTGAGGGGGAGACTCGGCGACGTGATCGCCCACACTTGGGATTTTCGGGCTGTCGTGGCTCGAAGGGAGGACATTTTGGTGGATCTTCGTCTTCTGGCAGCCGAGGACGTTCTGGTCAGTTCAGGAGTCCTCAGAGGTCTGGACAGCGTTCTGGAGCTTGGCAGCGATCTTACTCACCGATGAGCATCTCACCGGGAGGATACTCGGGTCGACCTAGGGAGGTCACATGCTTCGCTTGTGGGGAGCCGGGGCATTATGCTTCTGAGTGTCCACTGATTCGCGGCAGTACTGCGCCAGCGCAGAGCACAGCATCCCAGACTGACAGCAGCCGGACACGCGGTGTTGTGCGTGGCCGTGATCGAGGGGCTAGAGGACGGGGACGACCTGCAGAGTCTATGGCTCGTGTTTATGCTGTTACCCAGCAGCAGGCCAGATCCATTCCGGGAGTGTTGACAGGTACTGTACATATTTATGGCATAGTTGTTCGTGCATTGATGGATTCGGGGGCAACTCATTCTTTTATTTCACCACGTTGTGCGAGTTTGTTGGGCCGTGAGGTGACCGCACTTGAGCACGAGATGGGAGTGGGGACACCGATGGGTGTGACCTACCGGGTGAACCAGGAGATACGAGCTTGTCCTGTGGAGATTGAGGGAGTCGAATTTCCGGCAGACTTAATCCTGATGAATGTTCACGATTTCGATGTGATACTTGGAGTCGATTGGTTGTCGGAGTACAATTCACTCATCGACTGTAGTAACATGCGGTTGACTTTGAGAGGTCCAGGATTACCAGAAGTGATATTCCAGGGAGAGTGTGGAGACGCATCACCCAAGGTAATATCTGCACTCACAGCTACTAAACTCTTACAGAAGGGGTGTCAGGGTTATCTTGCTTATGTGGTAGAGTCTACGGATGAATCTTTGCGTATTGAGGATATTCCGATTGTGCGGGAATTTCCTGATGTCTTTCCAGGAGATTTACCTGGATTACCACCACCCAGGGAGATCGACTTTACGATCGAGTTACTCCCCGGGACTCGACCGATTTCACAAGCACCGTACCGTATGGCACCGGCGGAGCTACGGGAATTGAAAATCCAATTACAGGAATTGGTGGATCTAGGGTTTATCCGACCCAGTACATCACCATGGGGAGCGCCGGTCTTATTTGTGAAGAAGAAGGAGGGTAGTTTACGGTTGTGTGTGGATTATCGGCAGTTGAACAAGGCTACGGTAAGGAATCAGTATCCCTTACCCAGGATCGATGATTTGTTCGATCAGTTACGAGGAGCGCGATATTTCTCCAAGATAGATCTGAGGTCAGGATACCATCAACTGAGAATAGCCGAGGGGGATGTTCAGAAAACAGCTTTTCGAACGAGGTATGGGCATTATGAGTTCTTGGTGATGCCCTTTGGATTGACGAATGCACCAGCGGCATTCATGGACTTGATGAATCGAGTCTTTCGAGCATACTTGGATAAATTTGTGATCGTGTTTATCGACGACATCTT
Source organism: Prinsepia uniflora (assembly GCA_032719365.1). Taxonomy (NCBI): domain Eukaryota; kingdom Viridiplantae; phylum Streptophyta; class Magnoliopsida; order Rosales; family Rosaceae; genus Prinsepia; species Prinsepia uniflora. The sequence goes on along the minus strand of CM064866.1, from coordinate 2,436,082 downwards.
GGTGTATTCCAGGAGTGTCAGGGCTCATGAGGAACACTTACGAAGGGTATTGGGTAAACTACGACAGGAGCAGCTGTATGCTAAGTTAAGCAAGTGTCAGTTTTGGCTAAATAGTATTGGATTCTTAGGTCACATTATATCACCCGAGGGGATAAGTGTGGATCCTCAGAAAACGGAGACTGTGACGAATTGGCCAAGACCGACCACGGTGACGGAAGTGCGAAGTTTTGTTGGGTTAGCAGGCTATTATCGGAGATTCGTAGAGGGTTTCTCCCAGATTGCCGCACCAATGACTCGGTTAACCCGGAAAGGGGTGAAGTTCGTATGGGACGATCTGTGTGAACAGAGTTTTCAGGAATTAAAGTTCCGATTAACCACTGCACCTGTCCTTGCATTACCAGACAACAGTGGAGAGTTCGTGGTATATAGTGATGCATCGCTGCAGGGTTTGGGTTGTGTATTGATGCAGAATGGAAAAGTGATTGCTTACGCATCCCGGCAGCTGAAGACGCACGAGTTGAACTACCCTACTCATGATTTGGAATTGGCAGCGGTGGTTCATGCTCTAAAGATCTGGAGACATCATTTGTTCGGTGTGACATGCCGAATATTCACCGATCACCAGAGTCTTAAACATTTGTTCACTCAGAAGGAACTCAACATGAGACAGCGGAGACACACAAACACACACAAAACACGACCGAAACCACCGTGCAAAACACGACCCGAAAACCTCAAGGAAACCGGTCCAGGAAGCAAACCTCCATAACCACCTCACCTCGACGCGGGAGGAGCTCCAGTCTGCACCGTGGGGATCCTAGGAGCCTAACTGGACGACGGCGAGGGCCACGGCGGCGTGACGGCGGCGGTAAGACCCAAAACCCGATAAGCCCGTTTTCCTTCCCTGTTCGACCCGATCGTGTTTAATGCTTAGAAATGGATTGTTAGGTGATAGACATGTCCTAGGGTGAGTGACGAGTCGTTTGGGACCGGGTTGGACGACGGAGACGCCGTGGATCACCAGAGACGACAACCGGACCGTAACCGTGAGTTTCAGAGATATTCTGGTGAGTTTTCTTCCACTTTCTTCTTGTTTTGAGGTTGTAGAACCATAGGACAGACCTAGACGAACCCCTAGGGATCAACCCCGTCGAAAATGGTGGCCGGAATCGTGTGATGGAATCGGGTCAAACCGTGGGTCGACGGCGACCCGGTTCCAGTCAAACGGGTCGACCCGGTACTGTAGCATGATGACGTCATCATGCTGACGTCACTTCTGACGTCATGATGACGTCATCCTGTCAGATGTTGTCAGACCATGGACCAATCAGAACGTGCCACGTGTCACCTGACAAGTGTCAGTGATGACGTCATGCTGATGTCAGCATGACGTCACTGCTGACGTCAGCGTGTACTGTAGCAGCGTTGACCCACGCGTTGACCAGGCGCGTGGGGGCGCGTGTGAACAGTAATTTTGGTGGGGCCGGTACCAAAAGTACCCTTAAATAAAAACCGAAGACTCACATAGATAGATAATGTACAAACACAGTGTTTAAAGTGATACTGTCAGACAAGGGAAAGTAAAATACAACATGTGAACACACTAGTCAGAGTACATTTATTCGGTGCTCAACCTACCCACAAGTGGGTGTACAGGTGCACAGCTAGGCAAACTAAACCTCTGCCTCCTCCTCCGGATCCTCCTCCTCTATGGCCGTGTCAGGGTCTGGAGGGGTCAGTAAAACAAGGGTGAGTGGGCCAAAAATAACAGTTTAGAAATCAATTTAATAATAAAATAATCATAAGGTTTTACCCCTCCGTTTTCCAAATCTTGCATGCAGTGAAAACATAATATTATAAACCAATGAACCACAATAATAATCGTAAGGTGAAACTAACATATCAGTGCACTGTAAAAACCCAACCCAAATGATGTCACGGTTCTAAGGCTACGCGTTGCCACTCAGGGTCTCACACCCGAGACTCTCTAGGTACATCAGCTCCCGGTATCCCGGTCACTGCCCGAGGTATATGAACATGCCTTCCTGAGAGTAAGCAGCCCAACGGGGGTCAACTCCACTCAGTCAGAGCCCCGTGACTACTCCAGGGTCCACCCAGGCCAACGACCCTCCCTGGAGGAGACAATATACACAGGTAGGAAAGTACAGTACAATAACAGTATAGTTTACCCTATGTCCCCCGGACATCCCAAACAAAATCCACATATAATCCAGACGGGTCTCATGCCCAAAACATCGTAATAACATATATAAACAGTTCATAAGACTCATCAGTGGAAATAGTAAAACAGTTTATGCATGCAAGCCTTTTATAAATCAAACAGCCCACTCACACTCGGTCCTTGCTGCTCAACGATCTCTATAAACCTGTATTATTATTCCTGAGGGTTACTTAAGGACCCTACAATATCAATACCAAGACCCTAGAACAGATCCGCCTCAAAAACGCGTCCCGGGCACTATTCCCGGTGCTTCAAACCCCCTTTTGACCAACTTAACGATCTCCGATCGACACGAAACCACCGCCATTGGATCCGTATCGTCGAAACCTTGAAAATGGTACCGGCCCCACCAAAATTACTGTTCACACGCGCCCCCCACGCGCCTGGTCAACGCGTGGGTCAACACTGCTACAGTACCGCTGACGTCAGCATGACGTCATGCTGACACTTGTCAGGTGACACGTGGCACGTTCTGATTGGTCCCTGGTCTGACAACATCTGACAGGATGACGTCATCATGACGTCAGCATGATGACGTCATCATGCTACAGTACCGGGTCGACCCGTTTGACTGGAACCGGGTCGCCGTCGACCCACGGTTTGACCCGATTCCATCACACGATTCCGGCCACCATTTTCGATGGGGTTGATCCCTAGGGGTTCGTCTAGGTCTGTCCTATGGTTCTACAACCTCAAAACAAGAAGAAAGTGGAAGAAAACTCACCAGAATATCTCTGAAACTCACGGTTACGGTCCGGTTGTCGTCTCCGGTGATCCACGGCGTCTCCGTCGTTCAACCCGGTCCCAAAAGACTCGTCACTCACCCTAGGACATGTCTATCACCTAACAATCCATTTCTAAGCATTAAACACGATCGGGTCGAACAGGGAAGGAAAACGGGCTTATCGGGTTTTGGGTCTTACCGCCGCCGTCACGCCGCCGTGGCCCTCGCCGTCGTCCAGTTAGGCTCCTAGGATCCCCACGGTGCAGACTGGAGCTCCTCCCGCGTCGAGGTGAGGTGGTTATGGAGGTTTGCTTCCTGGACCGGTTTCCTTGAGGTTTTCGGGTCGTGTTTTGCACGGTGGTTTCGGGGCTGGGAAGTGGGGTGGTGGCTGCCGGTGATGCTCGGGGATGATGAGTAGATGATGGTGGTGCTGCTGGTGATCGGGTGGTGGTGTGAGAGGGGCTGGTTCGATCGCCTGGTTTGAGAGAAAAGGGGGAAGAATGCACGGGTTTGTGAAGGGGGAATGGATGTGTTTGTGTGTGTTTGTAAGCAAAGCAGAAACAGAACGTGCATGAAGCAGAAAAAGCAGAGGAAATGGAAGGCTGGGATCCATTTGAGCAGATGATCCAACGGCTGGGATTAAATGGAGGGAAATTAAATAATATAAAAATTGATTAAATAGTGTTAATTGCTTTATTGGAATAGTAAGGCTTTGGATGGGTGACACTTGTCACCAATCCATCGGTTCGATTTAAATATTAATTTGGCATGGATTCCCGTAATTAATTAATTGGTGGCCAGGGATGAAGAGGGAGATAGCTGAGTTTGTCAGCAAATGTTTGATCTGTCAGCAAGTCAAAGCAGAACGGCAGCGTCCGTATGGGGCTATGCAGCCACTTCCAATTCCACAATGGAAGTGGGATCATATTACAATGGACTTTGTCTTCAAGTTACCGAAGACAAGGAGTGGAGTTGATGGAGTCTGGGTAATAGTGGACCGGTTAACTAAATCAGCACATTTTCTACCTGTACGTGAGACGTACAAGCTAAACCGTTTGGCCCAGCTGTTCATTAATGAGATCATCCGACTACACGGTACCCCAGAGTCGATCGTGTCGGATCGGGATCCGCGTTTCACATCCAGATTTTGGAGGAGTCTGCAAACTGCCTTAGGCATGAAATTGCATTTCAATACGGCATTCCATCCTCAGACCGACGGGCAGTCTGAAAGGACGATACAGACTCTCGAAGACATGATGAGAGCTTGTGTATTGCAATTCCAGGATTCGTGGGCTGATCGATTGCCATTGATGGAGTTTGCCTACAATAACAGCTACCAGGCGAGTATAGGGATGTCACCATATGAGGCACTGTATGGTCGACAGTGCAGAACACCGGTATGCTGGATGGAGATCGGAGAAAGAACTGCAGTGGGGCCGGATCTGATGGATATGACCCAAGAGACAGTTCGGGTTATTCGGGAGAGATTGAAGGCGGCCCAGGATCGTCAGAAAAGCTATGCTGATCGACGGATCCGAGATTTAGAGTTCGAGGTTGGTGACTTTGTCTTTCTAAAGTTATCGCCGTGGAAAGGGATTCTTCGATTTGGACGACGTGGGAGATTGAGTCCTCGTTATATCGGACCATATGAGATTGTCGAGAGGATTGGTCCGGTGGCTTACCGTTTAGCACTACCTTCGGAGCTTTCCCGAGTACATGACGTGTTTCATGTATCGATGCTACGGAAGTATCTTCGGGATGACTCTCATGCACTGCCAGAGCAACCACTGGAACTGATGACCGATTTGAGTTTCAAGGAACGGCCAGTGCAGATTCTGGATAGGAAGGAAAAGGTCTTAAGGAACAAGACGATTTCTTTGGTTAAAGTGCTATGGCGGAACCACGAGGTGGAGGAAGCGACATGGGAACCCGAGGAATTGATGAGAGGGGCAGTACCCATACTTGTTTGAGTAAATTTCGAGGACGAAATTTCTGTAAGGAGGGTAGGTTGTAACGACCCGAACCGAAAATAATAATATTTTAATGTAAAAAGACTGTTTTACCCTTGGGGGGAAACTTTGACTTTTTCTCGGGAAATAATTCGGACTTTGACCCATGACTATGACGTAGATCGGGACGTCACGAATCCGTAGACAAGCGGCACGCCGAAATCGGAGTTCGTATGAAGAAGTTATGGTCAAGGAAGCGTTTTAGCGGAACTTACGAACCGAGAACAACGGAATAAAATATTAATTAATTACGGGAATCCATGCCAAATTAATATTTAAATCGAACCGATGGATTGGTGACAAGTGTCACCCATCCAAAGCCTTACTATTCCAATAAAGCAACTAATACTATTTAATCCATTTTAATATTCATTATTTTTCCCTCCAATTAACCCTAGCCTTTGGATCTGCTGCTCAAATGAATCTTGGCCCTTCATTTTGTCTGATTTTTCTGCTTCATGCACGTTCTCACCTCTCTATTTTCTGCTTTGCTTACAAACACACACAAACACATCCATTCCCCCTTCACAAACCCGTGCATTCTTCCCCTTTTCTCTCAAACCAGGCGATCGAACCAGCCCCTTTCACACCACCACCCGATCACCAGCTGCATCACCATCATCTACTCATCATCCCCGAGCATCACCGGCAGCCACCACCCCACTTCCCAGCCCCGAAACACCGTGCAAAACACGACCCGAAAACCTCAAGGAAACCGGTCCAGGAAGCAAACCTCCATAACCACCTCACCTCGACGCGGGAGGAGCTCCAGTCTGCACCGTGGGGATCCTAGGAGCCTAACTGGACGACGGCGAGGGCCACGGCGGCGTGACGGCGGCGGTAAGACCCAAAACCCGATAAGCCCGTTTTCCTTCCCTGTTCGACCCGATCGTGTTTAATGCTTAGAAATGGATTGTTAGGTGATAGACATGTCCTAGGGTGAGTGACGAGTCGTTTGGGGACCGGGTTGGACGACGGAGACGCCGTGGATCACCGGAGACGACAACCGGACCGTAACCGTGAGTTTTAGAGATATTCTGGTGAGTTTTCTTCCACTTTCTTCTTGTTTTGAGGTTGTAGAACCATAGGACAGACCTAGACGAACCCCTAGGGATCAACCCCGTCGAAAATGGTGGCCGGAATCGTGTGATGGAATCGGGTCAAACCGTGGATCGACGGCGACCCGGGTTCCAGTCAAACGGGTCGACCCGGTACTTTAGCATGATGACGTCATCATGCTGACGTCACTTCTGACATCATGATGACGTCATCCTGTCAGATGTTGTCAGACCAGGGACCAATCAGAACGTGCCACGTGTCACCTGACAAGTGTCAGTGATGACGTCAGCATGACGTCACTGCTGACGTCAGCGGTACTGTAGCAGCGTTGACCCACGCGTTGACCAGGCGCGTGGGGGCGCGTGTGAACAGTAATTTTGGTGGGGCCAGTACCATTTTCAAGGTTTCGACGATACGGATCCAATGGCGGTGGTTTCGTGTCGATCGGAGATCGTTAAGTTGGTCAAAAGGGGGTTTGAAGCACCGGGAATAGTGCCCGGGACGCGTTTTGAGGCGGATCTGTTCTAGGGTCTTGGTATTGATATTGTAGGGTCCTTAAGTAACCCTCAGGAATAATAATACAGGTTTATAGAGATCGTTGAGCAGCAAGGACCGAGTGTGAGTGGGCTGTTTGATTTATAAAAGGCTTGCATGCATAAACTGTTTTACTATTTCCACTGATGAGTCTTATGAACTGTTTATATATGTTATTACGATGTTTTGGGCATGAGACCCGTCTGGATTATATGTGGATTTTGTTTGGGATGTCCGTGGGGACATAGGGTAAACTATACTGTTATTGTACTGTACTTTCCTACCTGTGTATATTGTCTGCCTCCAGGGAGGGTCGTTGGCCTGGGTGGACCCTGGAGTAGTCACGGGGCTCTGACTGAGTGGAGTTGACCCCCGTTGGGCTGCTTACTCTCAGGAAGGCATGTTCATATACCTCGGGCAGTGACCGGGATACCGGGAGCTGATGTACCTAGAGAGTCTCGGGTGTGAGACCTTGAGTGGCAACGCGTAGCCTTAGAACCGTGACATCATTTGGGTTGAGTTTTTTACAGTGCACTGATATGTTAGTTTCACCTTACGATTATTATTGTGGTTCATTGGTTTATAATATTATGTTTTCACTGCATGCAAGATTTGGAAAACGGAGGGGTAAAACCTTATGATTATTTTATTATTAAATTGATTTCTAAACTGTTATTTTGGCCCACTCACCCTTGTTTTACTGACCCCTCCAGACCCTGACACGGCCATAGAGGAGGAGGATCCGGAGGAGGAGGCAGAGGTTTAGTTTGCCTAGCTGTGCACCTGTACACCCACTTGTGGGTAGGTTGAGCACCGAATAAATGTACTCTGACTAGTGTGCTCACATGTTGTATTTTACTTTCCCTTGTCTGACAGTATCACTTTAAACACTGTGTTTGTACATTATCTATCTATGTGAGTCTTCGGTTTTTATTTAAGGGTACTTTTGGTATGTTTAGAGTCATTGTCAGACGGGAGCAGGTCACGTCCCCGGGTGGTCCCGAGTGGGATTGGGACGGGTCCTGTCACGCGCCCCCATGTGTCACCCAAGCTCCTGCGACTGGGCCTCATGTGCCTGCCTTGCAGTCGTAAAGCCAATCATCTTCGATCCCCAGCCAGGTCGCAATTCCCTACAACGGGTCCCGACCTGAACAACTCGGCCCGCCTCAAGCTTCTTCATTTCATGTCTGATTCTCTTGTTACAAGCATCAAAATGCTTCTAAATAATCCTAGGAAAAGTTCTATGGATTCAAAACACGAAGAACTCACCTCAAAATCAAAAGCCAATCCTTCGACTCTCGACCAACTTTCAACTCTTCGCCTCGAGCACTTTCGACATCCAAATCCTTCAAGTCTTAGTCCATTTAAGGTCGTACACGTCTTAGGAATATTCTATTCAAAGGTCCAGGTCTAGAAAAAGGTTTCCAGCAACGTGAATCTTTTTTGGGTCATGTTGGGCTCTCTGGTTTTCTTCCTCCTTTCTCTTCTTTAATTTTTTTTCTTTTTACTTTCTTCTCTCTTTCCCTCTCATTTTCTTTTCTGCTCCCGAGTTGAATGGTTGAAAGGATTGGTTGTTTGATTTTCAGTTGCAACACAACACACACGGTGCAAGCGAGAAGTGCCACTAATCCTCGCTGGATGGTGACACCTGTCACCGGCATAGTGGGCCAACAAATACTCCTCAATTGCCAAATTACAAAATTTCCCTTCCTAATCTTTGTCCCCGAATTTCTGCTCTAGACCTATAACGAGTTTGTCCAAACTCCGATTTCGACATGCCGCCTATTTACGGATTTAGGACTCAGAAACCTATGTAACGGTCCTTAAGAAGTGTCCAAAAAGTACTCTAAGAAAAATCTAACTTTTGACCTACAAGGGTAAAAGCATCAATTTACAGTCAAACTTCGCGAGATTATATTTTGTTGAATTTTCGGGTCGTTAAATTTGACATAAAATAATAATTAAGTACATGATACAAACTTTAACGGTAAGCTTGGAAGAGGAACTTCGAAGTTCCATGAATTTTAGGTTATATTACAAAAAAATGCACTAAAAATAAAAAAGTATCAGCATTGTAAATTGGTAGTTAAGCAAGTGACTAAGCTCAAACTACGCATTAAATTAAACACGTAATTTGAGTATTGTGCAATTTAAACCCTTTTTGTGTAGATGTAGTATTGGTAAATAGGGATCGTTCTTAACCGGGGAAATTAGGGAACATTAATAATGTGTTAGTGGGAGATGAATAAAAGAATAATGAATTAAAGAATTAGAGAATAAAGAATTAAAGGAATAAAAGAATAAAAGAATTAAAAGAATAAAAGAATAAAAGAATAAAAGAATAAAGAAGGGGGGTTTTGAAAAGATTTATAACTAAATTAAAGAAAACACTAATTAAGAATTAAAATGCAAATGCTCATGCTAATTGGAATTTACAAACTATAGAGTAGTTTCATAGACAAAACCCACACTTTTACGTAAGTAATTTCGAATTAACAATCACATTATTTAAACTACTCCTAAAAATAGACTTCTTTCTAACATTTTTCTCATAATAAACCAATCACGAAATCCTACCTTCATCATCTCAAATACTTACATATATCTTTCAATATTATAAATGCATCAACCATTAATGTGCGTCAAACATCAATATGCTTCAAACATTTACAACATGATTTACCTTAAGTTTATAATTAAATGCGCCGACAGCGATCAACATTTAATCTCTTCAATTCTACTCTAAGTGCACCGACAGCGGATAAAACACTTAATATCAAATTGAAGTTTAAGCACTAAAACATATGAAGTAAAAGAAATTCAAAAAGTAAACACATGGAGATTGCATTCTTACTTACAAATGTTAGAAAGAAAATACTAAGAACAATAGTAAAGAAGAAATGAAAATAACATAAAATAACATAAATTACGAATAAGAATTAAAAGAAAACTAATTAATAAGAAAATCTACAAGAAGTAAAAATGGTCCCCAAATTGTCTCTCAAAAGAGAGAAACAAAATAACTAAACTAAGAACTAAGAACTAAGAAAAATGAAAGAAATGGAAGAATGAAACTAATGGGGGACTCTCCAAATACATGAAATGACCTCCCTATTTATAGAGGGAGTGCCATAATTGTTTAATTAAAAGTACAAAATTAAAATATAAAAATAGCAATAAAATAGTACATGAAGAAGTGATGGAAATGATGAGATTGGGTGGGAAAAGATGCTGATTTTGGGGCAAATATGCTGATTTTAGGGAAAAGTGGCTGATTTTGGGGAAAAGTTGCTGATTTTGGGGCAAATATGCTGATTTTGGGAACTATTGGGGGGCTGCTGGATTTTTGGCTTGGGATGCTGGATTTCAGCAGCTTCCCACCGAATTTCCTTGCGATTTTCGGTGGTTTCTCATATTTCGTCCATAATTTCTTCATTATAATTCCGATCGGGACGATTCTTTCACCAAAATGCTCCAAATTCCAAGCTTTATTTATTTCTACAAAAATATCACAAAATAAATTAATTTGTCTAATTATTTATTATTTTAATATTAAAAGTCAAGTATAAAAGGTATAAAATAATATAAAATAACGCTTATTTGAGGACCTATCAGCAAGTAATAAGGAAGCACGTGGACCATATGAGCATAAAAATCCATTAAACAAAGGATTTTCAAAGTAATACCTCTCTAGGCGGGGCTTACAAATTTCAGCTATATGTATTACATCTAATCATTTGCAAACTCATTGGAACTTTGAAATTCCTCATTTTTAACTAATTTTTCTTAAATTCCATGAAACTTGAAATCTCATAAAATTTAGGTTATATTACAAATAAACACACACAAAGAAATATATGGTCATTGTAAGTAGTTAAGAAATTAGTAAAAAAACACATACACTGACAGGACCCATCCCAATCCCCCCCCGGGATTAGTGCGGGATGACCCTGCTCCCGTCTGACACGAAGTGTCAGACAAGGGATATTTCCGACCTTTGCCCTCCCGGGCTATCAGAGTACGCCAGGATCCGGAGGAGGCATGTGATATCTCGGTCCCTGCTACAGTCCACATCCGATGTCAACCTGAAGGGCAGTCAAAACATTAAAAACTGTGAGTGGACAAAACAAAGAGTTTATAAAAACATTTAATAAGGAAGACATTTGTACCCTCCACTAAAAAGCATGCATGCATTCGAAAACCATTTATCCAAAACAACCATATGTGGGACTAAGCCCAAAGCAGATATAAACTAAGGTCGAAAGGACCACAATGAAAACGACCATACGGGCCACTGCCCAAATCCTGTGCACACCTGTACACACCACATATCATATATCATATATCCATCACATACATATATATAAGTCACACAACCAATCCTGTCACGGTATCCAAAGCTACGCGCATGCTACCCAGGTCTCAATCCGAGTCTTCTCAAAGTCAAGATCAATGTCCGTAGACCACTGACCCTACCCGAGGTAATAGTAATCATAGCCTTCCTGAGAGTAAGGAACCCAACTGGGGGGTGACTCCACTCAGTCGGTGCTCCGTGACTACTCCGGGGTCCACCCAGGCCAACGACCCTCCCCGGAGGAGATAATAGAAGTAAAGGAAGGTAGACGAACATATATATATACATAACATAAACATTCACGACCGGTTCCCCTGAACCGTCATGATCCATAATATCCATAATCAGGTAACATGCCGGTTCCCATAAACCGTCATGTACCTTAATAACATAACAAGGGTTCATGCCGGTTCCCATAAACCGTCATGAACCTGGGAATCCATTTAAGGTTCCCTGACCTGAAATCAAAACCGTAAAGTGACTGGGTCTCGTACCCGAACATAGGACACCAACTGGGCACCGTGCCCGGAATCTGAGGTCATATGCCCGAGACAAAACCAAATGGGTCTCATACCCGAGTTTATCATTTTGAAATCCAAATTCAGTTCATTTAAATCAATAAAGAAATACAGACCCGTATAAGCACCGTATAAGGCCGAAACCTCGAAATACGTGCTTATACGTAACCACATACAAATGCACCCATGGCATCATCAAACAAGTAATAAAACATATAATAAACATTTATGCATGCACCAATTTAGAAAACAAGGTCCACTCACAGACCGTCCGAGCTGCCGCCTCGATTTGCGTGCCATACGGCTCCCCGAGCCGATCACCGTCACCGGGACTCCCAAACCTGTCCAAATCGTAATAGAAGGTTACTAACTACTTAATTAACCTCCCACTAAAGCCCCGTAATTTTCCCATATTTTTAACTATTTTTAAAACCGAACCTAAACCTTCCGATGCCCCGAAACATATCGAGACGGTGTCCGATCGACACGAAACCAGTCCCAAAATGTTCGTTACATCGAATAGATGATTTCACATGTTGGAACCTTCCCCAGATTCCCTACCACGCGCCCTCACGCGCCGCCTGAAGTGGCTGCGCGTGGGCTTCACGCGCCTGCTACAGTACCTGCTGACGTCAGCATGACGTCATCACTGACAGCCCCTGACAATGACACGTGTCACGCTCCCATTGGCCCACTGTCTGACATGTCAGTCTGACATTGTCAGATCTGACATGATGACGTCATCCCTGACATGATGACGTCATCAGGATGACGTCATCAGTCATCCCCTACATCGGTCAGACCGGTCCGAACCGGTCCGGTCCGGTTTTTCCTGCAACTTGGACCGGCGTAACCGGTCCAGGTGTCCTTCTCCCTCATGTTCGGTCCGATTTCATCCATTCCAATTCCTAAATTCCTATTTCTTCATTTCCTATCGAACCCAATTAACAAAACAACTTAAAACCCCGTAAATCGATCCCTAAAAATTAACCCCCGACGGCCCTGTTTTCCGATTTCGTCCCCAGGCTTCACAGCCGTCAACCCCCGTTCAAAACCATCTCAATACACCCTAAACAATCTAACAAACATTCCCTAATCAACCAAAACTATCCATAATGTAAAAATCGACAAAAGGGGAGATTTGGGCCTAACCGGGTAACCGTTCGGGTTTGGGTCTCGGCCGTGCACGGTGGCTCCCTCTTGGCCGGCCACCATCATCTTCAGTCCTTCCCTCATGTCTGGTCTCCGTCCTGGCCGAATTGGGGTGGGGTTGGCTGGGTTTGGGTTGCACGAAGATGGAGAGAAAAGGGTGAGATCGGGTGGGTTTGTGTGTGGATGAAGAAATGAAAATGCACGGGGATGGGTTTGGTGCATAAGTAGGTGGGGTTGGCCAGTGGATGGGTGAAAAGTGTCACTCATCCATTGGGCCTCCATTAAATATCTGGGCCCACTAGAGACAAAACTGCACTTTTTGTCTCGTAAAACGTGTCGTCGTAAATAGTAACCGGGAACTTCCGTGAACCGTAACTTCGCCGTCGAACGTCCGAATTCGACGTGCCGCCTGTCTACGGATTCGTATCGTCCTTATCTACGTAATGGTCTTCGGCCCTCGGCCATCGGACCTCCCGGTCAAAAAGTCAACTTTTGACCTCCTATTCACCTAAATTACCAAAATGCCCCTAAACTTCCGAACGTCATAACTTCTTCCTCGAACGTCGGAATTGAACGTGCCACCTGTCTATGAACTCGTGACGTCACGAACTACGTCACGGTCATCGGTCAAAGTCCATTTGACCAGCCGATTGAAAAGTCAACGTTTTGCCATCACCAAGGGCAAAACGGTCATTTCGCACCGTTCGTCCGATTTCGCTCTACTAATCACGGATTAGCCTCACTAATCGTGACTAGTCACTAATCTAATCTAGGAATTTGGGACGGGTCGTTACAACCTTCCCTCCTTAATTAATTTCGTCCTCGAAATTCCAACCGACCTAAACCCAACCGTTCTTCCCTCCTTAATTTAGTTCCGTTCTCGAAACGCCAACTATTCTGATTCCACATCCACCTCGTGGAAGGTAGAATCGACCTCGAAATACGTGTACCCTCGTACACCAACCAACTAGAACAATACTTACTCGTCTGCAACCAGACGTACCACTAACGCTCATGTCGCCTCGTCTACATTCGACTACGTCGAATAGCAGAAGTCGTACGCTCCGAACTGACACCACCTGTCAGTATCAGAGTAGCCCAAGTATCCTATGATCGACCCACTTGTCAAATCTACCCTTTCGCTAACATAAATAACTCTACGGTTCCTTACTCACTCACTAAGATATCCTGACGTCTGCTCCCACTGGGAGTCATCAGACCTCACTCAACGATCCACGCTGACACCTCCGACAGACCGTCACCACTTAACAGTCGTCAGTCGAAAACTAACACTATACTCCCTTGTGGTTATACTAACCACCAACTCACTCAACCGGAGTATATGCATACTAACAAAACACTCGACCTGTGTGTAACTAGACCCATCAGAAATATCATGACCCAATGCACAGTATCCAACGTCCAGTCCACGACCCCGACTAATTCAATGGTATCGGACTAAGCCGACTACCAATACGCTCTCCAATGTACCACTGGTATACCCTATATATCGTCACCAGACATCACCAGTCTTCCTGGTATCATACCTCGAACAACGCACAAAGTACGTACATCTACCCATCGACATACCACAACAATAACCAGACCACCTAGGTCGTAGTCAAACACGTTTCAATTATGGAGTCCATCTGTCCGATCTAGACAAATCGAAACTCCAACCCATTATCTATTTCCAAATCCGAATCCGAATCCGCAATTTCGTATGAAATCCCGAATCCAAACCCAGAAATCATATCCATAATCATGTCCAAATTCAAATCCGAAATCATCATTCCGTAAACTAGTATTAGGAATAACCATTCCGAACCCAAATCCATAAAAGAAAATCTATAGTCAAGCTCTAGAATCAAATCCTGAATCGTCACCCAGAATCCGATTCCAACGCCCAAATCTAGAAATCCACTTTCAAGTTCCAAAATCAAATCCTAAATCGTCATCTAGAAATCTGATTCCGAAACCTGAAATATCGTTCACGTCTACCGAGACATACCAAAACCAAACCTATCGGTTACTCGCTCAACCAATTACCACAATACGATCGATTGACTTCATAGGGAAGTCAATCCCAACATCAACACAACACTAGGTCAGACAAAATCCGACCTCGTCAGACACCTACTCATCGGACAACTACTCAGGCGAGTAGTAAGCCATATGGGACTTACCTCGAAAAGAAGTTCAGTCCAATCATGCTTCACTCAACATCCAAGTAAGAGTAATAAACTCTCCACCTATCTGGATCATCAAGATCACGATCCAGATCCACCACTACGTCAAACGACTATAAACGTCACAATCGAGACTGTGGGTCCTCCCCAATCACCTCGTATCGATCCTTGGCATTCCACCTAGGAAAATCCAAAGATGATCCAAGACGATGACATCAAAACTCGTCCTATGTGAATACAACCAAACTCGCTGCATTCACCACGTCACGTAAACCAACATCGTCTGCCACCAAGCAGAAAATGAGAAATCTCAGTCACCTAACTTCGATATACTCATCTCCTCCTGATGGTCCAGGACAAATCCCGGGTCCACCAACCAATACACGATCAGTGTACTAGTGGCAACCAACAACATCTATATCATCAACGTCATCTACCATCATCATCATGGTAGAACCCGAGAAGTCACCCAAAACGACTTCGACATACCCGTTACCAATGCGGAAAACCCGCATTCCACTCGTCACCTCAATCGCAACCTCTCGCGATTCCGAAGTTCCAACAAGATTGGAAACAACATACCCGGACATCAACCACGTGTCCCCTAACCAGTTTAACTCTATCTGAGTTCCACTCCTGAACCACAGATACCGAACATATGCCCATTACGACGGAGTCACACCCCGATCCGTAACTCATCGTCATCACGATCACCGGCACCAGTACCAGCACTAGCACCAGCACCACGCACTATCACCAAAACTAGTGTCAGTATCAACACGCTGTGTGCAAAACTGACACCCTGGATCTCCGCTCATACCGAGCGACGATCCCGTACCTCTACTCGAATAGGAGAAACTCTGCCTCCCTCGTACCCGACAACTCTGGGTACAGTCACCCTGACAGCTCATACGGGAAAAGGAAACGCTCCCCGAACGTCCCCAATTCATTCTGCGATCGCACTCAGCCGTAACCGAGTCGAATCCAGAATCACTGCTCGTACATATGCGTTACTCACGTACCCCGTATCATCGTCACGACTACCTGAGTCTACCCGACCTGATGAGACTCGACTAAGTCCATCGATAGTAGCGTCTGCCACAACCTCGTGCATACCTAACTACCAGACCTCGCTATCGAGATTCGCATCCAACGGAATCAACAGCCCGTACCAACTACCCTGTATCCCACTCAGGGATTCCATCGACAAGTACCAACCCCGGTAACCTGTCCAACCACACTCTAACCAGGCGCAACTCGACTATCCCAATGTCGTCTACCAGGTCACCCGCGACCTTAGTTGCACCAACCCACAACTGAAGTAGCACGACAACCAACTCGGTCTAACCGATAAATATAACCTCGACTGCGAAGTGCAGTCCCAACACAAGCTGACATGACCAGGTCGACTAACGAACCCCAAATCCGAATAGTCATCCAAGTCAAACCACTCGTCAACTCGCCTTTCCGAACCATACCTACCAAGGTAGGGTTCCACGATCACACCTAGAGTTCCTCGGAACCCAACTGCGAAAAGCAGTAAAATCCACGCTCTGACCGACCCCGCGGTCTTGACATCGCAAGGACATCAATCCAATCCTACCATCAAGCCAACTAGGATTCCCCGAATCCGGCTGCCATCTGCCGACTGCAGTAAATCCATTTAACTCAACATAATCTGACCATCTAATGGTCACAACATCGAATCAGTCGTCGGAACCGATCCTACGACATCGTGAAGACGATCCTAACTAACCGTCTCACGTTCACACTCCAGAATACGAACACGTTAATCCTTCCGTAGGGTCCCACACTGTCAACCTTGACAGAACTATGGCAACCCCGGCCTCAAATGCCGAACCAAGGCATGCCAATCCTACTAACTATCGTACCGGCACCCCAACAATCAGGTTGACCACGAACTGCAGCCCCTTGAGATATCACATCCTCGACCTGCGTACATACTCCAAGAGCTACACGGTTGCTCGAATAGAGACAACCCCGCTCTTATACCACGTTGACAGGACCCATCCCAATCCCCCCCCGGGATTAGTGCGGGATGACCCTGCTCCCGTCTGACACGAAGTGTCAGACAAGGGATATTTCCGACCTTTGCCCTCCCGGGCTATCAGAGTACGCCAGGATCCGGAGGAGGCATGTGATATCTCGGTCCCTGCTACAGTCCACATCCGATGTCAACCTGAAGGGCAGTCAAAACATTAAAAACTGTGAGTGGACAAAACAAAGAGTTTATAAAAACATTTAATAAGGAAGACATTTGTACCCTCCACTAAAAAGCATGCATGCATTCGAAAACCATTTATCCAAAACAACCATATGTGGGACTAAGCCCAAAGCAGATATAAACTAAGGTCGAAAGGACCACAATGAAAACGACCATACGGGCCACTGCCCAAATCCTGTGCACACCTGTACACACCACATATCATATATCATATATCCATCACATACATATATATAAGTCACACAACCAATCCTGTCACGGTATCCAAAGCTACGCGCATGCTACCCAGGTCTCAATCCGAGTCTTCTCAAAGTCAAGATCAATGTCCGTAGACCACTGACCCTACCCGAGGTAATAGTAATCATAGCCTTCCTGAGAGTAAGGAACCCAACTGGGGGGTGACTCCACTCAGTCGGTGCTCCGTGACTACTCCGGGGTCCACCCAGGCCAACGACCCTCCCCTGAACCGTCATGATCCATAATATCCATAATCAGGTAACATGCCGGTTCCCACAAAACCGTCATGTACCGTAATAACATAACAAGGGTTCATGCCGGTTCCCATAAACCGTCATGAACCTGGGAATCCATTTAAGGTTCCCTGACCTGAAATCAAAACCGTAAAGTGACTGGGTCTCGTACCCGAACATAGGACACCAACTGGGCACCGTGCCCGGAATCTGAGGTCATATGCCCGAGACAAAACCAAATGGGTCTCATACCCGAGTTTATCATTTTGAAATCCAAATTCAGTTCATTTAAATCAATAAAGAAATACAGACCCGTATAAGCACCGTATAATGCCGAAACCTCGAAATACGTGCTTATACGTAACCACATACAAATGCACCCATGGCATCATCAAACAAGTAATAAAACATATAATAAACATTTATGCATGCACCAATTTAGAAAACAAGGTCCACTCACAGACCGTCCGAGCTGCCGCCTCGATTTGCGTGCCATACGGCTCCCCGAGCCGATCACCTTCACCGGGACTCCCAAACCTGTCCAAATCGTAATAGAAGGTTACTAACTACTTAATTAACCTCCCACTAAAGTCCCGTAATTTTCCCATATTTTTAACTATTTTTAAAACCAAACCTAAACCTTCCGATGCCCCGAAACATATCGAGACGGTGTCCGATCGACACGAAACCAGTCCCAAAATGTTCGTTACATCGGATAGATGATTTCACATGTTGGAACCTTCCCCAGATTCCCTGCCACGCGCCCTCACGTGCCGCCTGAAGTGGCTGCGCGTGGGCTTCACGCGCCTGCTACAGTACCTGCTGACGTCATCGCTGACGTCAGCATGACGTCATCACTGACAGCCCCTGACAGTGACACGTGTCACGCTCCCATTGGCCCACTGTCTGACATGTCAGTCTGACATTTTCAGATCTGACATGATGACGTCATCCCTGACATGATGACGTCATCAGGATGACGTCATCAGTCATCCCCTACATCGGTCAGACCGGTCCGGTTTTTCCTGCAACTTGGACCGGCGTAACCGGTCCAGATGTCCTTCTCCCTCATTTTTGGTCCGATTTCATCCATTCCAATTCCTAAATTCCTATTTCTTCATTTCCTATCTAACCCAATTAACAAAACAACTTAAAACCCCCTAAATCGATCCCTAAAAATTAACCCCCCACGGCCCTGTTTTCCGATTTCGTCCCCAGGCTTCACAGCCGTCAACCCCCGTTCAAAACCATCTCAATACACCCTAAACAATCTAAAAAACATTCCCTAATCAACCAAAACTATCCATAATGTAAAAATCGACAAAAGGGGAGATTTGGGCCTAACCGGGTAACCGTTCGGGTTTGGGTCTCGGCCGTGCACGGTGGCTCCCTCTTGGCCGGCCACCATCATCTTCAGTCTTTCCCTCACGTCTGGTCTCCGACCTGGCCGAATTGGGGTGGGGTTGGCTGGGTTTGGGTTGCACGAAGATGGAGAGAAAAGGGTGAGATCGGGTGGGTTTGTGTGTGGATGAAGAAATGAAAATGCACGGGGATGGGTTTGGTGCATGAGTAGGTGGGGTTGGCCAGTGGATGGGTGACAAGTGTCACTCATCCATTGGGCCTCCATTAAATATCTGGGCCCCCTAGAGACAAAACTGCACTTTTTGTCTCGTAAAACGTGCCGTCGTGAATAGTAACCGGGAACTTCCGTGAACCGTAACTTTGCCGTCGAACGTCCGAATTCGACGTGCCGCCTGTCTACGGATTCGTATCGTCCTTATCTACGTAATGGTCTTCGGCCCTTGGCCATCGGACCTCCCGGTCAAAAAGTCAACTTTTGACCTCCTATTCACCCAAATTACCAAAATGCCCCTAAACTTCCGAACGTCATAACTTCTTCCTCGAACGTCGGAATTGAACGTGCCACCTGTCTATGAACTCGTGACGTCACGAACTACGTCACGGTCATCGGTCAAAGTCCATTTGACCAGCCGATTGAAAAATCAACGTTTTGCCATCACCAAGGGCAAAACGGTCATTTCGCACCGTTCGTCCGATTTCGCTCTACTAATCACGGATTAGCCTCACTAATCATGATTAGTCACTAATCTAATCTAGGAATTTGGGACGGGTCGTTACATACACCACATGAACATAATAAACCATTAAACAAGAGATTTCTAAAGTAACACCCCATAAATGGAACTTACAAATTTTAGCTATATGCCTGTATCTAATCATTTGCAAATTCCTTAACACTTTGAAATTCTTCACTTTAAATTATTTTTTCCTATATTCTATGGAATTTAAAGTTACTCAGTCAAATATACCCTAAAGTTTCGTTTGGTATGTCATATTCTACTGACTATTTCAGTTGGATACACTGTCTATTCAGTCGGGTATTTTGTGCTCTACTGGATTAAAATGATGACTATATTATACTAATCAGTTTATATTATACTAGTTAATAAGAAATATTTATATTTTAAATATTAATTATGTATTTTAATTTAATTTTAATTAATTATTGATATTATTATTACTATTTATTATTATTATTATTATTAGTTATCCGATTATTTAATACAAAAAAAAATTAAGAGTATTGTGGAACCCAAAATCACCGGAAAAATGTGGAGCTGCCACGTGGCCCATAATTCTCAAAATGACCAAATTGCCCTTGGCAATAATACTTGTAAGCACAAGCACCGGACATGGCCCAAACCAGAATGACATGTGGAAGCCTCTCCACCCTCGATTTGTATAACACGTGTTAGCATGCAAATTGATGAGCATTTGTCCCACATCGAAACTATGGAAATTGAACATCTCACTCACCCCTATATAAGAGGTAAATTGATGAGCATTTGTCCCACATCGAAACTATGGAAATTGAACATCTCACTCACCCCTATATAAGAGGTAAATTGATGAGCATTTGTCCCACATCGAAACTATGGAAATTGAGCATCTCACTCACCCCTATAAATAGCAAGGCACATTTCATTTCCAAGTTAAGTTGATTCTTCGCTTCGAAGTATATCCTTTTCCTCTCTCAAAGCTAACTTAGGCATCGGAGTGTTCTTGGTCGAACAACCCCCCGGGTAAATCGATCGAGACAACGATAGCTAATTGTTTGCTGTTTGCAGGAATTGTGAGAACTTTTCGCGGCGGGTTCGATTTCTGCTTCAACAATTGGTGCTTTCATTGAGAGCTATTGAGTTATACTCAGAAGAAGCTCTCTCTTTTGTTCATCGTTCATCTTTCTTCGTTCGTCGTTCATCGACATTGTTCGAAGATTTTGAACGTTGTTCATCACTCATCAGGAATTTGTTCATCGTTCATCTTTCTTCGTTCGTCGTTTATCGACATTGTTCGAAGATTTTGAACGTTGTTCATCACTCATCCGGAATTTGTTCATCGTTCATCTTTCTTCGTTCGTCGTTTATCGACATTGTTCGAAGATTTTGAACGTTGTTCATCACTCATCAAGAATTTGTTCATCGTTCATCTTTCTTCGTTCGTCATTTATCGACATTGTTCGAAGATTTTGAACGTTGTTCATCACTCATCAAGAATTCGTTCATCGTTCATCTTTCTTCGTTCGTCGTTCATCGACATTGTTCGAAGATTTTGAACATTGTTCATCGTTCACCTCTCTTCGTTCGTCGTTCATCGACATTGTTCGAAGATTCTGAACGTTGTTCAAATTACCCATCAACAGCTTTCCAAATTCAAAATTCTTCGAATCGGCATGGCTAAGGCTCGTCGATCCGCTCAGTCAGCCGGAGAAGGTATTTCTGCCTCAACAGCTCAGACGAGGAATGAAGCTCACATAGAAACTCCGGAGAAGCGCCCAGCTCAACTCAGGCGCGTGTCTATGGAAGCGCCCCTTGAGACACTCGAAGGGAGGCCAACCTTCAGTTTTGGAGCATTCCCCTCTCCAGCTAACCAAGTACCCGCGCTAGGGGAAGGAACTTCGACTTTACAACAAGCGAATGAGAGGTTGATGGGAAATGCATCACGACATGATCGACCTATAACAAACATGGTCCTAAAGGACTTTCTGGACGGATGTCATGACATCTCAGGGAGAAGTCGTCACCAACCTCCCCAAGACAATTTGGCGCAGCAAGTTGAAGGGTTAAACAAACAAATTCAACTTCAGTCAGAGCTCTTGCAGCAACTCCTAGCAGGGAGACCAATCCAGGAGCGGGACGGACGATCCACGTCACGTGGCCGACAAGAGAATGCCCAGGGACGACCTAGGAAAGAGCAGGCCCGCTGCCAAACAATGTCACAAGATACTTCGCTGGGAAACTCTGGAGAAGAAAGTCACGCTCATCAAGCAAAAATCCCACAACGCCTAAAGCCGTTAGTACGTGAACGGCTAGGAGGTCGGACTGAGACAACTTCATGGGCAGAGCATTCACAGCACTCACGTGGGGGCAGGGGGCAACTTCGAGCTCAAAACAAAAACCCAAAATGATCTGCCCACGACAGTAAAAGGGGAGAAGCTCAAGGAGTTTCTCAACAATTAGCAAAAGAGGACTCATCGGCTCAGCAAGGAGCATTGCGGGCTAATGATGTTCAAAAAATGCTGGACATGCACCTTCGTGCTCAACAGGGTGGCGATCTAGAAGACGATCTACGTCGCCAAATACAGCTCTCTACGCCCTTCATAAGGGATATTGAGGAGGAGCCATTCCCCCAGAGGTTCGCAACACCAAATTTCACTCCACTCAAAGGATCCTCCGACCCAGTAAAACACATAGATCATTTTCGAGGAGTCATGATCCCCCACAGGTCTAACGATGCACTCATGTGCAAAGTTTTTCAAGCTTCCCTTCAAGGCCAAGCCATGACTTGGTTCAATCATCTCCCCCCGAGGTCGATTGAGTCCTTCGAAGAGTTGGCTTTGACATTTGTGAAGGAATACGCACAACTTCGGACAATCGAGGTGAAAGACGATCATCTTTTCTCTGTCCGAAAGAGAGCAAAAGACACTCTGCGACAATACATACGGAGATTTTGTGAGGAGAAATCTCGCATTATCGGCTGTAATGACTTTGTTGCGGCAATGGCATTCAAGCAAGGACTCCCTCGAGACAGCCAGCTTTACGGGGACATCGTCATGAGCAATGCGCGAAGTCTTTCCGAAATACTTTCGCTAGCAGAGCGACATGCAAGTTGGGAGGACGAGAAGCGCGCCGCTCATACTCATGGCCATGCTGGGACTAGCGAAAAGGCCTCCGATGAGGATGAACCCCATGGAAAGTCTGCAACTGGAAAGCTCAACAAGCGAAAGGCAGGGCAACACTCCCAAACGCCAGTTATGGGGAAGCCTAACTTGCAGCTATCTTTACCAGCCCATCAGATCCACAATGAAATTAAGAACAAGCCATGGTTTAAGAAGCCAGAGCCAGTCAAAGGCAATCAAGAGAATACTGATAAAACCAAATGGTGCGCCTATCATGAATGTTATGGGCACAATATCAGCACATGTATATCTTTCGAAAGATATCTCCGAAATCTCCTGAGGGAGGGGCATTGTACAGACTACATAAAAAACAAGACTGTAAATCACATGGAGAACAAAGAGTCAAACGAGCCAACGTCAAAGGTGATCCGCATCAACTAGACGCAAGTCAACATTAGAAAGACATAAAACTCTATGGAGCTTTTCAATTTTGCTTTTCAAGTTGCCTTCTGAATTCAAGTATCAATGAAATGAGATTAACAAATTGATTTGTTCACCATGTACAATTTTCAAATCTTATTCTCTCTAGTGTAAAAAGCCTTCATGATCGAAGCATCCAAGCCTTCGTCATCGAAGCATCTGAGTTTTCGCCTTGCGAAGCATCTAAGCCTTCGCCATGCGAAGCATCCAAGCCTTCGTCATCGAAGCATTCAAGCCTTCGCCCTGCGAAGCATCTAAGCCTTCGCCATGCGAAGCACCTAAGCCTTCGTTATCGAAGCATCCAAGCCTTCGCCCTGCGAAGCATTCAAGCCTTCGCCATCGAAGCATCAAAGCCTTCTGAGTCCTGCAAATTTCTGTGCAGCAGGGAGAGCTCATCTCGAGTGGTATCTCGCTCATTTTCTATCAGCATCCTCTCTGCACGGCTCATCTCCAACTCGCCCATTTTGGCTTCCGATGTGAAATTGAGACCTCAAGTTATCTTAGTTATCGCAATCTCACATCAACAACATAACTTTCCATTTCTGCTTGCCCTTCGCATCAAGATGGCACATTCGTAGGGCCAGAATGGAAAGGTTAGGAAAGAAGTTGCTCGGTATGCTTATGGGTTAGGAAAGAAGTTGCTCGGCATGGTTTTTTCTCCCAAGAACCAGTAAGTCCTTGTTTATTGTCCTTCTTCTGAACAACGGTCTCCTTCAAGCACAGTGGAACGCACAACCACTCCTTGATCGGGATGTCTGAAAGCCTCGCGCCATTCATGGAGAAAGCAGCCGGCTCATGTCCCGGAACTCTGGAAGAACATCTGTCGCCAAGCTCCACGAGAACGTCGTTTGGAAAGGAATTTTGATTGCAAGCCTTCCACTCCATGAGGTCTTCAGGCTTCTCAAAATCCATATCTTTCCCTCGGAATGGACTTAGGCCACGAAAACCGCCACGCTCCCACAGGACAAATTTGCTAGGTCTCTCGGCATCTTGACGCATGGCGAGCATGTATGTGGTACTAGCAAGAGTCACAGTAGGTGTGATCCTGCCTACCGATGCTCACTAGTCACGTCCGCAAGTGCACTCAGTCACCACCAAGTCCCCGTCGACTGTTCGGCCAAACTCCGTCCACGACGTGACATCGTGAGAGTATAAGGAACGATTTTACAAGATCAATTTGATAAATCCTTACCTCCAGCTAGTAGAACTCAAGCTCGATTTTTCGAGGATTTTGAAGCTTCTGTTCTTGCTCGATACGGCCTCAATCCTCCCCGTTTTTGATTTGGATCGGTTCGAATTAGTCCCAGGAGACTTAATCCAGCCTCAATTTTGATCCTCAAGACTCACGAATTCGAATTCGAATTTTTACCACAAATTTCCAAAATTTCGAAAATCTGCAAAACCAGCGACCCTCTGTCCTTTGTGTTTGTTTTGCTCCAATTCAGACTCTCTAATCTCTCATTCTCACAATCGAATTGCTCTGCTATTTAACAAAATCAAGGTTTGGACAAAATGATTGAGTTTTCCCTAATTAAGGGTTTAGGGTCCCTAAAATCCTTGATTTCCTCCATGTTGTCTAGACAAAGCAGCAAGAATCATTGGTAGGTAGCATGAGTCAGCGTCCACCGTTCGCTTGTCTCAAAAAGACCGTTTTGCCCTTCGCTTCCAAAATTACGAAAATGCCCCTCGCCTTCGTAGACACATAACCTTCGCATCCGATCTCCGATTTTGGCATGCCACCTGTCTATGGATTCGTATCAACTCGACCTACGTAACGGTCTCTGGCCCTCGTCCTTTGGACCCCCCGGTTCAAAAGACAACATTTTGCCCATGCTTGGGGGTAAAATGGTCATTTTGCACATTATGTCCGATTCACACCACTAAACCCAGAATAGTCATTCTAAAACTAAAAATGGACTTTTTACCTTTATAACCAGGGGCAAAATCGTCAAATAAACACTGAATCGATTCTTGAACCCAACGGTAACTGGTAACCCGGTAATATAAGACTCCAAACAATGTACATCCCTCCGGATTCCCTGAATACCGAATCGATGTGGGGGCATTTGTGGAACCCAAAATCACCGGAAAAATGTGGAGCTGCCACGTGGCCCATAATTCTCAAAATGACCAAATTGCCCTTGGCAATAATACTTGTAAGCACAAGCACCGGACATGGCCCAAACCAGAATGACATGTGGAAGCCTCTCCACCCTCGATTTGTATAACACGTGTTAGCATGCAAATTGATGAGCATTTGTCCCACATCGAAACTATGGAAATTGAACATCTCACTCACCCCTATATAAGAGGTAAATTGATGAGCATTTGTCCCACATCGAAACTATGGAAATTGAACATCTCACTCACCCCTATATAAGAGGTAAATTGATGAGCATTTGTCCCACATCGAAACTATGGAAATTGAGCATCTCACTCACCCCTATAAATAGCAAGGCACATTTCATTTCCAAGTTAAGTTGATTCTTCGCTTCGAAGTATATCCTTTTCCTCTCTCAAAGCTAACTTAGGCATCGGAGTGTTCTTGGTCGAACAACCCCCCGGGTAAATCGATCGAGACAACGATAGCTAATTGTTTCCTGTTTGCAGGAATTGTGAGAACTTTTCGCGGCGGGTTCGATTTCTGCTTCAACAAGTATTATTTTAATAGACGTGAACTATATAAATATTCTCAACCATATTAATTAGGAGGTTGTATTCAATTATAACATTTAAATATTTTAAAAGACTTTAAAAATACAGGAGTATTCAATTAAGACATTTAAATATTTTATAAGACTTTTAAAAAATCATGTTGTATTCAATTAAGATTTTTAATGTTATTAAAAATGTCAAAACTTTTCTTGAGGTATTCAATTAGATTTTATTTGTTAAGGACTTGTTAAGTTGTGGATTTGGTGAGATTAAATATTAGGAATATACATATGATAAGTCGAAAATGTATAGACTCAAGTTGAGGGATTTACTTGAGAATATAATAAGATATTTTTCTTAGGAACGTCCCCTTCTTTAGATAACATTTTCTCCAAATAGACTCCGATTTTTTATACAAATGGTTAATCCTATAGTAAAAATTAATTTGAAGAAACGTGCCTCAAAAGGTGGCCAAAAAGTCTTTATTTTAGTGCTTTTCTTTTTTTGCATTATTTTGCAGAATTTTGTTTCTTGAGAAATCGTCACTTTTGCTCATTTTTGCGGTAGTGTTCCTCAAGTTTTTAGTCACCAAAAATGTTCTTCAGCTTTTAGTGACAAAAACTTCATAGTAATATCATATTTTCTAGAAAATCAAGTAAAATTTAGAAAAATTCCGGAAAATTTCAGAATCACCTTGGAACAACTCCAAAGCCTCCAAAATATTCAAAAGCATTCAATAGATAAATTCTAAGGTGTGATCAATTTCAACCGAAGAAAAGGTAATAAGTGTGGGTGTGATACCAGTAGTTGCTGAATATGTGACTGAAAATGATGATGATGAGGTGATAGGTTCAACTATTATGTTCAGATAAAAGAAATCATTGTAAGAATAGAGAACAAAATGGAGAAATCACGATGTGCACCAAAATTTGTTATTATATCTCTACTGAAGTTGTTTAAATAAAGCGAGAGTCCAGTATTGGATTAAAAATAAATAAATATTGGATAATACCCAAATGTTCATACTAATTTATAGTATTTTTAAAATTTTTAAAAAAACATTTAAATATCTTAATTAAATACATCCCATAAGTACTTGTGACACTAAATATTAATTTTGTATTACACTATTTTGTTAAAAAAATTATACGATTTACGAAATGTAGCCTAAATGTGTAGAGAAGAATTGGAGAAGAAGAAAAAAATTGAAGGGAAGTAGTGGATAGAGATGTGGAAGTCCCAATTATTGTGTCCCTCTCACTCTCGAGCCCAGTGCTTTCTTCCTCTAAGTTGACTCCTCTTCATATATTCCTCCTTTTCCTTTTCCTTTTCATTATTCATTTCTCTCTCTCCCTCTCTCTCTCTCTCTCTCTGCCGGATGTCAAAAGCTCAGTTTCTACTAAGAAAAGGCCATGCTCTATATCTGCCTTCATGTTCCAACACCTCCGATCCTCACCCACGTGGAAAGATATGATCATCATCGATCTTTTCTTATTTTCTCATCAAAACATCTGCAATATTTTTGAATGATATGGGTACTCGATTATGGTACAAGATTTTGCATCCATCCACTTTACACTTGAAAAGATTGGTACATTAACTCACGGTCTTAACTGTTAGGTAAGTCTTGATGTGATTCAAGAGAGAAATAAACCCACAATATAAATTACATGCTCAATTTTATTTCTAAGGAAAGTGAAGGAATATCTTATGAAGTAATATGGAGACACAAATTCGATTTAATTATGGACGAAATTGTTCAAGTGAATATAATTCAGTTGGTTATATAATATTAATTTATAAATAATTAATCTCAAATTTGAATCTCGATAATATATTGTATGAAAATTTTCTGAAATTCCTCCTCCGTTGTAATTTAAAAAAAATGCACGAAATTGTCTCAAAGTTTATTATAAAAAATATAAGAACAATACTTATATCTCACTCCTATTGTACTTTCTCATACCACATTTTCAATTTATCAAATTATTTTTATATATATTTTTATATTTCTTTAACTATTAAATAATTTAAAAATTTTATTTTTGTTTGAAATTTTGGTGAAACTTATTAGTCTTTTGACTTTATATTAATTGAGATACTCGACTTCTAACACCAGCGAATGTGAATGCTAATTTTTTTATTTAAATAATAATAATAAAATAAAATACATAGATAAATTTACTTTTTTAGATAAAATAAGAGTATTAACTACCTAAGTCACTATCCTTTTCTTTTTCCCTACTCTTTCCATTAAAAAATTATTATTTTTAATTATGAATTTAATATTTGATTTTACTATTATATCTAAAATTATTAAATAATTCAAAGGGTATTTTTGTCAAAATATTTTAATGAAGTCTTTTGAGCTTCTTGACTTTATTATAATAATAGATAATCAAAATCATTCATTTTCCAAAACATCATGTAAATATCATCTCTGTAAAAAAAATAAACACGATTAGAGGCCGTTTAGTCATATATATATATATATATATCAATTAAATATACTGCTCGATGATTTTAATTGAAATCAAAATAATTGATTTATTTGATATATATAAATATATAACTAAATGATTTCTAATCTTATTATTTTTTTATGGAAATAATTTTGGTATGATTCTTTATAGGATAAAGAGTTCTGATTATAATATACGTACAAAAATAATTTGATAAATCAAAAGCGTGATACGAATACGAAGAGGTACTGATGCAAATATTGTCTAAAATATAATGTATATATATTACGTATGTGGATCTTTTATATTTGTTAGCTGTAATGCTCAATTGACCGTTAATTAGGTCTTTCATTATTAAAAATTGATGCTTCAAATTGAACCACACAATGTGCATGATTATGATACGTAATGAGTAGGCGGCCCAAATTAATAAATTGCATGTCCGCCATACACATCCTGTGAATACTGCATGGCACAAGCTACTTTGACCTCTTTCGATCGTTATGTGCCGCGCACGTGATGAACAATTAGTCAAAGAAATTAACAAAGCTAGCTAGCTAACTAGTGACATTTTGCAAACTTCAAATTAAATTCCTTGTATTAGAAATACAGAGGGGAAAAAAAATTAAATGTCTTAATTCTGCCATTAAAGGTGGGTATGGTGCGGTTCGAATCCGAATGTTGGTAATATTTAAATTTAAACAGTTAAAATTTTAGCGGTTCGATACAGTTCGGATTTTTTAAAATTAGAAATGTAACAATTTCGGTCCAAACCGTTACTATGTTTGGTTTGGATTGATACAGTTTAAAACCGTTTAGGCATAAATAAAAAAAGGATACAAATTAATAGCAAAGACACTTAAAAATGCAAGGACCAAATACCTAATATTAGCGATTATAACTAGTCACTACATGTTATTGATATTGATTGAGTTTGAGAGATTTTTATTGACTGAATCCATCCATAAGCCTAGACCCCGACAACCTTCATAACCAAAGCGTCACAACAACGTCCAAAGATCACCTTTGGATGAGGGGGACGAGGAAGGAGCATGTATGAATGCCAATCACTGCATAAACCACTAGCGGCTGAGAGAAATCGAGCAGCACCTTGTATAGGTTGCGTAAAGCTTGAAGAAACAAGCCCCTTTCGGAGAAAGCCTTTGCGCTTACTTCACGAAGATCAGGAAAAGATTAACATTTCGCGGTGAACCGTCTTTTATACAAGGTTGCGTAAAGCTTGAAGAAACAAGCCCCTTTCGGAGAAAGCCTTTGCGCTTACTTCACGAAGATCAGGAAAAGATTAACATTTCGCGGTGAACCGTCTTTTATAAAATTACTTGAGTTCTGTCCAACATCAAGATAATCCGACAAGCCAAGCCATCAAATAACTTAATCATGACTTTGTGATCCTAGAAACAAGAGCTAGACTTCAACAAAGGTAATAACAGTAAACTTATATTAATTAGTAAAGGGATATATGAGCAACTTAGTTTTAGGTTATATCATAATCTCGTATTATGTTTACATGATATATTCAATTTATGAACAAACTCCTCCTAAAGTATCTACGAACTAGAAGTATGAATTTAGCGTCTTTTTTTGTAGGGATGGAAGCAATCGTCCCTACTGTCATCTTCACCGAGAATTCAATTTCTAATCCGTCTAAAAAAGAATAGATTTCATTCAACAACACTCGATTCAAAGAATTGTGCTTAGCCAGTAACTCAAGCATTCTTCCTAATTCATTATTCTCACATTGTTATGACTATACATAACCTTCATAAAAATCATGGCTCTTAGCAAGTCATGCTCTTACTCCACTCGAGTGTGATGATGCTAAGAAAGAAACCAAAAAGTAAGTATTTTCATCTCTTGTCAAGTGTCAAATAGATGTTAATTTACTTAAAAATTTAGATTGTTTATAATCAATATATGATAATAAGTTTTGATAATTTAATGCATCGATTTAATTTATTTCAAAACTAAAAAATTGGATATATTGATGCCATTTCAATGGAATAAGTAAGAATGAATACAAATTCGTTAAAACCGCTAACTGATCCGATTCAAACTATTATTTGTCCAAAGTTTAAATTTGACCAGATAAAATCAAACGCTTCGAGAATTCAAAAGGCTCAGTTACAGGGACGGTTTCTGAACCCGAATTT
>CM064866.1:1356415-1786415 GCA_032719365.1 Prinsepia uniflora | reverse complement strand
ATTACCTTGCGCTCTGATGGATGTCTTCCCTACTTCGGTTGGGGTTTAAGTTTCTCGCTTTTGTATTTTTGCTTTTCTTTCCTCCGTTTTTATTTATGCTCTATTGAGCATTGATTAAGAAAAAAATCATTCTAACTTATCAAATTAGAATGAAATTTGTCCAATCCAATCTCCTCTAAGAAGATGACCATCGAAGACGATCTCCACATGGCTAGTTAGTAAGCTAAGATATCATTCATGAACGAAACTAACCAGATAAATCACTCCATCAACTAACAACAGCTATGCACCACCGCCCATAGAATTAAAAATGAGTTCTCAATTTGTCAATCATTAGACCATGTAGAGAGATCATATTTTTTTTTTGAAAGATAATAGACTTTTAGCAACAAATCTTAAAATCAGTTTTTCTTTTAAAAATCTGCTTTTATCAAAATTATTTACTGTACAACTATTATACTATGAACGAACCGCTAAAATAGCTTTTTAAAAAAGCACAACATAAGCAATGTTTAAAAAAGCACAACAGTACCAAACTGGCCCTTAGTATGGTTAATCGCATGTATCTCCAACTCCGCCTAAAATATTTATAATGAAAAAATAACTATTTTTACCTTTAAAATATATCAAATTTAATGAGATCCCAACTCAATATAATAAAACCCACCGACCATGGCCATTTAGTGGGTATTTATACTGAGTTTTGTATCTAATTCTAATATACCAATAGTGCCCTGCATGCCCTACTGTGTGAGTACTATACTTATTGCCTATTGCTTATACTTTAAGCCTGGAATTTGTGTACAATATAGCAAACAACTGTAAAGGTAAGGTGGGGTCAAATTGGTATATACTATCACAGTGTATTTGAGATAATACAGTAAATACTTATTATTGCCATCATGTTTCCAATTCCCTCCATCTTAACTAATTTAAACAACCAACAAGAACAAAAAGAAAGTTAAGATGCAGATTTTGGTCTAATGAAGCTCCAATCGAATCGATTACGATAATAAAAGTGATGCGTCGAATGATTTAATAAGCAAATGTATAAGAAAAATTTACTAACAAGAAGTGTGCAATTTAGGCCTTTCTATAATTGAACTCTTTTTCTCGAGTGTCCAGCATCTGGGCATGTGACCGTTGCAAGTTGCAGCCCACTAAGGCAAAGAAATAAAATACCAATACAACTTGATGGTAAAAAATGTAATGATTTGAACCTCAAAGTCACAAACTTGGTGCCCAAGACTTCTTAGTTTCTTAAACTAATTAGATTAGCATCTAACCGTCGTTATAGAAATTAATCATATATTAATTCTGATGAAGGGTACAACACAAGTAGCTTTTTGTCTTTGTACTTGTTAGTACTTTTCCTAGTTAGAGAGAAGCTTTTGAATCACTTACCTGGAAAAATAATGACAAATAATTGTTGTTTTCGAAAGAGGCAACATCATGAGATGAGAGCTATTGCTTGGGAGGGCTATTTGCTTCATTGATTTTGATTGTTGTTTGAGAAGCAGGGTAGTAAGAGTCAAGTTCAAGCTGCTCAATGATCTGTTTTGCCTTCCAAAGATAAGAAGAGTGGCCGTCAACAAGCTGCGTCACGTCAACCTGATGAAAAGCCGATAGGAAATTTACCAGATTAAAATTTGAACACAGTGTAATCCAAATACAGTCCCAACAAGAGATTGGGAAATACAGAACTTACATTTTCAATCCCGGGAACATCAACAGGTTGAATTCCACCTAAACCTTGAGAAAGCAGACTGTACGTGGAAACATTTAGTCCAATCAAATTTATAGATCATGCAGGGGATTAAGAACAACAAGAAACATGACATTGGGTTTTGTTGAAATCAAAGGCTTTTAAGAATCTTCGATAGTCGAAATATGACATTGAGTTTTGTTGAAATCAAAGGTTTTTAAGAATCTTCAATGACTATTAATAGTAAACATGACATTGAGAACTTTCACATTTACAGATAACACCATGCTAAAACTAAACAGGTAAATGACCCATACCTTGCACGAAAGGCAATTCCCAGTGTCCAATCATTAACAGAATAAGCATTCACAAATCTCCCGGCCACCATCTATGAACCGGAAATAAGTTTAGAGCTACTTGTAAGAACAGAAGCAGTACAACAAAGCCAGACATAGGTGTTGTGAAATAGGTGTTGTGATACTTGGAAGAATAGTACTACTATAGTGCGGCAATAACAAAACTTATGTATGAGACCAATTAAAATTTGAAAACAAAGTATATGGAAAAGCTGAGCTACCTTTCTAGCAGCACTCCAATTTTCTTCTTCAATTGATACTGGTGCTCCAAGCAGAACAACCCTTTCCACCAGACCACCTGCAGAAATGCAGAAATTCAATTCAAAATTTTGTTCTGTTTATTACCGTGCCACTCTATTTGTCCACAAAAAGGATGAACTGTTTAGAGATGATTACCGTTATCCCCTTCGGTTTCAGCCAAGGATTGGAGACACTTGAAGATTACTCTTGCCCCCAGTGAGAACCCAACGAGTGTAACGGGCCTGTACCATACACAGAGAACTCAAGTGAATGACACACGTGATGTTTGGGGGCAAAGATATGAGACCTGCCTTTTATAATATATGAGATTCTTTCTACCTGTTTCCTTGCAGTCCACTCATAAGTACGTCCGCAAGCATCTTCCCAGCTTTGTCTGATCTGGCCAAGAAATGGGGATGCTAAAATTACATATTCGTCTCAGTGCAAGTAATGAACACTTAAAATAGCGGTTTCAAGTACATGAATAAAGATGCCCATTTGCTAGTCCCATCCAAATATATGGAAAAAAATATTACCTGTCAACTGCAACTGCCCATTTGCTATCTATAATATCAGCTGCTGTAAGTAATGTCGCCGGCATAGCAAATGCTGCCAGAAGTGTGCTCAATACCGTCATCATGGCACCTTCTTTCATCAACTGTAAGGCAAGTCCTGCAATGTTTTCAGTAATGTTGGGGACCTGAACTCATAGATTTGCCAATGAAATCACAAAAGTTGAAAGTATGTATAAGGTTAAGGAAGTACTTGAAGTAAGCCAGTCTTGAATTGCAGTACTCAATGCAATCAAATTCTTAGACTCCCACCAGATTGCATACCTATACAGTTACTGCATCACTATCAACTACTTTGCAATAATGTTGTTCGTAAATATGTCAATGATCAATCACAAAAGGCGACAGTATTCAATACAATCAAGCTTTCAGAGTCCCTCATAAGAGCATGTTTAATAATGAAACATGATTTGCATTTCTTACCTTTCCAAGTTTTCATTATGACCTTCCCAAGGCCTTATAAAATCTTCATCCTCAAAAACAAGTCCAGAAACCAATATTCCCACTGCTAGCCGCTGAAAACAATGTTATATGTGAAAGTAGTAAGAATTTTCATTCATACGGGAAAATGTGACATCCTACATAAACTCTCATATCATAGTTCCAGTATAAACCCCCAAATGAAATATATGGATTACAGAAATGCCAGCACGAGCTCACCCCTAGATCATAATGTCCAACTGTCCTGAACTCAAATTCTTCAATGTTGCCGGTTCTTTTAGCCATTTTACTCCCCGTGAGTCCAGCTCCAGCAGCTGAGATGCCAGAAGAACAAGTGGCTGAGTATCTACTTCTTACCTTCTTTCTCTAGATTTGAAAGATATAATCTATGCAACTTTCTTCATTTACAATCACGGAAACCTTATGGATTGAGTGCAATCGTCCCTATGTCTAACATGCATTTGATCCAAACACTATAAACTTCAGAACGCACCAAACTGAAGCAAATCCAAAATCATTAGAGCATCACAATCACAGGTTTTCACCATATTCATTGGGTTTAGGTAGAGAGAAGAAATCAATGAAACTAAAATAGATGAGTTTTCTATATTTCACGAAGGACAACAGTACATTAATCTTTTGGGAGGTTTAAGACAAAATATTATTAGCCAAAAGAAATGTTTTTCTTCCAGTTGTTTCATTAAGATTTTTAAGTCTAACTAAACAGACACAAAATATTTAAAACAAAACCTCATTTGCACCTCCAAATGATGCAGCAACAGCAAGAGAACCAGTAACAGACCCCGTGGCAGTTGCTGCAGCAGCGAAGCCACTTGCTCCAATTGCAGGGATAGCACCACCCAATGCTGGAGCTAGAGCACCCAATCCCTGTGCGATTGCAGGCGCAGCTAGCCCTGTGAAAATATAAAAGCCAACAAAAAATTAAAAGACTACTAGTTCTATCACAAAATTTCATTACAGAATAGCCGCCTAATATTCTCAAGCTGACAGATCTCTTACCACCAGTGAGAGCCATCAACGCTCCTCCAGTTAAAGCAGCTGCACCAATTAGACCTCCCCTCTTCATTTCGTCCCATGAAATCTCGGAATTTTTTAATTTGTCTTCATTAGCAACTTCTTTTACTGATGCCATATAAGAACAAGCCACCATCATTTCCATCACTTCCTGCAAGATAGAGTTTCCTTAAAAGTGGCTCAAAATGTTTATATTTTCTCTCATTCGTTTATTCATTCGAAGCATGAATGATAGATGTTCACTAATATTAATATATAAATGAACTGCTTCAAATAAACAGACCACTTTTATCCATTCAACTCCGAGCCAAGCTGCAAGTAAACGCAATGCCACACGGTGCCTAGCATCATAACCCTTCCTTACTTTTGAACATTTCTTTCCATCTTCAGTATTATCTGCCACACAGGCCGAAAGAAGGGCAAACAGAACTGTTATTTTTCGGTTGTAACTGACCTTATCTCCCTCTTTCACAGGCTCCACCTCAAGGGGTTCAGATACAACTGGCGCTTTTTCTTCGAGGGATGTCTCAGTTTTGGTCTCTATAATATCATAAGGCTTTGCAGAAACCTCAGACAGTGGTTTCATCGGAGGAACTTCATATCTGTCACGGCATTTAGCTTCATACTCAGAATCTACAGGATTTTCTTCTTTAGAAGCAGGAGTATCTTGCTCAGTTAGTACCATGGCATCAACTGTTTTTGTCAAAGCACATTCCTTGTCTTCTTCTCTAGTTTTTTCAGAAGCAGGCTCATCAGTTCCTTCTGACAGTAAGGTCAAAAACTGAAATGAAACCCAGTCAAATTAAAAGTTATATCACCCCAAAACAGGAAAAATCAAAGAACTCATAAAATGGTGCTGGCAAAGGTAAATAGAATCAACCAAGTAAGTGAAATCCGAGGAAGAAGAAGAAAACACACCGATCCTACATGATGCCTAACTTGTGTAGAAGATCCTGCAGTTTCCTGTATCCCCTTCCAGGAATGCTCATCCACTCCTAAAAACCTAAAATTCAACCAAATTAACCCTAATTAATTCAGCTAAAAAGGCTCCATGTTTTCCTTCCAGAAAATGTGCGTAATTTATTAATTTGCTCAACCAAACTAACCCTAATTAATTCAGCTAAAAGGCTCCATGTTTTCCTTCCATAAAATGTGCATCAATTAAAGAGTAATTTATTAATTTGCTCATGAATCTGTACCTCTTGAAACTTTCCATGAACTTTTATTTCAGCCTATTTCTTCTTAAACCATTATTTATTCTTCATCCAGTTTTCGTTCAAATAAGTCTCATATTCATCATTAAATAATATTCTTTATGATGAATTTTCCATTATTAATGAGATTGAATGCTTTTATTCATGAAATGTGTCAGATTTATCGAAAAATTATACGGAAGATCCTAATGGGCAAATTGGCTGCAGTAATAGAAGTCCAACAAAAAATTATTAAAGTGGCACAAGTTCATTTGTAAAACAGCAAACCTGAAAACGGGATAAAGCAAACCAGATTTCTCGTGGATCCAAAAGCTGGGATTGTCAGAAACCGAAGCGTTTTTGCTGATGCTCCCACCTTCACCGATGGTCTCTTCTTTAAGAGTAGGTAACGGAGGAGTTGCCGGCCTAGTTTGGTGGATCTGAGTCTGGTGAAGCGCCAGAGCGAACAAAGCTCCCGCTGCGTATTTATGAGTCGACGTGAGAATTGGAACATCCATGTTTGACGGCGGTCCCTCCTTCAAATTCCCCGAGCACCGGAAACGACACAGCTTCGTATTAGCAGACCACAATGGAGGTTTCGATTGAACCAACCGATAAATTCTCATTCAGTAAATTGAACTGAAATTGCACAATACTTAATTTCGATCCACTGCTTGCTATCTGATATGTTTGCAAAGAGTCTGAGAGAGAGCCTAAAAGCTTGACACTGCTTACGAACCTAACGGCCTTTTACTTTTTCTACAGAAAGACACCGACTTTGACGCAACGGCATCCTTTTGGCCGCAAGCGCGGGAAATTTTAGGATCCGAGCCTCCGACACGTGGCATCGTCATCAATTTTGATTCACTTTTAAATTTCTCCAGTTGGGCCGGGCGCAATAGGAGGCCCGGAGAAACTGCGATCTAGAAAGTTTGGGCTTTTGGTCGACCCGACACCGTAAGGGTTTAATTCAGGAGCATCGGTAGGGTTTTATGTACTTCAGTGTACTGTTCTTCACCTCTTCACGGCCTCCTTCTCTCTCAAGCGTCTCTGAATCGGCGAAATTAAATGGGCAGAAAGAAGAAATTCATCGACAAGAAGAACTCGGCTACTTTCCAATTGGTCGCCCGTGACTCATCGGATCCCAACTACGATGGCACCCCCGGCAACGACCGAGTCTTTGTCCGAGTTGACAACAGCAGCTACCCCATCGACAGTTTATTCCCTGAAGATAATCCTGCTCAGGCCTCCGGTGCCGGCGATTACAACGGTGATCCCAATTCCATATTCGCTGATGCGCTTGAGGAGGACGACGGCGGTGAGCAGGGTTATGGCCAAGTTTATGGAGACTCGGCGGCGGCATCGGAGGCTCATGCCTTACCGGAGCACACAAGGAGGGAGATTCTGGAACTAGGGTTTCCCGACGACGGTTACAATTACTTACTGCATATGAGGGAGATTAGGAATACTGGTGGCGGTTCCCAGTTTTATGAAAATTCCAAGGCTAATCTTGTAGGGCTTCCTCATGATGTGAAGGTTGGTTAGTTTATCTCTTTACCATCAATTTTTGTCTGTTTCATTTTGAGCTGTAGTAAAGCTATTGATTTTCAGGCATATGATGCTTCAAGATTGCGCATTTCTGAGAATGAAGCTCCGGAGAAGGCGATTTATAGTGTGGCTTCTAATACGGTTAACGTAAGGGTTCAGAAAGCGGTTGATCCAGAAGTATCTGCCTTGCTTGATGATAGTGATGCTTCGCGGTTTGGTTCAGATATTGAAGACTTGGAAGAGGATTTTCTGGTTCAGGCGAACCATCTTGGCGAAGATGACAATGAGGAGGATGAACAAGGGAAGAATGTGCCTATAGATAATAGGGCAAATATTGTTGAGCAATTTGAGAACAAAAATGTGAGGAATTTAAGCAATGAGAGAGCAGTGGAGGCCTCTGCTTCCGGAAAGCCACGAGTACATCGCCTCTTGGACGAGCAATTCGATATGGTGCGTATTTTGGTATATTTAGTTATGATTATGAAGTTGTAATATTTGTTTGTCTTAATTTTCTCACTTTTTTCTTGTTAAAAAAAATCAGCTTGTGAGCCAGGAATATCGTAGTAATGACTACGAAGATGATGATGATGATAATTATGGCTATCTAGCTGAAGAAGATGAGACTCTTGCAGAGACGCTCAAAGATGCCACTTTGAATGAGCGCGTGAGGGAGGAGTTAGAACTGGAGGGAGGTTATAAGGCTCCTGCAGATTTGTTGCGGCATGATGAGACAGTAAAAACTAAAGAGCAATTGGACACTGCTAATGAGGTTATTAGGCGGTGTGCGGAATACGGGGAGATATATGAAAATGAAGATCAAGATGGAGGGGATGTGGTGATTGTAGAGGAATCTAGTGATGAATCAGAAGTGTGGGACTGTGAGACCATTGTTTCCACGTATTCAAATCTTGACAACCATCCTGGGAAAATTGAAGCTCCCGGAGGAACTAGAAGGAAGAAGCTTTCTGAAACCGTGTCTGGAGTATTGGGTTCTGCCAATCATGTGATAACCCTTCGAGGAAAAGAGAGGCTGCCTGTGGACTTCTTGCCTCATGGTAGAAAACCTGCTATAGAGAAGGTGAAAGATACTGATGCCTCGAAAACAGAACAGGTGAAAAGGAAGCAACATGGGAAGGAGTCAAAGGAGGAGAAGAAAGAGCGAAAGGTATCATATGTTCACGTATTTTAATCTGTCACCTTTTCTTCTTGGCTTATCTCGAGCATCCGGTTTGATTTGGTCCAGCTTAGCTTACTATTGTTTTATAACTAATGAAGATCCGAAGCCACTGGCTTTGTGATTTGAAATTATTAGCTGGTTTGAAATTGAGAAACTTTCATTTTAGGTTATGTTTGGATGGGATGAAAACTTCAAAGTACCAACGGATTTAAGTGTACTATTAGGCTCCGTTTGTTTTCGAATAAGAAGAAAAGTGAAGAAAGCAAATGGATTTCAAATCTTATCAGTTCAAATCCCTTTCATTAGTTATTTCAAATCCATTCAATCTAGTATTTTCTAGTTTTTCTAAGAAATTTAGTCTTGTTATCGAATCCAAATTCCTCTTTAAACAAACAGAGTCTT
Organism: Prinsepia uniflora; assembly: GCA_032719365.1. Classification (NCBI taxonomy): domain Eukaryota; kingdom Viridiplantae; phylum Streptophyta; class Magnoliopsida; order Rosales; family Rosaceae; genus Prinsepia; species Prinsepia uniflora. Next base: position 1,777,746 of record CM064866.1, on the reverse strand, counting down.
AAGGAATGCAAAATTGTAATTAGCTATATGAGCATAACAAAACCAATACAAGGATTTCCAAGTTGCTCCTGTCAAGTAGGTAGTTACAATTCCTCTTAGTGCATTGCATCTAGTCATTTGCAATCCCTCTATGTAATCTAATCATTAGCTAAGTCCCCTAATCCTTCGAAGTTCCTCATCCAAGCATAGTCTTAAGGAAAGCATGAAACAAATAACTCGTGTCAACGTATCTGAAGGCCACTAGGTTTTGTCATTGAATAATTTGAGGAATTGTACCTTGGATTTTTCTTATGTTGTTTTGTTGGCAAGTTCTGTTGGTGACTTCAAATTGTTTGCATGCAGACTGCTGTGAAGGAGGAAAGGCGTGAAGCTCGCCGGACTAAAAAAGAAGTAAAGGAACTTTACAAGGGTGAAGCACATAATGCTCAGAGAGTAGCTGCTATATCTGGCCCTTCTTCTATTCGTCTTATGTGATTGCGCTGATCATGATATTATCTCTCAGGGTAATTAAAATTGCATCACGCCTACTTCAAAATCAGGCTGTTTTTCTCACTATCTTTTATATTAATCGACCTGTAATTATTTTCTTATAGGTAAAGACTAAAGACAGTACTGGATTATTATTTAGGACACTGATATCCCATGAGTTTCCTTCGCCAACAAACACACGTTGTAATCGACGACATCCATGTTAAACGAGGCACTGTATGGTCCATCGTGTTTACCTCGATTTTGAGCACCACAGAATATAAGTTACTCGAGGTTGGGGTTTTAAATTGAGTAAAAATTTTGTCCGAAAAGGTTGGTTTTTGATGTTTTTGGCTGGTGATGATAGGTAGGACATGAACATGGGCATGCAGTGAGTTCATCAGAGTATATGTATTGTAGTTCAAGTTCATGTGCTCCAAAGCATGGATTTTGAACTTTGTTTCTATAATTTTCATATGTATTTCACTCTTCTGATTATTTTGCTTATTTGCCTCTCAATTGAGTTATTTTTCCATTTTTCTTTTTGTGACACTTCAAAATTATAAACAAATATCATTGATGAGAGAAACAAATAATGCGTGAACCATTTTTTATTTATACAAAAATGAGAGAAACTCAGTGCGGAATAGGAGCCATATTGCCTCCGCCATAATAGGGCGTGGGATCCCAAATCCCGTAATCGTCGAGCATCATCTCCGACATCTGCTCCTTCCACCGGTGCTCGTCTCCCCCCTGCGGCTGCTGCAGTTGGTCTTTTAGTTCGTGGAAAGGAAGAAACGACGGAGTTGGCGATTTTGACGACGGCAATGCTGATGCTCTTGTGGGCATAATCATCGTAATAGACATGATCACCATGCATAAAGCTACTGCTCCCATGACGACGATTCTCAGCTAGCTGCGAATCTGAGTGTTTGAATTTCTCCGACGATGCATTTGGCAACGGTCAGCAGTAAATCATTATAAATAATGCGAAGTAGAAGGCAGTGTTTGTGCAGAACTCGCTCTTCCTTCTTTCTCACACCCGGTGGATGACTCACCATGCTTCTTGCATGCATCCAGTGCTTTAAACAGAATAAAAACCCTAACCATCAGCTGTCCTACAAAACTTTACAGGAATATATACATGTGCGTGTAGAATGATTACTTTTTTCGAGAGGAGTGTGTCTAATAATCATTCTTACTTTAGTTTTGGGTTTCCATCTTAAAAACAAATGCTTGAAATTGAAACAGCTTCAAAACTTGGTCAGCTGAAATCCTGTAATCTTCATCAAATATGAGGCTCTCCAAAATTAATGAGATATATTTTGGATGTACTTTGAACATCATGTGGCCACGTTTTTTTATTTATAATATACCAAGTGGAATTTTTTCATTTTTATTTATAATATAACAACACGTGTTACATATATCGGAATCAGTCAAAAAATGACTCCCTTCCTTAAATTAGATCCCTTCCATCGGTAGATGCCATCCCTTCCGTCGGTCGCATCTACCGGGTACATTTGAGTATCACTCAAATTGAAGAGAATAATGAAGCTAAGGCTTGTCAAGTGCTGTGGTGTCTCGTGATACAAGCTCACATACCAATCAAACCACACCCAGAAAGCTAAATTTCATCTCCAACATGACAAACAATGAAAACTGCGAAAGACCAAATATTCCAAACTCGAAGAAACAGAAGGCAGAATAAATTTCTTTCAATGAGAAAGCTAGCCATCTGTAGAAATTAGCAGCATTTCGCGAAAGCAACCCGTTACAATAAAAAAATTTGAAAATGCATAAAAAGTAGATGGGGAGGGACCTTCAAGTTCTTATGTACGACTTGCAAGCATATTAACTCCAACAAACATGCCCACAGATTCACAGAACACAATCATGATCTACATATTTCACACTGAACAACTAGACTGATGGAAAGGTTATTATACAGAATAAACAGAAGAAGAAAAATTAGAAGAGTGTTGCTACGAGTCCTTATGGGATTGCAATGTAAAGCACTTGCACTTGTCTTTCATGGCTTCGGCCTCACTTCCATATTCTCTGAATTTGTATTCTTCCTGCTTATATGCAGGAGGGACCTTTCCCTCGCTGTAGCATTGATTACACAAACTGAAATGGGATTTGGTCTCCTTAAAACGGGACCCAATGATCGGATAGCGGCAGACTGAGCAGATGTGGTTGCCATGGCGGTTCCTGTCCCCAGTTTCGAGCTTCAACAGGGTGGACATGATACCAAAACCCCAATCCGGGTCATCAAACATGACCAGAAACTCGGCGAAAGACATCAGGGAAAGATCTGTTTCACCGTGGAGTTCCAGCATCTCACTAACCCCATGGGAAGGGACGTATATAGCTCTCAAGTATTTGATATATTTAGTGGCATCTCCTTTTCGAATCTGAGAACCACCGCCTTCGTTCACAGGACGCCACAACAGCGCATCATATGCAACCCGTTTGCGCTTTTCTGGTGAGCCACTGCAAATTGGGGCTAGAACAGCAAAAAACATGCCCAAGTCCACTCTGCCTGAGCCTGTATCGTCAAAGACGGAGAGTATCCTCTCATTTATTGCTTTAACAGCTCCTTGGAAAGTCTCGGGCTTTAGGAAATCAAGTAATCTTCGGAGGATTTCTTCCAAACTAGGCTTGCGTATGGACCTTTGAGGAACGCCAGTACCTGAATACGAAACAGGTATTTCACCATCACTCATTTCTTTCTTCAGCAGCTCCACACCACACCGGCTCAACCTGGTAATCCTCTGAAAAGCCCTAATCTCAAGTGCATTGGCCAAATCTTGCCTCATTGTAGTCTTCTCTCCAACTGTCTTAAATTTCGTAGCTTCCACAATGATAAAAGAGCCCTCTCCATTTGCACCTCCATTGGGCTTCACTTTCTTCTTCTGCAGCTGCTTTAAATGTGCAATGGCATCGTGCAACTCAACCCTGTTGGTCATTTTCAATGCTTCCTTCAAAGCCTTCTTAGCTTCCTCGGTTTCCCGAGCTCCCAACAAGGACACAGCCTTGTTAAGCTGGGCACGCCAATGGTTGGGCCACACAGCTAAAACCCTAGTATACATCTCAGAAGCTCTTGGAAACCTTCCCAAGTCCATATATAGGCCACCCAAGTTATACAAAGCATCTACATGACCAGGTTTCAAATCAATGGCTTTTTGGAAGATTGGAATTGCCTTCTCATCCTCACCCATGGCATGCAAAGCCGAAGCCAAATCGCAATGCGCATCGGCATAGTCAGGTTTCATAAAAATGGCTTCTTCCAAGGCCTTCACGGCCGCCCTATATTCCCCAACCCCAAACAATGCGCTACCCAAAAGTTTCAAAGCTCTAAAATGGGTTGGACAAAGAATTGCAGCTTCTCTATAATATTCACAAGCACTTAATACCATACCTTCACCTTCAAGCGCAATTCCGAGATTCACATAAATCTGAGGAAGTAGATAAGCCCACTGGTTTCCACCGGCCTCCGCCGCCTCCAGCGCCAACAAAAACTCATCTTTAGCCTCTTTATACCTGGCAAGAACATACAAACAATTCCCAGCTCTGAAATGTGGCCTCACATCCACAGGTTGCAATTCACAAGCCCTCTTGAAACTCACCAACGCCTCTTTAAACAGCTGGTGCTCATACAAAACCCTTCCAATCGCCATGTGCCCATCGAACGCCTGCTCTCGTGACCTTGCTCCGTCGGCTCGGCTCCTCAAAACTCCCAAATCCTTGACGAACAGAGCAAAATCATGCCCAGTCTCTTCCCAAAATATCCTTTTGTCTGAAATCTCTGACGAAGGTCCCAATTCTCTAGACCACCCGGCATCCGAGAACGCGTCGAGATTGTCCGCTTTCAATTTCCCATCTTTGGCCTGCTTCGCCTTCAACCTCTTCACCAAAATCTCCAAATCGTCCACAATCTTCCAAGTGTCGTCGAAGACGATCCCGTGGTTAGGCGACACCGCCCAGGCCGCCGTTCTCTGCTTCTTTTGCGATTCCACGGCGCGCTCGTCGACTATGGACGACGACGAGGCCTCGGAGGCCATGGAAACCTTGCTCTCGTCCAAAGTGAGCTCCAAACCGAGCGCGTCGAAGTCCCTGTCCACATCACCTGCTCCATCGTCGTAGGTCCGCAACAGGCCCTCATACGTGAGACCCTTCTCGCCATCAATGAAGTCGCCGTAGGTCCGAAACACCTCGTCTAGAATGGCATTGATCTGCTCGTCGCTGAACTTGACCCTAGGGTTTACGGCGACGACAAGGGCCGCCATTTCATCCCTATTGAGACCCCCGTCCTGGTTTTCATCGAATTGGTGGAAAATTCTCTTCACCTTCTCTGATCTGCTCCCTCTGGTTGTCATAATACACCCTTTCACTCCTCCTAATTGCCAATTTCAGGCTTTAATTTCCTATGGTTTGGTTTCAAAGGAGGAAGTGTAAAAACGTAAAAATTTGGTAGAAATGGAAAGGTGTGTGTGTGAGGGATCGAAAAGATAAATGTATGCTGACCTTGGACCTTGGGCTAAATTAAATTTTACTCATCTAGGGTTCATTATTTCTTGATGAGACCAAAAAAGGGAGTAAACTAATAAGATGATGAAGATGGAAGGCTTCTTCTTCTTCCATTTTCATTTTCATTGGTTCACTTGTACATTCGCACCAAACTGTTTTCATGTTGGTTTTCATTGGATCTGAGCCATCTGCCTGGATAAAGCCAAAAGTGAAAACCAGAAAAACAGAGAGAAGACCCTTGTTTCCCTTCTCTCGTTAATTTTTATTACAAACTCTATTAAAACTCCCATTTTACTTATGGTATCAATTTTCAGATGTTAATTTTACTCTAAAAATAGAAATCAAAAGGAAAAAGTAGCATATAAAGTTTCTACGCAAATTTTTATATTGAATGTCGTGAAGCCGCTGATTTTGGGTATGATGTTTGTTGAAATATTTCCTGATTACAATTGGAGCGTTGAAATATGTGTATAAGTCTTACATAATTTATAAAAATATATATTTATTGTGATTTACCATTAATTGGTCTATTTTTCTTAAAATAAATAAATTCAAAACTTAAGGAAATTAATATATTTTATATACCAAATTTTTACCTAATATATCATAACTATTTTTAATTAGCTGTGAATAAAATTGAGCAGCAAATGTAACAAATTCAATATCTCGTGTCACTAATAGGGGTAACACGTTGCACTTTGATACAGATATTGATAATATACAAATTCAGACTCTTAAAATTTTAAGGTTCGAAACGGTTTGGATTTTTAAAAATTAGAAATGAAACAATTTCAAATCAACTTGTTACTAACGGTTTGATTTTGATCGATACTAACGGTTTAGGTATAATAAAAAATTTGTAGTATGTGTAGACTATACGTACTCATCGTCACATTCTCAACCAAAAAATTTTAAGACTCCTTCATTCAAACATTCCCAACTTGTAAAATCAAACTTTCAAACATAATAACTAAATTTTCTTTAAATATTCCAACTAAAATTTAAAAGACACACCAACATTGGAAATGAAACTAACAAAACACAGTAACATTTAGGTTCTTTAAAACCAACAAAATACAGCAACTTGAGTGTATTTATATATAAGGGTATAATATATTTAAAAATTAATATATTACTTAACAGCTTGATTTGAATTTAACGGTTTTTCATAATGAAAAATCTAAAACCAAAATGTTATTACCGTATAGATTTGAATTCTCAAATAATTTTACTTTTATTCGGTTAAAACTAAATTATTTAATAAATAACAATTTGAAATAGTTCAATTAATAATTTTAATGGATCTAAACTCATTCATAATCACTAATATTCAAAATTTAATTTACAAATTTATTACATCAGTCACCATGTCACTAATATTCAAAACTTAATTTACAAATATTTTAAAAAGAAACCCGTCTAGCACGAATCAGATGGAGATTACGTCTGGACAGAGTCCCATTAGGACTCCTCGTCTTTATTATCTGGTTCTCACTCTTGCTTCTCATGAATGAATGATGGGTGGTGGGCCCAGTGGATAGTGGTGCTGTTGTTAAGTAACAATTTCTTTTTCTCTTCTCCCTTGGTTTCTTTATCTTTAAGTATTTGAAGGACTAAATAAATCTGTAGGGCCCGGCCACCAAAAGAAATAAGTTCCAGCTGGCTCGAACTGGTGACCACTATGCCCTACACGTGGCAATTTGTTTACTCGAGATCCCGAATGTATTTAGGTTGTCAATTAATAATTTATCTGTTTATTAAATATATTTCACTTAAAATCTATCCGTTTATTAAATATGTCATAATATATTAACAAAAAAAATAACTCAAAATTTAATTATATTGGTTAACTTGGATAAGTTTTGTTTAACTTTTAAATTGTGTAAAAAATTACCACCCTAACCTATTCATAATTCATGCGTGTTAACCTTATTTTAGACTTGTAATCTCAGTTTGGACCCAGTCACTTTGTAGGTGTCACGAATACTAGTTCAACTGTGACTTTACTCTTTGGATTGATGTTTATAAAATTAATTTTCAAATTCAAATATGAATTCAATAAATAAGAAAAATGAAGAGTAAAAATCAAACCAAAAATATAAAATGAACATGTAAACTTAAAAATACAATCAAAGAAGAATATACATGAAACAAATCATCAAATTAATAAGACAAATATGTTTCTATAACATAAAGTTGGCATCAAGTGGGTATAGTTCAGTTGATTTTAATGTTGACTTATAAATAATTCACCTCAAATTCAAACTCTAATGACATATTATGTGAAATTTTCAAAAAATTCTCTCTTCCCTTCAATTAAAAAAAGAAGACAAAGTTGGCAGAGCGTGCATGGGCCCAGAGTGATTTTAGGCCCCCCTGGATTTTATACATTTTATATGTATAAATATATTTTAATTAATTTAAAATTTATTAATAAGTAAGCATTATTATATACCTATAGTTAATTATATATTTTGGGATTCACATTCGATCTAAAAATACAATTTTAGACTTCCTAATGCACATATATATCATTATCATATATGATTTATATAAATTATAGTGATATTTTGATATAAAATGACATAATTCGTATTATAGTTAATTTTTTTTTTTTTCAATTTTCAAATTGTTGGCGCATCTATATTTTGTTTTAATACTTCAATCATAATTTATTTTGAGCAAATAATGATTTCAAGCTGAGAATCTGTCGAAGATAAACTATATATGGTTGTAGTTAGTAAATTAGTAGCATGATATAAACTTTTTTTTTTTATATAATTTGGATAATTTGACATATATTATGATGAGTTGAATTTAAATAAGTTTTTAAGTCTTTAAAAAATGTTCCAACTCAGATGAATTTCTGACTACACAATTGCGTAGTTGTACTAATTAGAATGAATGTATATATGCTTTTTTTGTATTAAAAATATTATAACATGGTGTTACTATTTGATTGATATTAAATTATTTAACCTGTTAAGACCACATGTTTAATATTTTATATGCATTTTAATTTTTTTTTGGTCATTAATATGCAGTATCTCAAATTTTTTAATTAAGTACTAATCTATGTCAAAACCATTGATGAAAATATCGGTAAATATCGGCGAAATTTCGGTATTTTTACCCGGCGGCACATAAGAAGGGGGGGAAATAAATTCGCCAAAATATCGAACAATTGTCTTATTTTGAGCCCACATATCCGTTCATAAGATCAAAACGATTAAAATATACTATTAATTCGTGAAATTTGGACGTAAAACGAGAGAGATTGAGTCGGGTCATGCCGCCGGGTCGAAAAACCCAAATTGCAGACCCGGCTGAAGGTTAGGGATGACTGGTAATGTGTATACTTATATATTAAACGATCTTAAATAACAATAATGAAGTGTAGCAGAGATGGCTATGAGCTGTTGGTTAAGTTTGGGGGGGTCACGGGTTCGACCCCCACCTTGTCCAAATTGCAGATTTTTTTTCTCTTTTCCATTTTATTCAATTTTTTTTCAGTTTTTTTTCTCTCCCTTTTTATTAATTTTTTTTCCCATTCCCCCTTCATTTTCCCCAATTTCTTTTTCCTCTCCCTTATTATTCATTTTTTTTCAATTCCCCCCCTCTTTATTCATTTTTTCCAATTTTTCAACAAAGGTTGGTCTTTTTTTTTTGTTTCATTTTTGTCCAATTTTAAATATATCCATTATTTCCAATTTTTTAACAAAGTTTGATCATATTTTTTCATCTTTTTTTCTTTCCAATTTTAAATATTTTAAACTTATTTTATCATTTTTCTTACAATGATTTTGTATGTTTATTGTTATATTTTTAAATATTTTAACTTTCGATTATAGTAACTCACTTCAATTTATATTTATATTTTATATTTTATATTATTAGTTATCGTCAGAATCATATTATTCATCATATATTTATTATATCAAAGTTATTTTATTATTTTATTAGTTATATATAACCATCATTGAGCACTTAAGATTTTCCCAAAGTTTCATTCTAAATTTCCAACTTTTAAATCGAATTTCCATTATTTTTATTTATCGTAAACGATGCCGATATTTGGGGCAAGATATCCGTAAATTTAACTAGCGATATATCCGTCGATATCGATATTTTCATCCTTGGTCAAAACTCAAGAAGACTCAAAGCGATATTTTAGTCTTCTCCCGACCACAAATCAAATATTAGTCTCATATTTTGTACCAAAAATTAAGAAATAAACTTGAACTTATAGTTGGAGTTCCAATTCAAATCCTCCAATTTTTTTTTAACAACACCACCTTTCTAAGGACTGAAGCTGTGCTTATAACTTTATATACAGTAGTAAAGGGAAAGAAAAAAAGTTGAGAGTCTTACTTATCCAAACCAAAAAATTGAGAATCTCTCTCATTCCCATTATCATTCAACCATGTGTTTACTATCACCATGAGAATGAAAAAGTCAAAGATGCATGACAAATAATGTTGTTATAAGTTTATTGGATCATAATCGAGTAATGTTGTTATAAGATATTACGCTTAAATCTCTAAATGATAATGATGTTCTATAGTTGTGTATTACTATATTGCCCTTTAATTAGAATAAAGACTAATTTAATTACTATATTGCCCTTTATACGTAATACGGGAATAACATTTTTATTAATATGTATTGTTGAATCAAAGATTGAACCCGTCGCGAAAAGTCCTCACAATTCCTGCAAACAGCAAACAATTAGCTATCGTTGCCTCGATCGATTTACCCGGGGGGTTGTTCGACCAAGAACACTCCGATGCCTAAGTTAGCTTCGAGAGAGGAAAGGGATATACTTCGAAACGAAGAATCAACGTACCTTGGAAATGAAATGTGCCTTCCTATTTATAGGAAAATCTTGGGAGCCTTGGAGCGTTCTGATTGGTCGGTTGAATATTTAATTAGTAAATAATATATTATTATTAAATATATTATTTAATAATTGTAATGATGACTCATTATGATAGTAATGATATTTGTTGTATTTTAATATTAATATTAATTATCCATTATTAAGAATAACGATAATTAACCCTCGGGGAGAATATCAATATTACGGAGGTTTTAACCCGATCAAATAACGTATTTAACTGGTAAATAGATTATTTAATGTGCGGGTGTTTTTCAAATGATCAGCGTTATTTGCCAAGGGCAATTTGGTCATTTTTGGGAATTACGGGACGCGTGGCGGCTCCATAATTTTCGGATGATTTTGGGTTCCACAAATGCCCCCACATCGATTCGGTATTCAGGGAATCCGGGGGGATGTATATTGGTTGGAATCTTATATCACCGGTTTAGCTTTTACTGTTAGGTATAAGAAACGAGCCTGTGCTTATTTGACGATCATGCCCCTGATTATAAGGGTTAGAAGTCCATTTTTATTTTTAGAAAGACTAATCTAGGTTTAGTGGTGTGAATCGGTCATAATGTGCAAAAATGACCATTTTGCCCCCAAGCATGGGCAAAATGTTGACTTTTGACCCGGGAGGTCCAAAGGACGAGGGCCAAGGACCGTTACGTAGGTCGAGTCGATACGAATCCATAGACAGGTGGCATGCCAGAATCGGAGATCGGATGCAAAAGCTATGGGTCTACGAAGGCGAGGGGCGTTTTCGTAATTTTTGCAAAGTAAGGGCAAAATGTTGACTTTTGACCCGGGAGGTCCAAAGGACGAGGGCCAAGGACCGTTACGTAGGTCGAGTCGATACGAATTCATAGACAGGCGGCATGTCGAAATCGGAGATTCGTTGACAAAGTTATGGTCTCGGGGACGAAAACGATTAACCGAACAAACCGGGATTTCGATTAAAATAATATTAAATTGTGAATAGTGACCGTTGAGTGTGGACACTTGGATGAGTGACAAGTGTCACCCATCCCATGACTTAAGGACCCCTAAACACAGCTCCATGTTTTATGGATTTTAACATCATTATGTTTTAATTATTGTTTAATTTATCCCTAATTTCTATTTAAACCCCATTAACTCTCTTCATCCTGCATCTTCAATCCGTGAGAACACTTGGATGAAATTGTTCTTGATAGTGAGCAATTGAGTGTTTGAGGAGTCGGATTTGACTGAGGGAAAACACGGGGATGGTGAGTGTGAGGAGAAATTAGAATCGAAAATTTTGGTGTTTTGGGGGGAAATTCGAAATCGAAGTTATGAGCTTTGAAGATCCAAATTGAGCTTACCTTAAGCTTCCTGAGATTGCTACGACCAGAATCGTCGAAAGAACGAAGCCAATTGAGGCCCAATTGGCTCTGATCGGTCAAGTCGACAGTAAGCAAATTTCGACGTTGAGTCGTGATCGTAGAGGGATTAATCGACGCAATTGAAGTGGGGAAAGAGTTTAACATAGTCCATTTGAGCTTCTGGATTGATCAATTGAAGGAAATATGTCGCGATTAAGGAAATTCGAAGCTTGAACAGAGTCCAGGTGTTCTTCAAAGTTCATCTTCGAATCGTGTGGTTTAAGGTAATAAATTGTCTAATTAAGTATATAGAACTTTAATTAGACGTATACCTAAGCTTTTTGAATGTTCAATTACAGGATTGGGTGTCAAATTGGCGTGAAACTCGTCGGGTTGCGACGCGGGTTGCACGACCCGTTTATCAGAGAAATGGGTTGCAGGGACGACACTGTAGCAATCACTGTTCACCGCGCGTTGGTTTCACGCGCAGCCGCTCACGGCGGCGCGTGAGGGCGCGTGGTAGACTTTCTGGGGAAGTGTTCAACAGGTGTTTTGCTATACTTAATGTTTTGAACATTTTTGGTGTTGGATACGAGTTAATCGGACATCGTATCGATACTGTTTCGAGGGTCCGAAGGTTTTTAGGTTATGTTTTAAATTAATATTAAATTCCCGAAAAATTGTGGAAAAGTGATATGATGTTTTTAGAGTCATTAATGACTTTTCATGTTGTTTTTTGGACAGGATTCGAGATTCCTGGAAAGCGTGGGAAATTACGGAAGTGCGTCCGGCTTGGAAAATGAGCGGTTTGGATGGTGCGTGCGAGCATTGGTAGGCTGGCTCACATTTAACGTGACCCTTGCTAGTACCGCAGATATGCTTGCTACGCATCAAGAGTCCGTTGAAGGTGTTTAGAAACTTTGTTGGAGCGGGTGTACTACCGGTGCTACGTGGTGGACGGAGTTTGGCTATACAGTCGACGGGGACTTGGCGGTGACCGAGTGCACTTGCGGACGTGACTAGTGAGCATCGGTAGGCAGGATCACACTTACTGTGACTCTTGCTAGTACCACATACATGCTTGCCAAGCGTCAAGGTGCTGAGAGTCCCGGCAAACTTGCCCTGTGGGAGCGTGGCGGTTTTCGTGGCCTAAGTCCATTCCGAGGGGAAGATATGGAATCTGAGAAATCCGAAGACTTCATGGAGTGGAAGGCTTGCAATCAAATTTCCTTTTCAAGCGACGTTCTCGTGGAGCTTGGCGACAGATGTTCTTCTAGAGTTTCGGGACATGAGCCGACTACTCTCTCCATGAATGGCGAGAAGTTTTCAGACATCCCAAACAAGGAGTGGTTGTGCGTTCCACTGTGCTTGAAGGAGACCGTTGTTCAGAAGAAGGACAATAAACAAGGACTTACTGGTTCTTGGGAGAAAAAACCATGCCGAGCAACTTCTTTCCTAACCCATAAGTATACCGAGAAACTTCTTTCCTAACCTTTCTGTTCTGGCCCTACGAATGTGCCATCTTGATGCGAAGGGCAGGCAGAAATGGAAAGTTATGTTGTTGATGTGAGATTGCGATAACTAAGATAACTTGAGGTCTCAATTTCACATCGGAAGCCAAAAATGGGCGAGTTGGAGATGAGCCGTGCAGAGAGGTTGCTGATAGAAAATGAGCGAGATACCACTCGAGATGAGCTCTCCCTACTGCACAGAAATTTGCAGGACTCAGAAGGCTTTGATGCTTCGATGACGAAGGCTTGAATGCTTCGCAGGGCGAAGGCTTGGATGCTTCGATAACGAAGGCTTAGGTGCTTCGCATGGCGAAGGCTTAGATGCTTCGCAGGGCGAAGGCTTGAATGCTTCGATGACGAAGGCTTGGATGCTTCGCATGGCGAAGGCTTAGATGCTTCGCAAGGCGAAAACTTAGATGCTTCGCAGGGCGAAGGCCTGAATGCTTCGATGACGAAGGCTTGGATGCTTCGCATGGCGAAGGCTTAGATGCTTCGCAAGGCGAAAACTCAGATGCTTCGATGACGAAGGCTTGGATGCTTCGCATGGCGAAGGCTTGGATGCTTCGCATGGCGAAAACTTAGATGCTTCGCAGGGCGAAGGCTTGAATGCTTTGATGACGAAGGCTTGGATGCTTCGCATGGCGAAGGCTTAGATGCTTCGCAAGGCGAAAACTCAGATGCTTCGATGACGAAGGCTTGGATGCTTCGCTCATGAAGGCTTTTTTACATTAGAGAGAATAAGCTTTGAAAATTGTACATGGTGAACAAATCAATTTGTTAATCTCATTTCATTGATACTTGAATTCAGAAGGCAACTTGAAAAGCAAAATTGAAAAGCTCCATAGAGTTTTATGTCTTTCTAATGCTGACTTGCGTCTAGTTGATGCGGATCACCTTTGACGCTGGCTTGTTTGACTCTTTGTTCTCCATGTGATTTACAGTCTTGTTTTTGATGTAGTCTGTACAATGCCCCTCCCTCAGGAGATTTCGGAGATATCTTTCGAAAGATATACATGTGTTGATATTGTGCCCATAACATTCATGATAGGCGCACCATTTGGTTTTATCAGCACTCTCTTGATTGCCTTTGACTGGCTCTGGCTTCTTAAACCATGGCTTGTTCTTAATTTCATTATGGATCTGATGGGCTGGTAAAGATAGCTGCAAGTTAGGCTTCCCCATAACCGGCGTTTGGGAGTGTTGCCCTGCCTTTCGCTTGTTGAGCTTTCCAGTTGCAGACTTTCCATGGGGTTCATCCTCATCGGAGGCCTTTTCGCTAGTCCCAGCATGGCCATGAGTATGAGCGGCGCGCTTCTCGTCCTCCCAACTTGCATGTCGCTCTGCTAGCGAAAGTATTTCGGAAAGACTTCGCGCATTGCTCATGACGATGTCCCCGTAAAGCTGGCTGTCTCGAGGGAGTCCTTGCTTGAATGCCATTGCCGCAACAAAGTCATTACAGCCGATAATGCGAGACTTCTCCTCACAAAATCTCCGTATGTATTGTCGCAGAGTGTCTTTTGCTCTCTTTCGGACAGAGAAAAGATGGTCGTCTTTCACCTCGATTGTCCGAAGTTGTGCGTATTCCTTCACAAATGTCAAAGCCAACTCTTCGAAGGACTCAATCGACCTCGGGGGGAGATGATTGAACCAAGTCATGGCTTGGCCTTGAAGGGAAGCTTGAAAAACTTTGCACATGAGTGCATCGTTAGACCTGTGGGGGATCATGACTCCTCGAAAATGATCTATGTGTTTTACTGGGTCGGAGGATCCTTTGAATGGAGTGAAATTTGGTGTTGCGAACCTCTGGGGGAATGGCTCCTCCTCAATATCCCTTATGAAGGGCGTAGAGAGCTGTATTTGGCGACGTAGATCGTCTTCTAGATCGCCACCCTGTTGAGCACGAAGGTGCATGTCCAGCATTTTTTGAACATCATTAGCCCGCAATGCTCCTTGCTGAGCCGATGAGTCCTCTTTTGCTAATTGTTGAGAAACTCTTTGAGCTTCTTCCCTTTTACTGTCGTGGGCAGATCGTTTTGGGTTTTTGTTTTGAGCTCGAAGTTGCCCCCTGCCCCCACGTGAGTGCTGTGAATGCTCTGCCCATGAAGTTGCCCCAGTCCTACCTCCTAGCCGTTCACGTACTAACGGCTTTAGGCATTGTGGGATTTTTGCTTGATGAGCATGACTTTCTTCTCCAGAGTTTCCCAGCGAAGTATCTTGTGACATTGTTTGGCAGCGGGCCTGCTCTTTCCTAGGTCGTCCCTGGGCATTCTCTTGTCGGCCACGTGACGTGGATCGTCCGTCCCGCTCCTGGATTGGTCTCCCTGCTAGGAGTTGCTGCAAGAGCTCTGACTGAAGTTGAATTTGTTTGCTTAACCCTTCAACTTGCTGCGCCAAATTGTCTTGGGGAGGTTGGTGACGACTTCTCCCTGAGATGTCATGACATCCGTCCGGAAAGTCCTTTAGGACCATGTTTGTTATGGGTCGATCATGTCGTGATGCATTTCCCATCAACCTCTCATTCGCTTGTTGTAAAGTCGAAGTTCCTTCCCCTAGCGCGGGTACTTGGTTAGCTGGAGAGGGGAATGCTCCAAAACTGAAGGTTGGCCTCCCTTCGAGTGTCTCAAGGGGCGCTTCCATAGACACGCGCCTGAGTTGAGCTGGGCGTTTCTCCGGAGTTTCTATGTGAGCTTCATTCCTCGTCTGAGCTGTTGAGGCAGAAATACCTTCTCCGGCTGACTGAGCGGATCGACGAGCCTTAGCCATGCCGATTCGAAGAATTTTGAATTTGGAAAGCTGCTGATGGGTAATTTGAACAACGTCCAGAATCTTCGAACAATGTCGATGAACGACGAACGAAGAGAGATGAACGATGAACAATGTTCAAAATCTTCGAACAATGTCGATGAACGACGAACGAAGAAAGATGAACGAATTCTTGATGAGTGATGAACAACGTTCAAAATCTTCGAACAATGTCGATAAACGACGAACGAAGAAAGATGAACGATGAACAAATTCCTGATGAGTGATGAACAACATTCAAAATCTTCGAACAATGTCGATGAACGACGAACGAAGAAAGATGAACGATGAACAAATGAGAGAGCTTCTTCTGAGTATAACTCAATAGCTCTCAATGAAAGCACCAATTGTTGAATCAAAGATTGAACCCGTCGCGAAAAGTCCTCACAATTCCTGCAAACAGCAAACAATTAGCTATCGTTGCCTCGATCGATTTACCCGGGGGGTTGTTCGACCAAGAACACTCCGATGCCTAAGTTAGCTTCGAGAGAGGAAAGGGATATACTTCGAAACGAAGAATCAACGTACCTTGGAAATGAAATGTGCCTTCCTATTTATAGGAAAATCTTGGGAGCCTTGGAGCGTTCTGATTGGTCGGTTGAATATTTAATTAGTAAATAATATATTATTATTAAATATATTATTTAATAATTGTAATGATGACTCATTATGATAGTAATGATATTTGTTGTATTTTAATATTAATATTAATTATCCATTATTAAGAATAACGATAATTAACCCTCGGGGAGAATATCAATATTACGGAGGTTTTAACCCGATCAAATAACGTATTTAACTGGTAAATAGATTATTTAATGTGCGGGTGTTTTTCAAATGATCAGCGTTATTTGCCAAGGGCAATTTGGTCATTTTTGGGAATTACGGGACGCGTGGCGGCTCCATAATTTTCGGATGATTTTGGGTTCCACATGTATTATACTACAACAAAAGCTAATAAAGACCACTATTATGTAGACACTAGGATCACTTAACAAAATACTTTCATCATAGATTGGATTATCGAATTTTTAATATTAAACATGACAGGACCCGCCCCGATCCCACAGGGACCACAAGGGGACGTGCCCTGCTCCCGTCTGACACCCAATAATTCATACCAATTTTAACCTCAAAACATTTAAAAGCATAAATAACCAAATTAAAGTCATACATAAAATCCGAATTAAACGAATGTCAGACAAGGGATATAATCCAAAATTTCAAATTTGCGAGCACGACTCTAAAGTAATCCTGCGGGTACACCGCCCAGCAGGGGTTCAGGTACGCAGAAGTAGATCTATGCCTCAGCCTCTGGTTCCTCCTCTACCTCAGTTTCCCGACCTGGAGGGGTTATCAAAACAGTAAGGGTGAGTGGACCGAAACACAAGTTTATGAAATCGTTTGATAAGTAAAACATATAATTTACCCCTCCGTTTTCCAAATATGCGTGCACCATAATTCCAAAATCATAAACCATATAATATGAACCATAAGGCATATAGCAAAACCATAACCATAATTTTAGTTGCTGCACTATACACTCCAATCCCGACATCCCTGATGTCTGACGTCCCTGACGTCCAATAGGTCACAATCACAAGGCTACGCGTGCCACTCGGGTCTCAATTTCCGAGTTCAATCCCCGAACCCCGTTCGGGTACAGCATCCCCGATGCTTAGCGTCATAGACGCTGGACGTACTAGACGTCCGTGACCTCTCCGGGGTACCTCATCCGGAGGAGACAATATAATATGGAAGGATCTATACAGTGCAGTAACAAATACATTTTATTGATATCCACATGCAAACATATATATACATAGGTAGAATCCGAACCAATCATTCAGTTTCATCGGACGGGTCTCAAGCCCAAATACCGTGAAACGTGCCATAACCATATTTTTCATATCATCAAAACCATCATTGTTTTAGCATGTGAATAAGTATAATAAAACCAGAAAACATTTATGCACACAAGGGTTTAAGAAAATGGCCCACTCACAGTACAATCCTGCTAGAAACCGAACGTATACCCTCGTCCTGGTACAAATGTACAATCCCTGTCAAATCCAAGTATTCGTAAAGGTCAAATTAAACCCCCAACATTCAACCATGAAAGCCTAGGTCGAAACCGACCCGGGAAAGCCGCCCGAACGCGCTTCCCAAGGCAATAAACCTTATTTTGACCAACTTAATGATCTCCGATCGACCCGAAACCACCGCCATTGGATCCGGATCGTCGAAACCTAAAGAATGGTGGTGGTCCCACCAGAAACACTGTTCACACGCGCCCCCACGCGCCGGTCAACGCGGCGGTCAACGCAGGAACAGTTCCTGCTGACGTCATCGCTGACGTCACTGCTGACGTCAGCATGACGTCATGCTGACGTCATCTGACAGCTGGCAGGTCTGACATGTCAGACTCTGACAGGTGCCACGTGTCACCATCTGATTGGTCCACCTCACTGATCTGTCAGACCACGTGTCAGATCTGACATGTGCCACGTGTCAGCACGGCACTGGTCCATGTCACTGACATGTCAGTGACACGTGGCAGTCCCTGACTGGTCCACGTCACTGACATGTCAGTACTGACTGTGCACTGACATGTGACACATGTCGGCTCACGGTTGGTCCACGTCATCTGACAGACTGACAGGGTGCCACGTCAGCACCACTGTCATCAGACGGGTTGACCCGTTTTCCTGCAACTCGGGTCGATCAGACCCGCGATCGAGACCCGGTTGCCATTCCTTCATTTCTGGGTCATTTTCAGTCCTTTCAATTCCTACATACTCGTCTTAGTCCCTAGATTAGTTCTAAGTAATTAGAATTGAGAAACACGGATCGAATCGAGGGCCTACCTTGAAGAACAGCTCTGGCCTCCCGTCGCAGTTTTGCCACCGCCCTGAGCTCCACCGGCCACGAGTTCGATTCCAGAAGGTTCCTGGATGTTCCTAGAGTTGATTAGGATTGATCACTGACCAGTTTAAACGTGGGAAAAGATTTACCAGAAATCTGGGTTGAAACCGCCACGGGTTTCCCCTGCTTCCTTCCGCGCCGCCGTCTGCCGCCGTCCACCGCCGTGCCTCCGTCCTTCCCCGTGAGTCCAGCAACACACAGACACAATGAGTGGGTAGCTGGCTGGGATACTTTGATCGAAATGGACAGAGTGCCCTGCGGGTGGGAAATATAAAGAATTGGAGGGAAGGAAATGGACGGCTCAGATTGAATCTCCAGATTAGATCAAGGGCTGAGATCTGATCTGGGGTTTTCAATCCAAAGGCTGAAATTTAAAGCTGGTTCAAATGTTTAATTAATCCAATAGTGGATCTGATCCAATCTAGCCAATGGGTGAGTGACACTTGTCACTCACCAGATGTCCTCCAATCAGATTTCCTGAATATAATATTCGACACGAAAACCGAGACACGAACTTCCCGAATTCACGTTTCTGACCATAACTTCCTCGTACGAAGTCCGATTTCGGCGTGCCGCCTGTCTACGGACTCAGGACGTCGAGGCCTACCCAACGGTCCTTGAGTCAACTGAAAATTAGTTGCCAAAAGAAAAGTCAACATTTTCCCCCGAGAGTCCAAATTACGGTAATGCCCCTGAACTTCCGATAGCCATAACTTTTTCCCTGATCGTCCGAAATGGACGTGCCACCTGTCTATGAACTCGTGACGTCCCGAACTACGTCACGGTCATAGGTCAAAGTCCATTTAGTTCCTCAATCAAAAAGTCAACAATTTGACCATACCATTCACAGGGGTAAAATCGTCAATTCACACAATAAATTACAATATGGAAATCCTCGAATTTCCGGGGTGTTACAACCTTCCCCCCTTAAGAAATTTCGTCCCGAAATTTCAAAGAAACAAATGAGGAAATTGTTCTCGCATCTGAGCCTCAGGCTCCCATGTGGCTTCTTCCACAACCTGGTTTCTCCAGAGAATTTTCACGAGAGGGATCGTCTTTCGACGTAGTACCTTGTCCTTCCGATCCAAGATCTGTACTAGTTGTTCTTCAAAGCTCAAATCCTCCCGTAGTTCGACAGGTTGTTCCTTAAGTACATGAGAAGCATCACGTACGTACATCCGCAACATCGATACGTGGAAAACATCGTGAACTCTTGATAGTTCTGGGGGTAGTGCCAATCTGTATGCAACTCTGCCAATTCTCTCCACAATCTCATAAGGTCCGATAAAACGCGGACTCAGTTTCCCCCGTCGGCCAAAACGGATAATCCCTTTCCACGGAGACAACTTCAGGAAGACAAAATCTCCCACTTCAAACTCCAAGTCTCGAATCCGTCGGTCGGCATAACTCTTCTGGCGATCCTGTGCCACCTTCAATCTTTCCTTGATCACGCGAACAGTTTCCATGGTTAAGTCCATTATCTCCGGCCCTACAGCCGCTCGCTCCCCTACCTCCGTCCAGCAGATAGGTGTCCTGCACTGTCGGCCATACAGTGCCTCATAAGGTGCCATCCCGATGCTTGCCTGATAGCTGTTGTTGTAAGCGAATTCCATCAATGGCAAATGAGTATCCCAAGAGTCTTGAAACTGTAGTACACATGACCTCATCATGTCCTCCAGGGTTTGAATGGTTCTCTCAGACTGTCCATCGGTCTGTGGATGGAAAGCAGTACTGAAACGTAGGTTTGTTCCCAAAGTAGCTTGCAAACTCCGCCAGAACCTGGAAGTGAAACGCGGATCACGATCAGACACGATCGATTCCGGCGTACCATGAAGTCGTATGATTTCCTTCACAAACAGCTGAGCCAGTCGGTTAGGTTTATAGGTTTCCTGAACTGGCAGAAAATGGGCTGATTTGGTTAACCGATCCACGATCACCCATACTCCGTCCACTCCACTCTGAGTCCTCGGTAATTTAAAGACGAAGTCCATGGTGATGTGATCCCACTTCCACTCAGGAATCGGAAGTGGCTGCATAGCCCCATACGGTCTCTGCCGTTCCGCCTTAACCTGCTGACAGGTTAAGCATTTGCTCACGAACTCAGCAATATCCTTCTTCATTCCTGGCCACCAATAATGGTTCCGGAGGGTACGGTACATCTTTGTACCTCCCGGATGCATAGCATAGGCCGAACTGTGGGCCTCTTCAAGTATCTCGGCCCGTAACTCTGCCACTGCAGGTACGCACAAACGGCCCAATTTCACCAGTGCTCCATCGTCCCGGATGGTAAAATCCTGTCTCCCATCTGCATCGACCTCAATTCTGTAAATACAGAGTATCGGATCCTGCAGTTGTGCTTCAATGATCCGATCAATCAGTACTGGTCGCACATGGAAGCTGGCCAACAAAGCTCCATGCGCATCCGTACCCAAAATAACTCCCGTCTTCCGGAGTTCCACTAACAAGGGAAGATACACCATCCCTAGGTGTGCAATAGTTCCCGCAGATTTCCTGCTGAGTGCATCCGCCACCACATTGGCCTTACCCGGATGGTACTCGATCGTACAGTCATAGTCCTTCAGTAGCTCCAACCATCTCCGTTGTCTCATGTTGAGCTCCTTCTGAGTGAATAAATATTTAAGACTCTGGTGGTCGGTGTATATTCGGCACGTTGCGCCGAACAGATAATGTCTCCAGATTTTGAGAGCATGAACCACCGCCGCCAACTCCAAATCATGGGTAGGGTAGTTCAACTCATGAGTCTTCAGCTGCCGGGATGCATAGGCGATAACCTTGCCAGTTTGCATCAACACGCAGCCCAAACCTTGCAGTGAAGCATCACTGAAAACTACAAACTCTCCACTGTCGTCCGGCAATGCAAGGACAGGTGCAGTGGTCAATCGATCCTTCAACTCTTGAAAGCTCCGATCGCACTGCTCGTCCCAGATAAACTTTACTCCTTTCCGAGTCAGACGAGTCAATGGTGCAGCAATTTTGGAGAAACCCTCCACGAATCTCCGGTAGTAGCCTGCTAATCCGACGAAACTCCGCACCTCGGTCACCGTTGTCGGTCTAGCCCAGTTGGTCACCGCTTCTGTTTTCTGGGGATCCACGCAAATCCCATCCGTCGATATCACGTGTCCCAGAAAACCAATACTGCTCAGCCAAAACTGACACTTGCTCAGCTTGGCATACAATTGTTCTTGTCTCAGTTTCTCCAAGACCAACCGTAGATGTTCTTCATGTGCACGGGCACTCCTCGAGTATACCAAAATATCATCGATGAACACAATCACGAACTTATCCAGGTAGGGTCGGAAGACCCGGTTCATCAGATCCATGAATGCTGCTGGAGCATTCGTCAAACCAAATGGCATAACAAGGAACTCGTAGTGCCCGTAACGGGTTCGAAAAGCAGTTTTCGGAATATCCTCCTCCGAAATCCTCAGTTGGTGATACCCAGACCGCAAATCAATTTTCGAGAAGCACTGAGCTCCCCGCAACTGGTCGAAAAGGTCATCAATCCTGGGTAGAGGATACTGGTTCCTCAATGTCACCTTGTTGAGTTGTCGATAATCAATACATAAACGGAGACTTCCTTCCTTCTTCTTCACGAACAACACCGGTGCTCCCCACGGTGAAGTGCTCGGTCGGACATATCCCAAATCTACCAACTCCTGCAATTGAGTCTTGAGTTCCCGTAACTCGGCCGGCGCCATCCGGTATGGTGCCTGGGATATAGGTCGGGTACCCGGGAGTAGTTCAATAGTAAACTCCACCTCCCGCGATGGTGGCAATCCAGGTAAGTCTTCCGGGAATACGTCCGGAAACTCACAGACCACCGGTATTTCGTCGATAACCGGAGTATCGACCCGTTCCGACACGACATGCGCCAGATAACCCTGGCATCCCTTCCGTAGAAGTTTGGTAGCAGTAAGTGACGAAATCACTTCAGGAGGCGAACCATCACGTTCCCCCTGAAAGATAACTTCCGGCAAACCCGGGCTCCGCAAAATTACTTGCTTGCTACAGCAGTCGATGAGCGATCCGTGCTCCGACAGCCAATCCATCCCTAGGATTAAATCGAAGTCGTGGATATCCAGAATAATTAAGTCTGCTGGTAAATCCACATCCTCAATTCTTACCGGGCACCTCCGAATCACCTGATTCACAAGGTACACGGTACCCATCGGGGTGCCAACACCCATTTCGCAATCTAAGGCTGATACCACACAATCAAGCAAACCAGCACAACTCCTCGAAATAAAAGAATGTGTAGCCCCCGCATCCATTAATACACGTACAAGAAAATTAAAGATATGTAGTGTACCTGTGACCACGCCTGGAGCAGTCCTCGCCTGCTGCTGGGTCATTGCAAACACTTGGGCCCTCGGCCCTCCGTTCCGTCCGCGCCCGCGCGCGCCACGTCCAGCACCACGGTCACCTCCCTGACCGCGACCTCCGTTAGTGTGGGACGCCGTGCTCTGCACCACACTCGAGCCCCCAGCGTCGTTGTTTTTGGACAACTGCGGACAATCGCAGGCATAGTGGCCTTCCTCTCCGCAAGCAAAACAAGTTACTGGCCTTGGCCTGCCCGAATGCCCACCAGATGCACCACTCCAAGATGAGTGCTGCCCAGAATTGTGTCCAGATCCTCTGCCCTGAGAGCCTCCACGTCGACCCGACCAGCCACGACCCTCGAAGGATGAGGGTGCTCCTCTGTAGCTCCCTCCCCTGTTGTTCTTCCGGCCCGATGGTCCATGGTGTGGGCGATCCTGACGTCGCCCCTCCCCCGAAGGTTGTCGTGATTGGTGTGCCGCCAGACTGGCCTCGACACGCACCGCTGCGTCGACCATATCCCTCAGAGAAGCATGAGTGGTAGCAGTCACACTGGCCCGGATCTCCCCTCGGAGTCCAAGCTCAAACCGCTGGCATTTGTCCTCCTCCGTGCTTACGAATGAGGCAGCGAACCGGGAAAGTCTCCCGAATGTTTGCTCGTAGTCTGAAACAGACATGTCACCCTGCTCCAGCCGCAGGAATTCCGCCTCCCGCGCCGCGCGAAAGGATCGCGGGTAGTACTGGTCCAGAAACCTGGAACGAAAAGCTTCCCAGGTAGTGGTATGGACAGACCACCCGGACATTTCGAGTCCATGCCACCACTGGTAGGCTCCTCCCTCCAGTAAGAAGGCCGCCAGAGTCACTCGTTCGCCCGGAGGGCAGTGCATCACCGAGAAGATCCTCTCCCACTTGGTGATCCAGTCGTGAGCATCCTCGGGGTTTGATCCCCCGCAGAAAGGAGTGGCTCCCAAACGTTGAGCCCTTTCGATGCTCGCACATTCCATCTCTCCTTCTAGATCCTCGTCCGTTCGAGTATGCGGAATTCTCCTAGGAGGCATAACCAACTGTCAAGAGGCATAGATCAGAAAACAACATTCTTAAAAGTCGAAAAGTAACTAGTACTAATCGCTAGTCTAGCATGCAGACCAATACCCTAGTACTGACCACAACCTAGTGCTCTGATACCAAGCTGACAGGACCCGCCCCGATCCCACAGGGACCACAAGGGGACGTGCCCTGCTCCCGTCTGACACCCAATAATTCATACCAATTTTAACCTCAAAACATTTAAAAGCATAAATAACCAAATTAAAGTCATACATAAAATCCGAATTAAACGAATGTCAGACAAGGGATATAATCCAAAATTTCAAATTTGCGAGCACGACTCTAAAGTAATCCTGCGGGTACACCGCCCAGCAGGGGTTCAGGTACGCAGAAGTAGATCTATGCCTCAGCCTCTGGTTCCTCCTCTACCTCAGTTTCCCGACCTGGAGGGGTTATCAAAACAGTAAGGGTGAGTGGACCGAAACACAAGTTTATGAAATCGTTTGATAAGTAAAACATATAATTTACCCCTCCGTTTTCCAAATATGCGTGCACCATAATTCCAAAATCATAAACCATATAATATGAACCATAAGGCATATAGCAAAACCATAACCATAATTTTAGTTGCTGCACTATACACTCCAATCCCGACATCCCTGATGTCTGACGTCCCTGACGTCCAATAGGTCACAATCACAAGGCTACGCGTGCCACTCGGGTCTCAATTTCCGAGTTCAATCCCCGAACCCCGTTCGGGTACAGCATCCCCGATGCTTAGCGTCATAGACGCTGGACGTACTAGACGTCCGTGACCTCTCCGGGGTACCTCATCCGGAGGAGACAATATAATATGGAAGGATCTATACAGTGCAGTAACAAATACATTTTATTGATATCCACATGCAAACATATATATACATAGGTAGAATCCGAACCAATCATTCAGTTTCATCGGACGGGTCTCAAGCCCAAATACCGTGAAACGTGCCATAACCATATTTTTCATATCATCAAAACCATCATTGTTTTAGCATGTGAATAAGTATAATAAAACCAGAAAACATTTATGCACACAAGGGTTTAAGAAAATGGCCCACTCACAGTACAATCCTGCTAGAAACCGAACGTATACCCTCGTCCTGGTACAAATGTACAATCCCTGTCAAATCCAAGTATTCGTAAAGGTCAAATTAAACCCCCAACATTCAACCATGAAAGCCTAGGTCGAAACCGACCCGGGAAAGCCGCCCGAACGCGCTTCCCAAGGCAATAAACCTTATTTTGACCAACTTAATGATCTCCGATCGACCCGAAACCACCGCCATTGGATCCGGATCGTCGAAACCTAAAGAATGGTGGTGGTCCCACCAGAAACACTGTTCACACGCGCCCCCACGCGCCGGTCAACGCGGCGGTCAACGCAGGAACAGTTCCTGCTGACGTCATCGCTGACGTCACTGCTGACGTCAGCATGACGTCATGCTGACGTCATCTGACAGCTGGCAGGTCTGACATGTCAGACTCTGACAGGTGCCACGTGTCACCATCTGATTGGTCCACCTCACTGATCTGTCAGACCACGTGTCAGATCTGACATGTGCCACGTGTCAGCACGGCACTGGTCCATGTCACTGACATGTCAGTGACACGTGGCAGTCCCTGACTGGTCCACGTCACTGACATGTCAGTGCTGACTGTGCACTGACATGTGACACATGTCGGCTCACGGTTGGTCCACGTCATCTGACAGACTGACAGGGTGCCACGTCAGCACCACTGTCATCAGACGGGTTGACCCGTTTTCCTGCAACTCGGGTCGATCAGACCCGCGATCGAGACCCGGTTGCCATTCCTTCATTTCTGGGTCATTTTCAGTCCTTTCAATTCCTACATACTCGTCTTAGTCCCTAGATTAGTTCTAAGTAATTAGAATTGAGAAACACGGATCGAATCGAGGGCCTACCTTGAAGAACAGCTCTGGCCTCCCGTCGCAGTTTTGCCACCGCCCTGAGCTCCACCGGCCACGAGTTCGATTCCAGAAGGTTCCTGGATGTTCCTAGAGTTGATTAGGATTGATCACTGACCAGTTTAAACGTGGGAAAAGATTTACCAGAAATCTGGGTTGAAACCGCCACGGGTTTCCCCTGCTTCCTTCCGCGCCGCCGTCTGCCGCCGTCCACCGCCGTGCCTCCGTCCTTCCCCGTGAGTCCAGCAACACACAGACACAATGAGTGGGTAGCTGGCTGGGATACTTTGATCGAAATGGACAGAGTGCCCTGCGGGTGGGAAATATAAAGAATTGGAGGGAAGGAAATGGACGGCTCAGATTGAATCTCCAGATTAGATCAAGGGCTGAGATCTGATCTGGGGTTTTCAATCCAAAGGCTGAAATTTAAAGCTGGTTCAAATGTTTAATTAATCCAATAGTGGATCTGATCCAATCTAGCCAATGGGTGAGTGACACTTGTCACTCACCAGATGTCCTCCAATCAGATTTCCTGAATATAATATTCGACACGAAAACCGAGACACGAACTTCCCGAATTCACGTTTCTGACCATAACTTCCTCGTACGAAGTCCGATTTCGGCGTGCCGCCTGTCTACGGACTCAGGACGTCGAGGCCTACCCAACGGTCCTTGAGTCAACTGAAAATTAGTTGCCAAAAGAAAAGTCAACATTTTCCCCCGAGAGTCCAAATTACGGTAATGCCCCTGAACTTCCGATAGCCATAACTTTTTCCCTGATCGTCCGAAATGGACGTGCCACCTGTCTATGAACTCGTGACGTCCCGAACTACGTCACGGTCATAGGTCAAAGTCCATTTAGTTCCTCAATCAAAAAGTCAACAATTTGACCATACCAGGGGTAAAATCGTCAATTCACACAATAAATTACAATATGGAAATCCTCGAATTTCCGGGGTGTTACAAAACATATTTTCTTTGGCCAAATATTATCAAATATACTTATTTAGCAAACAAGATTTATAAGTATAGTGCACATACTTGTCATTATTTTTTTTTTAAAAAATAGCCTTTAATAACAAGTCCAAAATGTCACATATCTTTTTTATTTTATTTTATGATTATTCATTAATAAAATCGAAGAAAATATGCATACTTTTTTTTAGTAGTACAAATAACTCATTGATAAATATTGTAGATTATATTTTTAATTGTTGATGAGGTGACTTAGAAAGTATAATTGATTCATATGATAAAATCATTATGTAAAACTATTATAACTAATACTTCTAATCTATATTCCTAATTTTTTTTAATAATTGTTTTGGGCTATAATTATTTTTAATTTGTAAGGTATTTTAGTAAAAAAAAAAATATCATGAAAGGAGGTAACGAGAATCATTAACGCCTTACCCTTAGTTAATCCCATTACCCCAAAAAGGTAATAAGATTACCTATTTTGAATGAGTCCCGATTGTTTATTTGCTAGTAAATGTATGAGTACTAGGTAATGGAAAACATCCCCTTTGATTTCATTCTCATTACTTATAAGTAAAGACACCCTAATTTTATTAAAATTATTAAACTTTATTTATTTTCTATTACTTAATTTCTATTTCTCTACTATAACAATCCAATTTCAATTAATAAGTATTGAACATCTGAGTACATGAGTATTTGTTTTGCATTCTTTTCGGCACTCAAAATTGATGATTACCATAATTGCTTTTGAAAAATAGATAGTTTATATACTCATAAAATTCTTTCAACCACTGACATTATATTAATAATTTTATATCTTTCTATCTTATATTATCTATATAAGCATAATATTAGCTTCTTAATTCCTAAGGAAATCAAAACATGGTTTTTTTAGGTTAAGCATATACCTATATAAAAGGCCCCTCCTGATTTATATTTCTGGCCACGCCTCTACTTTCCTCCATGCATTTTAGTCACCTACTTTATTATTAAGTTGTTATTTCCTTCTATCCAATTTAGATTAGTTTTATTTATTCGAACATATTAGAAAATATGATTTTTTTTTAAATGTAGAAAAAATAAAACTAAAGATGGAAGTTATAGAGGAAACCAACTGAAAGGATCATATGAACTCACACATAAGAGAGGAAATTAGATTATACACGAAGCCAAACTCATAACTCAATACAAACTGGAAAAAAAATGACTAAATTGTAATATTACTAGTAAGGGTAGACATAAATCCGTTAAAACTGCTAATCAATATACTTCAAACCGTTATTTATCCAAAAAGGTGTAAGTTTGACCAGATAAAAGTCAAACAGTTTGAGAATCCAAACCGCTCCGTTAGTAAATGTTTGGATTTGGATTTTCATTTTGGAAATTCGTTAAATCCAAACCGGACCGTTAATGAATATATTAATTTTTAAATCTATTATTAATACAGAGTAAAAATAATAAAAATAAAAAGATACCCAGATAAATACATGTATACTCTAATACGAGTATAATAAAAGATTAATAAGTAGTAATGTTTGTTTGATAAATCTTAATATAATAGTAATATTTGCAGTCCAATACTCTGCTAGCTTAATATACAAAATTTTGAGTATTGACTATTCTATTGTTTTTTATATCCTTACCTTTAAGATCCTTACTTTTTTTTTTATGCCTAAACAGTTTCAAACCGTTTCGATTCAAATCTAACTATTAGTAACGCTTTGGATACAAATTGTTTTATTTCTAATTTTAAAAAATCTAAATCGTATCGAACCGTTAAAATTTTAACGGTTTGAATTTGAATACTGCTAATATCCGTATCGAAATGCACTCTGCTCATCCCTATTTATGAGTAAGATTGTTTGTGTTACATGTCCACACCACCAGGCGGTTGACATGAGTTAGATTGCAGCCCAACAGAAAAAAGCCCAATAGGCCCATGACCCAAATATATATTTTATATATATATATATATATATATTTTGTTACATGAGTGACCCAAATATCAGTTCCATTACTCAACTTGGAATTTTCTTCTTCTGGTTATAAAAAAAAAAAAATTGGAATTTTCTTCCTGACTCAGCTAACGGAGTAAACAAAAAGTCAAGCCATTAACAGCAAAAGCGGAAGAGATAAGAATGCTAATACGCGCAAAATCGGAGGTCAAAATAGGAAGTCAGATATTTATTTTCAAGTAATTTTTTGATGAAATTTTGGCGGTTGTATCTCAGAGGTGGTCAGCAATCCAAATAGGGCGAGAGAGAGGGGAGGGAAGGCAACGGTTTTCCCCCTTCTCGCTTGCCTTCATTTCCAGCTCGCCAGAACCCTCTGGCTTCCACGGTTCGGCCAAAACTTCTTTGATAGTTTCAATTTGAGTTTTCCACTCAATTATCTCCGACGTTTTGGCCGTTCCGTCTTCCGTTTCTTTAAATTCGATCACATATATAAGTAAGGGAACAGAAGAACAAATTCAGAAGAACAAATTTAATTTTGTTTTCGGACAATTTCTTCTTTATCTGCGCTCTAAGTCTCCCTGCACTCTCGCGTTATTGCTCTGTATTTAGTTTCGATTTTGATCTTGATTTGGATACGGTGCTCGACTCAACGGTGAGGCAAGGTTTTGTAGTTTTCAGAATTTGAAGTTTGAATTTCTTTTTTTCCGGGGTTCCTTGTCATTTTTCCCGATTCGTTTGAATAATTTATTCAACCTGCGTTGCAGATTTGACTTTAGGAATTTTGATGGTGGTGAGCATTGGGGACGGCGAAGAAATTCATATGCGAGGCGCTCTCTTCATGCTTTGACGGTTGTAGCAGCACTCTCTCCACATATTCATGTGGGAGAGCGTCATAATTGGAGGACGTTGAAATTTGTTTGTTTGCAAAGAAACCTGGGTTTTTGTAGAAAAGGGAAATAAAATGACTCTGGAGGCGCCTGTGAGGGAAGAGAAAATTCTTGTTTCGGTGAGGTTGAGGCCATTGAATGACAAGGAGAAGGCGAAGAACGATGTTTCAGATTGGACCGTCAGTAACAACACCGTCACCTACAACAACAACAACAACCAACAAGCCGATCGCGGCATGTCTCCCCCTGCCTATGCTTTTGGTAAAGCCTACAAATTTGTTCATCTCATTGTTAAGATTTGAAATTTCCCTTTGAATATCGTGTGCATTTTGAGAATTTTTTATTTTTTTTTGCGTCTATGTATTGGGAATAGACAAAGTATTTGGATGGGACTCTCACACTAGAAAGGTGTACGAGGAAGGAGCTAGAGAGGTTGCTCTTTCGGTCATGAATGGCATCAACTGTGAGTAATTTTCCAATTTCGATTTTTCTGATATTGAAGTGTAAAAAAATTTCACTTTTACTGATAGATATATGAATGTTCAGCAACCATATTTGCTTATGGACAAACAAGCAGTGGAAAAACATACACTATGAAAGGAATCACCGATTATGCAGTTGCGGATATATATGAGGGCATTGAGAAAGTAAGTGATGATACATAGAATCTTCAGTTCCGGTTTATTTCAAGCTGAGTATGTTTTTTTTCTGGTCCCGGAATAACTTGAACCTTTATTGTTTCAGCATAGTGATAGAAAGTTTGTGATGAAGTTTTCTGCCATGGAGATCTATAATGAAGCCGTTAAAGATCTCCTCAGCTCTGAGGGTGCTCAACTTAGGCTCCTAGATGATCCAGAGGTGAATTACATATTCCTTACCAAATAAGCACGCAAGCACACACGCATTCACCTATTTTTCTTTCATAACCAGGGCGCACGTATGTATATGTGTATAAGTATATATATATATATATACACACACACTTCAAATGAAGAATGAAGTGTATCTTTACTAATACTTACCCCAACAGAAAGGAACTGTTGTCGAGAAACTCTCAGAGGAGGTTGTTAGAGACCGGAACCACCTGCAGGAACTTCTTTTCATCTGTGAAGGTAAGGAATTGAACTCTAGTTTTGTCTCATAAATATGTATGTATGTATGTATGAATGTATGAATGTATGTATGTATGTATGTATGTATGTATTTGGGTATGTCATTTCTTATGGTGGTACTTCTTGCAGCTCACAGGAAGATTGGAGAAACCTCTCTGAATGAAACTAGCTCTAGATCTCATCAAATCTTGCGTCTGGTATGTTTGTAACTAAAGCAGTTGGTTACTTATTTGACATGGGAACTTATTTTAAGATATGTCTCTGAATCGAATGATGATACCACAGACGATTGAAAGTTCTGCTCGGGAATCTCTGGGTCGAAGTTCAAACACTCTTACAGCTACTGTGGTATGGAAATACTTGCCTTACCAAAAATGAAAAACTCTTTTCGAAAATTTAATTGTACAGAATTATTAAGAAAGAAAAATGATACTGTTTGTGCAGAATTTTGTTGATCTTGCGGGGAGTGAGCGTGTTGCTCAGGCATTATCAGCTGGCACAAGATTGAAAGAAGGTTGCCACATAAATCGGAGTTTACTGACCCTAGGAACTGTAATTCGCAAATTAAGGTTCAATGCTTATATTCTTAAACGTAAACTCTGTTTTATGTCTAATGATGTTTTCTTAATCTATTGATTGTCTTCCGTGAGTGCAGCAAGGGAAGAAATGGACACGTACCTTA
The DNA here is from genome assembly GCA_032719365.1 of Prinsepia uniflora. Taxonomy (NCBI): domain Eukaryota; kingdom Viridiplantae; phylum Streptophyta; class Magnoliopsida; order Rosales; family Rosaceae; genus Prinsepia; species Prinsepia uniflora. The sequence continues at coordinate 1,746,311 of CM064866.1, read as the reverse complement.
CAGAGATTCTAAATTGACACGAATACTGCAGAACTCTTTAGGAGGCAATGCTAGGACAGCCATCATTTGCACGATGAGTCCTGCTCGAAGTCACGTTGAGCAAACAAAGAACACCCTGTTCTTTGCAAGTTGTGCAAAAGAGGTGACTACTAATGCAAAGGTCAATGTAGTAACATCGGATAAGGCGTTGGTAAAGCAATTGCAGAAAGAGCTAGCGAAAATGGAAGATGCATTGAGGAGCTTAGCATCAAAGTCAATGCAAGAGAAAAACCTTCTACTTGAACAGGTGAGGAGACTTCTACTGCTTATGTATACACATAAGTTTTCTAGTTTTCGATTGAAATATTTATCATTATGTCCGGAGGGATGAATTTACTGTTGAATTATGCAGATGCATAAAGAGATAAAAGAATTGACTCAGCAACGCGATCTTGCTCAATCTCGGGTTCAGAATTTGCTAGAATCAGTCGGAGAGGGCCAAGTTACGAGAGTAGTTGAAAATCCAAGATCAGAGTCATTAGACATGGGTGTAACAGCACAAAAGTCATCTGATGTTACACAAAACTCATCTGATGTTACCAATAGACTTCGTTCTCCTATTTCCACCGACTACAGCCGACAGGCGTCTGGGACTTCTGATGAAAACTTTCTGCTGGATAGTAATGCCCCACAATTTTTCGGAGTTGATCCATTTCAGGGTTGGGAGGATATTGCACAAAAATCTTTTGCTCAAAGATCTCAATCAGAACGTGAAGATATTGCACAAAGATCTCAAGTTCAATGTGAGCAATCTGCAGAAAATGCACGAAGACATCTCATGGAATCTGAGTATGCTGCACAAAGAAGCCCTGCAGAATCTCAAGCTAGCATCAAGGAAATAAGATGCATATCCAGCATGGACCAGGACACTCTTGATTCCTTTTTACCTCGTTCTGAAGAAAAAGAAAGAAACTTAGCCATGGCATTTCCCATGCAAGAAGATTCACCTTCGTCCTCTCAAGCCGTACCCATGAATGAATACGATACTTTGTCCTCACAAACGGGAGATAAGGAGTTGAATAATGTCAACGCAGAGTATGAAGCAATGAAGCTTAAAATTCAGGAATTACAAAGGACAATTAACAACCTTGTTACTCTTGCCCCAATTGAACAATCTCCCATTTCATCTGACTCTAGCACTGGGAGCTCAAGTGTGAGTAGAAGTCGAAGTTGCAGGGCCGCTATCACGAGTCCTCCTTTTGCATCTAATGAGGGAGAACAAAATGAGAACACAGCAGTTGCTGAAGGATTTCGACAGAGGCATTCTAGATCAAGGAACAGTAGAAACTTATCGAGGGAAGATGTTGTGAGTGTAGCCATGGACCCAGATGTTGTCAGTGATCTGCCTGAATCAGACGTTGTTGCAGAGCTGGACTTTCCTTTCAAAAAATCAAGATTCCATCGCGGCGAGACTCGATCCAAGAATAGAAAGTTTCCCAGAAAAGATTCTGATCAAGATTCTTTTTTGAGTGTTCATGTGGAGGCAAATGAAAGATGGGAGGAAATGAGTACTGGCGGTTTTGAGGACATGCCTAGAAGTAAAAGAGGGTTGCGGTGGAAGCTTTTTCACAAATCAAAGCAAGGCTCCGAAGTTGGAATTTCATCCAGAGCGAGTTCTCAGTTAGCTTCTGCTTTGAGTGCTCCAGTGGCTTGGAAAGTTATCCCCAATGCTTCAGAGTCTGATAAAGAGGATAATGTTAGTGTTCTCAATTTCGCCGAGGAACGTAATGTAGACAAGTACGAGGTAATTTACATATCTTATAGGCTTGCTAAGCTCTAGCTCTGTACTGAATGAAACGGGGTAGGACAAGGTAAAGACATATCTTTCACAGACGCATTCATCCTGGCTAGTTATTGGTGACAGGTACAAAGAGGAGGAAGTCGGAGGCATAGTCGTATGGATTCGAGGAGTAATCTGAATTGGCGCCTTGATTTTGACACACAGAGAGGATTAATAATTGAACTGTGGGATGCTTGCTTTGTGCCATTGGTTCACCGAACCCATTTCTTCGTTCTTTACAAAGGTGATCCCTCCGACTTTCTCTACTTGGAGGTAGAGCTCAGAAGACTCACTATTCTCAAGGACACTTTCTCCGAAGGAAGTACTGTACATTCTCGTCAAGCTCTCACGCCAGCTGCCAGGTACTTTTCAGATTTTGAGAACACACAAACACACGAGACACACGTCTACCTTTGAAAATGTGTGGAACATTGTATTGTTTTGGGGACTTTCTTATGGGCCAAGGAAGTAATGTTTGCACTAGAGTTGGGCCTGGTTCGGTTACCTGGACCGAGCAGCTCAGATAAAAAACTGAACCGATTTAGTCAGTTTGCAATCAGTCAAACTGAAACAGAACAATTTCGAACCGAGCCTCAATATGCAATCTGAGGACTCGGTGCCGGTTCGGTTTTTCAGTCCGATTTGCCCAGCCAAACTTTGCACTTTAGGCACATGTTGTGCTTGATAGGGGCTCTGAAATTGTGTATTGACAGTGAAGAGGTCTAACTTATAATTTTGATTGTGGAACAGCATGAAGACTCTGAAGCGCGAGAGAGAGATGTTAAGCAAGAAAGTGCCCAAGAGATTCTCATCAAAAAAGGATAAAGAGAGACTTTTCCAGAAGTGGGGGATTAGGCTCAACACAAAGCAGAGGAGCCTTCAGTTGGCAAACCTGCTGTGGACGAGCACAATGGACATGGGACACATCCGGGAGAGCGCAGCCCTCGTTGCGAAGCTGGTTGGCCTCGTTGAGCCACTGGAGGCGCCCAAGGAGCTCGTCGGCCTCAGCTTCTTATCCCGCCCCATCAACAAGAGATCCTCCATCTGGAGAGACTCCATGTCTACCCTGTAGGATTTGGTCCCCAGTGGTGACCGTAGAGATATTTTGTAGATATTTCATGTACCACTTCATCTGGCATCGAATGGAGATCCACATTGTAAACTACATCGCAATCTACCCATTCTTTGATACCTTCCATTGTTGATATGTTGGATAAGCTAAAGCTGAAGGGGGAAAAACCCAAAAGGGAAAGAAACAAATGTTCAAGCTTATAGCTGGAGATGTATTGTTGTTGATATGATATGCTTTATGGACATAGTGTTTACATATAGAAGCAAACAGAGACGTGCCGGAGACGCAGAGGGTTCTCACCGGCGGCGATAGGGATGGTCGATTCTTTACAACAAAACTTGTAATAGTTCCGACTGATCATTTGAACTCATAAACTTATATTAATAGAATTTATTCTTTATTTGACTCTTTTGTCAATACCTCCTAAATATCTCAATTTCTGATGAAATTTCAATTAATTTTCTCTCGAATTATGTTTAATTTTTTCTTATTGTCTCAAAATAAAAGTTTACCTTTGTTTGAACAAATGGCTTGTTAAATCTTATCGGAGCGTTCGAATCCCGATAGAACGAGCGAGCGAAATTACGTGAGATTCGAACCAATCAAGCGACTTTCCTTTATTTTTGAGTTTTCGCCATTGGTTACTAGTCGAGCCACCTCAGAAAGAGTTGAAATAGATCTTGTGATCCTTCTCTTTAGCTTTTCTTCCTTCTCTTGTGGATCTGGGTTTTTTTTTTCGTTTCACAGGTTAAAAAAGAAAAGTGTCGAATAACATTGTTAAACAAAAAATTACTCATAATGAGTAAATATTTTGGATGAAATGAATAAATTTAATAGGGAGAAATTGACTATTAATATTAGTTATGGGAGAGAAATTGGCTCAAATAAAAATTCATCGAAGAAATTAGCAAGAGAACATAATTTTGTGAACATTTCAAACCATTTAGGAGTGCTAGCTATAACACAATGATTTTCGCATTCCACTTTTCTCTGTTTTATATTTCTCAATTTATTTCCTTTCATGAGAAGAAAATAGAAAAGTAAAAATCACTTCCTAATACATCTGAGAGCTTGAGCTTAAAATTTGCCATAACAAACACATTTAATATGCAATATGCATTATAAAAGATCCCAAAATTACTACTAGACAGTGCATAATCAAATTGTTAAGAACAAAGAAGGCACTTACAAGAGATTATCATCAGACAATGCATAATCAGCTTGTCAAGAACAAAGGCGTCATTTACAAGAGATTATCATCCTTATTACCAGAAGGTGATTGTCTGTTCATGATTGGAGGACAGACCCTTCACTGATTTTCCATCCTGAGCTCGAACAAGACATCTCGTATCGCGTGGTGTAGGTTCGGTTGTTTGAGTCATTGTGCTCCGGATGAACCGCATCAGTCAGCTGCGCCACCTCCTCAAGGGTTGCTTCGACCACAGCTCGCCGTCCATCTAGAGATACCGTCACACTATCAATGCTCAAGTTCCGCAAGGTGTAGTCATAGGACCAATTCAGCTGTGCAACCTCCATTGCACGATCTGTCCATATCTTCAACATCTCACCGTCCAGAACCTGGCAGTTAGTTTTGAAAATGTCAGGACAATCATAATGATTTCTCATAAGCGAAAACGAAGGATTTACCTCAGACAGTTTTTCCACAGAATGCTTAGGTCCGAAAGCCTGAGACTTTATGCTCTGCCATTTGCGAACTAGAGCTTCTGCAATTCTCGCATCCATTCTGGGTAAGCCCTCAGATTTTTCATCGCCGGGTAGCCCTGCATGATTATACATATTAAGTTTCATCTCTTTCTTGGTTCAGCTGTAAACCCGTATGATTATGGTTTGAAATTTTGAAATGGAATGACCCAGAAGAATCAGAAATATACCGAACTGCTAAGAGACCAAAAATATTCGTCTTTCAGACTAAGAATTAAGGGTTTGTCCATTTTTTAATAAATGCTATAATGTAGGGTTAAAATCATACCTGTACTAGTGACGGTAGATGCAGACACTGGAAAAAGTTCTCCCTGTGGATTCGATTTGACCTTCCTAGAAGGTAAACACCTCAATCCAAACAATGTCATTAGTCCAATTACCACACCAGCACACATAATCTTCGCACTTGCATCTTTGATCTTGTCTGTAATCAATTTTTCTTCACGTACTTCAACAGAACCATCTCTTCCGGAAACACCAGAAACCCCACCTATATGTACAGAATCATCTCCCTCAGATTCTTCCAGAGACTCTCCAGTTTCTACAGAGAGAAGAGAATAATTCATCTTATGATCTTCTTGACGTTGCAAATTCTCATCCTTCTGTCCCATTGGAAACACCTTATGCAATGCCTGAATTGCACTGGCCTTGAAATTATCAAGAACTGCAGTAGCCTCAGCTCCAATCCTCACTATGGCTGCTGCTGCCGCTAATGGTGAACCCTTAGTACCATCCAGCCTTTCTAAGTATCTTAACACTGTCGGATCATCATAGTAATCTCCTAGTCTGAACTCTATATCTTTGGTGTCTCTAAATCGGGGGAATACCACCTCCATCAACCACGTCTCCAATAGCTTACAAAGTCCAGGAAGATCATTGTCATCCTCATCGTCATCCTTTGAGTTTTCCAACACAAACTGTACAACAGATGGATTTCTATAAGGTGAATCATTACTGTCTAGGCCCAACCATGAACGACAGCCATCAAGGTCCCCAAGAAGAAGGGAACAGAGTCCCCTCTCCAAAGCAAAGTCCATCTCACTGTTTTCTTTGGTTATATAAACGTCGGCAGAGTGTCCTACAGCCGTTACCTTAGACTGCTGCAGTTTCTGGAATAGGTTATCAGCATCTCGAATGTGATGAGGTTTTTTACCAACAAAGGCTTGAGCAACAAGTGCAAGCGCCACCCCATAAACTTCAAAGCTTTCTGCGGGGATATTAGTTGGGGTAGCTACAAACAAATCAACCTGTCAAGAGAGGAAAAAATAGAGAAATGAGCATATAGGGCACAGGAACAATAAGAACAACTTGACCTAATTAAGTGGAGCTACCTGCTCAGCTGCAGTCATACGCAAGAAGGCCTCGTTCATGAAATTATCACGAGTAAATCCCCCAGCAATGGCAACTGCTCCCCCTCCTCCAATGGACCACAATATGTTGCGCACACCATGGAGGCCTTCTTCCCTTCTTGATCGGTACTCATCAGCAAGGGGTAAGGCTAGAAGTTCTAAAATGCAACGTGGCGTGATCTCTTCCAGTGTCTCATCAATTTGTACTTGAAGATCAGGTGCAAGGCTACTTGCACCTTCCTCCTGAATGTTGAAGATCATGAGACATCAAATTACGTAATACAACTAAACGAAGACAAATTTATGCATTTTAAACTTATTATGCAAGAAAATGCCACTTAATAATAAGTTACAGGCTTAAAAACAGCAAGTTAACGGAAGTTGCAAACAAGAGCTTCCTTTACCTGCAAGAGCTTCAAAGCCCTCTCAAGCACTTCACAACCGCGAATAAAATCAGGAGGGGACAATTCCATTGCGTCCCTGGACATATCAACGTAAGAAAGTGCCATCACCAAAACAACATCTTGCTTGAAGGACTTGGGAAGTCTTTCTCTTAGCAAATTCTCCCCAATTTGAAGAACTAGCTCAGTCTTTCCAGCTTCTTGCAACACGCACAGAGCTCCAGGAACCTACAATTAGCTCTCAGCATGATTAAATACTGCCATATTCTGTTTTTTTTACTCAGAAAACCTAGTAATTTGAGCAGAACCTCTTACTAGAATTCGAATTCAAGACAAAATTCTCTAAATTCTGGCAACAATTTCTGTATTTTTCCCTCAATTTTCACAGAAAAAAACATAATTAGTGTTAACAACAGAATTACCTTGTCCCAGGGAACTTGGGTGAGGATGGTTTCATCTTCGTCTTCGGCAAGGCCTTGATTGTACTCTCTCCTGGACCTAGGATCGGCAAGGGTGTCGCAAGCGGCAAGAAGAATCTGTCTCCGACTGAACAATGCCTCTTGGGTAAAGCCGTACTGAGGAGGCTTGGAAGCCCTAGCTTCATAAGCTCTCCTTATACCGTCGCCGAGGAAATGCTGCTGGGCGCCCAGAACCTCGTAGAAGTCGATGGGGATGGAAACGTAGCGCTCTGGGGGAGGCAGAGGGGGAGAAAGAGTGGCGGTGGACGACGAAAGGGAGTGGTGGTCTGAGGAGGAGGAGGAGGAGGAGTCACCGAGGAATTGAAAGTCCGCGAGGAGGCGGTCCGCCCATTTGCTGGCGAAGCAGGTGGGATTGAGCTTTTGGGGTCTTCTTTGCTGTCGAAAGGGGATGAGACTTGGACTGTAGAAGCCAATGCCAAAGTGTTTCAGAGTCTCCATTGGAGAGTGTCACTGCGCTTAAACCCTCAGCTTCTATCTACGTTTCAAATCCCACATTCAATTTCCTTTTTCTTAAACGCGGAGACTGGGTTCATAACACAATACTCCAATTTGTATCCTTTTATAGTAGCCAATGTACATGAATCCGTTGTAGTCTAGTTGGTTAGGATATTCGGCTCTCACCCGAAAGACCCGGGTTCAAGTCCCGGCAACGGAATTGTATTAGATTTATTTTACTTTTAGGCCCGATTACTTAGATAATATGATTTGCTTAACACTTATGAACTTATTTGACACTTCTGACTTAGCCTATAGGATATTGGGTTCAAAACTATCAAAATATTTATTTTGTTTTTATTTTCTTCACTACGTAAGATACTTTGAAATTGAAGGGAATGTTTTATAAAGACCTTTAGATCGTAGACTCACTTTGCATCCATTTACGAAATTTTAATGAAATTTGAGTTTTTTTGCTTAAAAATAGTTAATGAGCATCATGAATGACAGGAAATGTCTCAAATGACATTTAATACTTTGGCTAATGTGTAGTTAAAATGTTTCATAAAATCCCGCTCGTTGCAATTTTTACAAAAAAATGTGAGCTAAAACTCACGATTTTTAGTCGATTTTTAAAATTGTTTCCATTCTCTTCACTATGTAAGATACATTGAAGTTGAGGGAGATTTTTCTAAAAACCTTCAGATCCTAGACTCACTTCGCACCTTGTTACAAAATTTTAACGAAATTCGAGTTTTTTTTGCTTAAAAATGGGTAAAAAATAGTTAATGGGTAACTTGAATGGTAAGATATGTCGCAAATGGTATATAATACTTTGGTCAATGTGCAGTTCAAATATTTCATGAAATCCCCTATAACTCACAGTTTTCAGTCGATTTTTGAAATTTCTTCAAAAGCACCGAAATACTTATTTTGTTTCCATTTCCTTCACTCCATAAGATACATTGAAGGGGGGATGTTTTCTAAAGACCTTGAGATCATAAACTCACTTCACACCCTGTTACGAAATTTCAATGAAATAATTCAAGTATTTTTACTTAAAAATGCGTAAAAACAGTTAATGGGCATCGTGAATGGGGCGACATGTCTTAAATGACATTTAATACTTTGGAAAATGTGCAGTTAAAATATTTCACGAAATCCTGATAGTTGTAATTTTTATAAAAAAAATCGCGAGTTGCTCACATTTTATGTGAAAAATGCAACTGTCGAAATTTCGTGAAAACTACACATTAGTCAAAGTATTAAATGCCATTTGGGATATGTTCGTCATTCAGGATGGCCATTATCTATTTTTTATGCATTTTTGAAGCAAAAAAACTCAAAATTCATTGAAATTTCGTAGCAGAGTGAGGAGTGAGTCTAGAATCTAAATGCATTTATAAAACATCAACTTCAACTACAAAGTACCTTACAGAGTGAAGAGAATGAAAATAAATAAGTATTTTGATGCTTTTGAAAAAATTTCAAAAATCGACTAAAAATCGTGAGTTATATAGCTCACATTTTATGTGAAAAATGCAACTGTCAGAGTTTCGTGAAATATTATAACTGCAAATAAGTCAAAGTATTAAATGTCATTTGATATATGTCATGCCAGTTAGGATGCCCATTATATCATTTGTATGCATTTTTAAAGCAAAAAAAAACTCGAAATTCATTGAAAATTCGTACCAGAGTCCGAAGTGAGTTTAGGATATGAATGTCTTTAAAAAATATCACCCTTAACTTCAAAGTATCTTACAGAGTGAAGAGAATGAGAATAAAATAAGTATTTCCATACTTTTGAAGAAATTTCAAAAATCAACTAAAAACCGTGAGTATAGCTCACATTTTATGTGAAAAATGCAACTATCAGGATTTCGTAAAATATTTTAACTACACATCAATCAAAGTATTAAATACCATTTGAGATATCTCATTCCATTTAGGATTCCCATTATATAATTTTTTATGCATTTTAAAAGCAAAAAAACTCAAAATTCATGAAATTTCGTAACAGGGTCCGGAGTGAGTTTAGGATCTGAATGTTTTTAGAAAAAATCACCCACAACTTCAAAGTATCTTACAGAGTGAAGAGCATGAGAATAACATAAATATTTCAATACTTTTTAAGAAATTTAAAAAATCGACTAAAAAACGTGAGTCATAAGCTAACATTTTATGTGAAAAATGCAACTGCCGGGATTTCGTGAAATATTTTAACTGCACATTAGTTAAAGTAATAAATGTTATTTGCGATATGTCCTACCATTTGGGATGCCCATTATCTATTTTTATGCATTTTTTAAGCATAAAAACTTGAAATTCATTGAAATTTCGTAGCAGGATCCGGAATGAGTTTAGGATCTAAATGTAATTAGAAAAGTTCAACTTTAACTTTAAAGTATCTTACAGAGAGAAAAGAATGAAAATAAAATAAGTATTTCGATGTTTGTGAAGAAATTTTAAAAATCGACTAAAAATCGTGAGTTATCTCACATTTTAAATGCAACTGTAGGATTTCGTGAAATATTTTAACTGCACATTAGTCAAAGTATTAAATGCAATTTGAGACATGTCCTACCATTCAATATGCCCATTATATAGTTTTAATGCATTTTTCAATCATAAAAACTCGAAATTCATTAAAATTTCGTAATAAGGTTCAGAGTGAGTTTAGGAACTGAATGTCCTTAGAAAACATCACCCTCAACTTCAAAATATCATACAAAGTGAAGAGAATGGGAATAAAATAAGTATTTTGATACTTTTGAGATACTTTTGAAGAAATTTCAAAAATTGACTAAAAATTATGAGTATAGCTCACATATTTTGTGAAAAATGCAAATGTCAAGATTTTGTGAAATATTTTAACTACACACTATTCAAAGTATTAAATGCCACTAGGGACATGTCTTGTCTTTCATGTTGCCCATTATCTATTTTTTATGCGATTTTTAAGCAAAAAAACACGAATTCATTGAAATTTCATAGCAGGGTCCGAAAAGAATTTGGGATATGAATGTGTTTAGAAAATATCACCCTCAACTTCAAATTATCTTACAGAGTAAAGAGAAAGGAAACAAGATAAATATTTCGATACTTTTGAAAAAATTTCAATTATCGACTAAAAATCGTGAGATTATAACTCACATTTTTTTGTGCAAAAATGCAACTATCGGGATTTCATGAAATATTTTAATTGCACATTAGTCAAAATATTAAATGCCATTTGGGATATGACCTGCCATTCAGGATGCTCATTGCCAACTTTTTATGCAGTTTTTAAGCAAAAAAAACTGAAAATTCATTGAAATTTCGTAGCAGGATCTGATGTGAGTCGAAGATCTGAATTTTTTTAGAAAACATCACCCTCAACTTTAAAGTGTTTTACAAAGTGAAGAGAATGAGGATAAAATATGTATTTCGATGATTCTGAAAAAATTTCAAAAATCGACTAAAAAATCTCACATTTTTTTGTGAAAAATGCAATTATCGGGATTTCGTGAAATATTTTAACTGTACATTAATCAAAGTATTAAATGCCGTTTGGGACATGTCCTGCCATTCAAGATACTCATTATCTAATTTTTATGCATTTTTTAAGCAAAAACTTGAAATTCATTGAAATTTCGAAGTAGGGTCCAAAGGGAGTCTAGGATTTGAATGTATTTAGAAAACATCACCCTCAACTTCAAAGTATCTTGCAGAGTGAAGAGAATGAAAATAAAATAAGTATTTCGATACTTTTTAACATATTTTAAAAATCGACTAAAAATCGTGAGTAATAGCTCACATTTTATGTGAAAAATGCAACTGTCGTGATTTCATGATATATTTTAACTGCACATTAGTTAAAGTATTAAATTTTCTTTGAGATATGTACTGCCCCTTAGGATGTCTGTTATCTATTTTTTTTATGCATTTTGTAAGCAAAAAAACTCGAAATTCATTGAAATTTCGTATTAGGGTCCGGAGTGAGTCTTGGTTCTAAATGTACTTAGAAAACCTCACCTTCGATTTCAAAGTATCTTACAGAGTGGAGAGAATGAAAATAAAAGAAATGTATTTCGATACTTTTGAAGAAATTTCAAAAATCGACAAAAAATCGTGACTTATAGCTCCACTTCAATTTTGTGAAAAATGCAACTGTCGGGATTTCTTAAAATTTTTTAACTGCACATTATTCAAAGTATTAAATGTCATTTGGGACACGTCTTACCATTCAGGATGCCCATTAACTATTTTTTATACATTTTTTAAACAAAAAAAAACTTGAAATACATTGAAATTTTGTAGTAGAGTCCGATGGGAGTTTAGGATCTGAATGTATTTAGAAAACATCACCCTCAACATCAAAATATCTTAAAAAGTGAAGATAATGGAAATAAAATAAGTATTTTGTAACTTTAAAAAAAATAAAAAATCGACTAAAACTCATGAGTTATAGCTCACATTTTTTTTGTGTGAAACAATGCAACTGTCGGGATTTCGTGAAATATTTTAACTGTACATTAGTCAAAGTATTAAATTCTCTTTGGGATATAACTGCCACTCAAGAAGCCGATTATCTATTTGTTTATGCATTTTTTAAGCAAAAAAACTCGAAATTCATTGAAATTTTGTAGTAGGGTCTGAAGTGAGTCTTGAATCTAAATGTATTTAGAAAACATCACCTTCAACTTTAAAGTATTATACAGAGTGAAGAGAATAAAAGTAAAAAACTTATTTCGATACGTTTGAAGAAATTTAAAAAATCGACTACAAATTGTGAGTTATATAGCTCGCATTTTTTTTTTGTGAAAAATACAACTGTCGGGATTTAGTGAAATATTTTAACTGCACATTAGTCAAAGTATTAAATGCCCTTTGGAACATATCCTGCCATTTAGGGTTCCCATTAACTATTTTTTATGCATTTTTAAGCAAAAAAACGTGAAATTCATTGAAATTTCGTAGTAGGGTCCGGAGGGAATCTATACCTCAAAGTATCTTACAGAGTGAAGAGAATGAGAATAAAATAAGTATTTCGGTGATATTGAAGAAATTTCAAAAATCAACTTAAAATGGTGAGTAGCTCACATTTTATCTGAAAAATGCAACTGTCGGGATTTCGTGAAATATTTTAACTGCACATTAGTCAAAGTATTAAATTTTCATTGGGATATGTACTGCCACTCAATGTAATGACCCGTCCCGAGTGTCGAGATTGAATATTAATTAATTATGGTTTAGAATGACTAATCTGAGATTAGTTGAGTGAAATCGGACGAATTGTGTAAAATGACCGTTTTGCCCCTAGCGTGGGCAAAATGACCGTTTTGCCCCTAGCGTGGGCAAAATGTTGACTTTTAGAACGGGGGGTCAAACAGACTTTGACCGACGACTGTGACGTAGTTCGGGACGTCACGAGTTCGTAGACAGGTGGCACGTTCGATTCCGACATTCGAGGAAAAAGTTATGGCGTTCGGAAGTTGAGGGGTATTTTGGTAATTTGGCTAAAACGGGGCCAAATGTTGACTTTTGACCCGGGAAGTCCGATGGACGAGGGCCAAGGACCGTTACGTAGGTCTCGTCGATACGAATCCAACGACAGGCGGCATGCCGAAATCGGATATTCGACGACGAAGTTATGGTCACGGTATCGAAATCGATTAACCGAACGAACCTGGATTTCGATTAAAATATTATTTTATTATGAACAGTACCCGGTGACTGAACACACTTGGATGAGTGACAAGTGTCACTCATCCCTTAAATTGAGGCTTAAACACAGATCCATGTTTTGGGGTAAACATCATTATGATTTATTATTTTTAATTAATTGTTAATCCTTTTATTTTCCATTAATCCCCTTTGTTCTCTGAACCGTGAACATTTGCAAAACAGTGAAGGGAGAGTCTGAAATTGTCCACCATTTCCCTTCCATTTCTGAGCCAGAGAGTGTGAAATTGAGAGATTTGTGGGATTGAATTAACAGGGAAACACGAGAGATTGTGAGAGAGATGAAAAACTGGAATTCGGATTTTAGAAAGTTTGGAGGGAAATTCGAATTGGAAGCTTTGAGCCTTGTTGATCAAAATGGAGTTCAATTTTAGTCTTCTGGGATTGTCACGATCAGTTTCATCGAAAGAAGGAAGCAAATTGTTGCCCAATTGACTATGAACAGACAAAATGACAGTAAGCCTGTGTTGAAGCTGAGTCGTGATCATTGAGTGATCAAACGACGCAATTGATGAAGGGAAACTGTTTCTCTTAGTCCATTGAAGCTTCTTGATGAATCAATTTAAAGAAAACGTTTGACATTGACGACTTTCGAAGATGAACATGGTTCGAATGTTCTTCGAATGATCATCTTTGATCTTGAGGTTCGAGGTAAGATTGTTTGTAATTAAGTTCACAGATCCCTAATTGAAACTAATTCGATGCTAATGGACGTTTGAATTGATGAAAACGGTGTCGAATTGATAGGAATTGAACCGGGTCGTCTTGCGGGTTGCAGGACCCGTTTATCAGTTAAACGGGTGAGGACGACGAGTACTGTAGCTGGCGCGTGGGTTTCAAGCGCAGCCACTCACGGTGGCGCGTGAGGGCGCGTACAGCCTAGTTTTAAGGTGAGGTCAACATGACTTTGAATCCTCTCATTGTAACGAACATTTTGACGCTGGTTTCGAGGAAATCGGATATTGTTTCGTTAATATTCTGCGTATCCGAAATTTTGTTTTACGTTTAAAATACGTATTTAAATTCCGGAAAAATTGGGGAAAATTATATGAAGTATTTTGAGATGTTAGTAACCCTCTATAATGATTTTGGACAGGATTTTTGATTTCCATAATTTACGGAAAAACGTGCAGCTCGGAAACAGACCGTTTTGGACGGTGTGTGTGAGTGGACTTTGTTTTCTAACCGTGATGCATGCATATATGATTTTAAATGCTTTATTATATGATTTTATATGCTTTGGCATGATTGATGTTTCAATCCGGTGATTTCTCGATTTTATGGATTATTATATTATTTTGGCACGATTTTCGAGAAATTATGAAATTAGTTGCAAATGATGTTTGGACTTTGTTTATGAGTCTGGGATTGAAATTGATTGAAAATGATGTTTGGACTCGAGTTATGAGTCATGGATTGAAAATGATGTGTTGACTCAGGAATGAGTCAAGGGTCGATTTCTTGGATTTACGTGACAATGGCAACTGAGGTTGCGAACACATGGATTTGCGTTGAAAATGGTATTTTGGGCGTGAGACCCAAGTGGATAGTGATTTTGACTCGGTTTTGGAGTCACATGTGAATTTGATGAAATTGATAATTTGGTTTGATTTCTTGTGATTTTATGATTATTTTAATCAGTCTTTCGGACACGTTTTCTGTGGAAAGTGCAAATGATGTTTTGGGCGAGGCCTGGAGTCTAAATGATTTCTAAAATGATATTCTGACTTAGTTGGTAAGTCAATGATGATTTCTGGATTATTTTATTGTTTTAAAATGTGATTTTTAACGGTTTATGTGTAAATGTTATTTTGGGGCTTGAGACCCAGTCGGGAATGATCTTGACTTTGTATGAAGTCAAGATTTGATTGAAATGTTTTGGGATGTAATTCCTGAGATGGTTTTCATTGTGATTGTGAAATTCTCAGACGGTCGGAGCTTGGGGGGATTACCCAGACGACCGGAGCTTGGGGGATGTGATTGTAGGATTGTGAGTTGATCCTATGGTAGCCAGCTTCTCGGATGTGACTGAGCCTAGATGTACCACTCGGATGGGTCTGAGCCTGGGGATGTGTTCGCCCAGATGTGACTGAGCCCGAGGGTTGAGCCCAGAGGTGTCTGTTCCTGCGAGAGTGGCTGGATATTGGCCTACGCGTAGTGCAGCACTTGTGAGTAGTACAGTTGATGGTTTGTTTGTGCACTTGTGAGTAGTGCAGATGTGATTGTGATAGTTTGTGCACTTGTGAGTAGTGCAGATTGATTGGATTGATTGATTGACTGTGCACTTGTGATTAGTGCTGATTGATGTCGTTTGTGATGACGTACTGGTATTGAGTACGGGGTTTTTGGTCTTTGTGGCCAGGTGATTATGTTTTCACATGTTTTGGCCTGAGAGCCGGGATTTGATGTTTTATAACATGAACTGATTTGGTGAACATGAGTTTTACGGACCATGGAAAAATATGTTTTGATTTTATCGGTCCACTGTTCATACTTGAATGATTCCATATTATTACTCATGTTTTATAATATGCATGCAAGTTTGTGAAAACTGGAGGGTAAGAATGTATTTTGGCAAATGTTTTTATAAGAGGTCATTTTGTCCACTCACACCTTTTCTGTTTTGTGACCCTCCAGGCTGTGGTACGATGTTCGGGACTGATCGTGAAGCAGAGGTAACAGCAGAAATCAGCGCAAACATCCCTTGTCTGGCAAGCACTGAAGGGTAGTTTCGGGCCTTTGGTTGACTTGTCAGACGGGAGCAGGACCGGGCACGGTTTTTTACGTCCAGTTGGGACGGGGTCCTGTCACTCAAGATGCCCGTTATCTATTTTTTTATGCATTTTTTAAGCAAAAAAACTCAAAATTCATTTAAATTTCTTAGTAGGGTCCGGAGTGACTCTAGGTTCTAAACGTATTTAAAAACATCACCTTCAACTTCAAAGTATTTTATACAGTAAATATAATGGAAATAAAACAAGTATTTCGATACTTTTGAAGAAATCTCAAAAATCGACAACAAATCGTGAGTTTATAGCTCACATTTTTTGAAAAATAAAAAACGGGATTTCATGAAATATTTTAATTGCATATTAGTCAAAGTATTAAATGCCCTTTAGGACATGTCTTGTTATTCAGGGTTTCCATTAACTATTTTTTTTTTCATTTTTTACGTAAAAAAACT
This sequence comes from Prinsepia uniflora, assembly GCA_032719365.1. Lineage (NCBI taxonomy): Eukaryota > Viridiplantae > Streptophyta > Magnoliopsida > Rosales > Rosaceae > Prinsepia > Prinsepia uniflora. The sequence continues at coordinate 1,730,123 of CM064866.1, read as the reverse complement.
TGAAATTCATTGAAATTTCGTAGTAGGGTCTAGAGAGAGTCTAGGATCTACATATCTTGAGAAAACATTACCTTCAACTTCAATTTACCTTTCAGAATGAAGAGAATGGAAATAAAATAAGTATTTTGATACTTTTGAAAAAAAATTCAAAAATCTACTAAAAATCGTGAGTTATAACTCACATTTTTTGTCAAACAATACAATTGTCGGGATTTCGTGAAATATTTTAACTACATATTAGTCAAAGTATTAAATGCCCTTTTGGGACATGTCCAGCCATTTAGGGTTCCCATTAACTATTTTTTATGCATTTTTTAAGCAAAAAAACTCAAAATTCATTGAAATTTCGTAGTAGGGTATGAAGGGAGTCTATGATATGAATGTATTTAGAAAACATCACCCTCAACTTCAAAACATCTTAATGAGTGAAGGGAATGAGAATAAAATAAGTATTTCGATGATTTTGAAAAAATTCTAAAAATCGACTAAAAATCATGAGCTATAGTTGAAAAAAGCAACTGTTGGGATTTCGTGAAATATTTTAACTGCACATTAGTGAAAGTGTTAAAGCGATTTAGGAATTGTCCTGCCATTTAAGATGCCCATTAACTAGTTTTTATGAATTTTTTAAGGAAAAAACTCGAAATTCATTGAATTTTTGTAAAAGCGTCCGGAGTGAGTTTAGGATCTGAATGTCTTTAGAAAACATCACCCTCAACTTCAAAGTATCTTACAAAGTGAAGAGAATGGGAATAAAATAAGTATTTCGATACGTTTGAAGAAATTTCAAAAATCGATTAACAATCGTGAGTTTCATATTTTTTGTTAAAAATGCAACAGTCGGGATTTCATGAAATATTTTAACTGCACATTAGTAAGAGTGTTAAATTCCATTTCGGACTTGTCCTGTAAGACTCGTGTCCTAGAGGGAACGGTGAACAATCTCACATTCCTGCGATGGGGAATGGTCTGGGAGAGTATGGTGGTGTGCCTTAAAGGTGTAGGTACACACCTATCTAGCACTAGGCATTTTGGAAGCTCAAGTGGCTTTGGGGGGATTGGAACCCCAAAGTTCAGCAATTTGAGGCTGGTGCAATTCCATGATGGGTTACCCCCTGGGAAGTTGCACCATGAGCTCCCGAAAACAAAACCGTGAGGGCGAGGCCCAAAGCGGACACTATGGTGCTAGATGAGTCGGGTCCTGATCAAGGAGGGTTGGGTCCTGACAATTTGGTATCAGAGCCAGACCCCGACCTGGAAGTGTGCCAGTGAGGACGCTGGGCCCTAAGGGGGATGGATTGTAAGACCCGTGTCCTAGAGGGAACGGTGAACAATCCCACATTCCTGTGAAGGGGAATGGTCTGGGAGAGGATGGTGGTGTGCCTTAAAGGTGTAGGCACACACCTATCTAGCACTAGGCCTTTTGGAAGCTCAAGTGGCTTTGGGGGGGATTGGAACCCCAAAGTTAAGTAAGTTGAGGCTGGTGCAATTCCATGATGGGTGATCCCCTGGGAAGTTGCACCATGAGCTCCAGAAAACAAAACCGTGAAGGCGATGCCCAAAGCGGAAAATATGGTGCTAGATAAGTCGGGTTCTGACCGAGGAGGGTTGAGTCCTGATATGTCCTGCCATTCAAGATGCCCATTAACAAAATTTTATGCATTTTTTATGCAAAAAAACTCGAAATTCATTGAAATTTCGTAACATCGTGTGAAGTGAGTCTAGGATCTGAATGTTTTTAGAAAACATCACCCTCAATTTCAAAGTATCTTATAGAGTGAAGAGAATGGAAATAAAATAAGTATTTTGATGCTTTTGAAGAAATTCCAAAAATCGATTAAAAATCAAGACTTATAGCACACATTTTTTTTTTTATGAAAAATTCAACTATCGGGATTTCATGAAATATTTTAAGTGCACATTATTGAAAGTGTTAAATGCCATTTGAGACTTGTCCTATCATTCATGATGCCCATTAATTATTTTTATCCATTTTTTAAAAAACTCGAAATTCATTGAAGTTTTGTAACAGCGTCCGAAGTGAGTCTAGGACCTTAATTTCTTTAGAGAACATCACTCTCAACTTCAAAGTATCTTATAGAGTGAAGAGAATGAAAATAAAATAAGTATTTTGATTTTTTGTAAAAATTTCAAAAATCGACTTCAAATCGTTGGTTAATAGCTCACATTTTTTGTGAAAAATGCATATGTCGGGATTTCATGAAATAGTTTAACTGCACATTATTCAAAGCATTAAATTCCATTTGGAACATGTCATGCCATTCAGGATGCCCATTAACTATTTTGTATGCATTTTTTATCCAAAAAAACTCGAAATTCATTAAAATTTCGTGGTAGGGTTAGGAAGGAGTCTAGGATCTAAATGTATTTAGAAAACATCACCCTCAACTTCAAGATATCTTACAGAGTGAAGTGAATGTGAATAAAATAAGTTTTAAGATACTTTTGAAGAAATTTTTAAAATCGACTAAAAATCCTGAGTTATAGCTAAAAAATACAACTGTCGGGATTTCATGAAATATTTTAACTGCACATTAGTGAGAGTGTTAAATGCCATTCGTGGATTGTCCTATCATTCAACATGCCCATTAACTAGTTTTTATGCATTTCTTTAAGCAAAAAAACCGGAAATTCATTGAAATTTTGTAACAGCGTCCAGAGAGTCTAGGATCTGAATTTCTTTAGAAAATATTTCCCTCAACTTCAAAGTATCTTACATAGGTGAAGATAATGAAAATAAAATAAGTATTTCGAACCTTTAAAAAAAATTCACAAATCGACTTAAAATCTTGAGTTATGCTCACATTTTTTTTCAAAAATGCAACTGCTGGATTTCGTAAAATATTTTAATTGCACATTAGACAAAGGATTAAATACCATTTGGGACATGTCTTGTCATTTAGGATGCCCATTAACTATTTTTTATTCAAAAAACTCGAAATTCATTGAAATTTTTTAGCTGGGTCCGGAGGGAGTTTAGGATCTGAATGTATTTAGAAAACATTACCCTCAATTTCAAAGTATCTTACAGAGTGAAGAGAATGAGAATAAAATAAATGTTTAGATGATTTTGAAGAAATTTCAAAAATCGATTAAAAATCATGTGTTATAGTTCACAATTTTTTTTTATGAAAAATGCTACTGTTAGGATTTCATGAAATATTTTAACTGCACATTAGTGAAAGTGTTAAATGCCATTTGGGACATGTCTTACCATTCAAGATGCCCATTAACTAATTTGTATCCATTTTTTGAGCAAAAAAACTCTAAATGCATTGAAATTTTGTAATAGCATCCGGAGTGAGTCTAGAACCTTAATTTCTTTAGAAAACATCACCCTCAAATTCAAAATAGATTACAGAATGAAGAGAATGAAACTAAAATAAGTATTGTGATGCTTTTGAAGAAATTTCAAAAATCGACATAAAATCGTGAGTTATAGCTAACTTTTTTTTGTGAAAAATGCAACTGCCGGGCTTTTGTAAAATAATTTAACTGCATATTAGTCAAAGTATTAAATGCCATTTTGGACATGTTCTGCCATTTAGTATGCGTATTGGCTATTTTTTATGCATTTTTTAATTCAAAAAACTCAAAATTCATTGAAACTTCTTAGTAGGGTTCAGAGGAAGTCTAAGATCTGAATGTATTTAGAAAGCATTACTCTCAACTTCAAAGTGTCTTACAGAGTGAAAGGAACGAGAATAGAATTTGTACTTCGATATTTTTGAAGAAATATTAAAAATCGACTAAAAATCGTGAGTTATAGCTAAAAAAATGCAACTGTCGGGATTTCGTAAAATATTTTTAACTGCACATTAGTAAATGTAACGACCCATCCCGGAATTCAGGATTTGATTAGTAACTAACCATGATTAATGGGAGTTAATCGGTGATTAGTTGGGTGGAATCGGACGAACGTGGCAAAATGACCGTTTTGCCCCTAGTCGTGGGTAAAACGTTGACTCTTTATTCGGGCGGTCAAATGGACTTTGCCCGATGACCGTGACGTAGTTTGGGTCGTCACGAGTTCATAGACGGGTGGCACGTTCGATTCCGACGTTCGTGGTGAAAGTTATGACGTTCGGATGTCCAGGGGCATTTTCGTAATTTGGACGAAATAAGGGAAAATGTTGACTTTTTGATCGGGGGTCCGATGGCCGAGGACCAAGGACCGTTAGGAAGGTCTCGATGCCCCGAGTACGACGACAGGCGGCACACATCAATCGGAGTCCGGATGACCGAGTTTCGGGTCTGGAATGCTTGATGGGCATTTTGGTCATTTGTCACTTGAGGGTAAAATGGTAATTTTGGGCTGTGTTCTTGGGACAGTCGTGTATGGTGCTGTCTCCTTCCCAGGAAAACAGAGCACGGGTGGTCGGATGGAATTGTTTATGGAGCTTGATGTTTGGGCTTCGTGTGGGAGTTTTGTTTATGTAATTGAGGCTGAGTGGGAGGCCAACGTGCCTGGGACGGCAGGATGCTGTGCTGGGCGTGGAATTGAAAAATAAAAACCGATCAGTGTCCAGGAGTTGAGAGAGTGCACGGGTGAGGTTGGAATTGGAGCACTGGGTTTGTTAATTGTGAGTGGCCTTGGGGCGGTGAAGGAGTGGAGACATCTTGTGGTGGCTGGAACTGCTTGCAGAACACGGGGGGATTAAACTAGGATTGAAACCGGGCAAATCGGTGGGAATCCGAGAGCAGAGCACTTGTGTTCATTTTTGAAACTAAGAGGTTGGGGCAGAATGGGGGCTACATTATCTAAGGGAGTGATGTAGCTTAATGGAACAGAGAGAAGCACAGAGACGCTGGGGAGTTTGAGTGACCAGGGAGACAGAAATCGGAGAAAAATTGAAAAACGGAGGGAAAATCCCAATTCGATTTTCAGGCCAGCCCAAGCCAAATTGAGGCTCAAATGAGTTTTCTGGAACTTCATGGGGTCGATCCAAATCGATGATTGCAAGCTTTGAAGCTCCTGGAGCCATGGACGGTCGTCACGGGTGGCCGGGAAATCGAGCCTTGCGTTCGTGCAATTGGAGGTAAGTGCTTGTGAAATTGGATTTCAATTCATCCTTACCATGAGGTTATGATGCTAGACTACAAGCTAATTGAAGACTTCTTTGGTTATTAGACAAACTCAGACGAGGAACTCGATTTGGAAACTTAGGTTGAGTCGAGGTAGTTCGAGGTTATGACGACGGTAATGAGCATTACAGACCCCTAATTGAGTGTACTGCGAGTCTAGTTGTGGGATCAATTGAAGAAATTGGATGGTTTCTCGCAGGAATTTGATCTGGTCGAGTCGCGGGTGAAAGGGCCTGTTTACCAGCAATTCGGGTTGGAACGACGACTGTACACCGCACTGTAGCAGGCGCGTGGCTTTCACGCGCAACCGCTTGCGGCGGCGCGTAAGGGCGCGTGGGACGGTTTCTCAAGGTGAGTTCAAAACGACTTCTGTCCTACACGGTGTGACGAACATTTTAGCGTTGATTTCGAGTTTATCGGACCCCGTTTCAATATGGTTCCGAGGGTCCGAAGATTTCCGTTACGTTTGTAATTAACGATTAATTCCCGGAAAATTATGGGAAATTAGTATGTTTTTATGTAAACCCTTAGTGACACTAAAGTATGCTTTCGGGCAGGATTTGAAATTTCTGGAAAATATCGGGAATTACGGAACCGCGTGCGGCGTAAAACCGAGCCCTATTGGACGGTGTGTGAGTGGACGTTGCTTTCAAATTTAATGCATGCATGAATTATTTCTATGATTTTATGATTATGATTATAAGTTGTGGTTGATTTCGTTTTCCGTATTTATATGTATTCAATTTCCATATTTATACGTATTTTTACTATACATGTGAAATTACACGTTTTTCGAGAACGTTCTGGACTTGCACGTTTTACGAGATTTCGAGTTATTGTGATTTGATCACTGTTGATGTTTGAATCGGGGAATTAAAATGAGACTTGGGATTTTGAGGATTTTAAAATGGGTGTTGAGTATGTTTTGCTCGGATCGTGATTTTGGTGATTATGGTTGTGGTTTTGATGTGTTGAAAATGAGATTTGAGAAGGATGTGATTTCTAAGAATTAAAATGGATTTGAGAAAGGTTATTTCGGGCTTGATGCTTGGGGCACAAAAGTAACTTTGATGTACGAGATTTCGGTTTTCGGAAATTTAAAGCGGATTCTTGGTTTGGATTCGGGATGATGCTTCCGGATGCCGGCTTACGGAATCATTATTGCGAATTCGTGACAGGACCCGTCCCAACTGGACGTCAAAAACCGTGCCCGGTCCTGCTCCCGTCTGACAAGTCAACTAAAGGTCCAAAACTCCCCTTCGCTGCTTGCCAGACAAGGGATGTTTGCACGGATTTCTGCTGCTGTGACTGCCTCACGATCAGTCCCCGAACGTCTTACCACGGTCTGGAGGGTCACAAAACAGAAAAGGTGTGAGTGGACAAAAATGACCTCTTATAAAAACATTTATCAAAATACAATCTTACCCTCCAGTTTTCACAAACTTGCATGCATATCGTACAACATGAGTGACCGATAAAATCAAAACATATTTTCCCATGGTCCATAAAACTCATGTTCACCAAATCAGTTCATGTTATAAAACATCAAATCCCGGCTCTCAGGCCAAACCTGTGAAAACATAATCACTGGCCACAAAGACCAAAAACCCGTACTCCATACCAGTACGTCATCACAAATAACATCAATCAGCACTAATCACAAGTGCACAATACATATATCAATCCAATTAATCCGCACTGCTCACAAGTGCACAATATCACAAATCACATCTGCACTACTCACAAGTGCACAATCAATCAAACTGCACTACTCACAAGTGCTGCACTACGCGTAGGCCAATATCCAGTCACTCTCTCGGGAACAGACACCTCTGGGCTCAACCCCCTCGGGCTCAGTCACCTCTGGGCAAACACATCCCCAGGATCAGACACCTCCGAGTGGTACATCCAGGCTCAGTCTCATCCGAGAAGCTGACTACCATAAGATCAACTCCCGATCCTACAATCACATCCCCCAAGCTCCGGTCGTCTGGGTAATCCCCCCCAAGCACCGACCGTCTGGGAATATCACATTCACAATGAAAACCATCCCGGGAATTACATCCCAAAACATTTCAATCAAATCTTGACTTCATACAAAGTCAAGATCATTCCCGACTAGGTCTCAAAGCCCAAAATACCATTTACAATATTCCGGAAATCATCATTGACTCACCAACAAAGTCAAAATATCATTTTAGAAATCATTTAAACTCCGGGCCTAGCCCAAAACATCATTTGCACGTTCCTCGTAAAACGTGCCCGAAAGACTGATTAAAATAATCATAAAATCCCAATAAATCATTAATTTCACAATTTCACAAGTGACTCCAAATCCGAGACAAAATCACTATTCACTTGGGTTCTCATGCCCAAAATAACATTATCACGCAAATCCATGCGTTGCAACCTCCGTTGCCATTTTCACGTAAATCCACAAAATTGACCCTTGACTCATTCCCGAGTCACAACATCATTCTCAATCCATGATTCATAATCCGAGTCCACACATTATTTCCAACCAATTTTAACCCGGACTCACAAACCAAGTCCAAACATCATTTTCACCAGATTTCGTAATTTCTCGAAAATCGCCCAAAAATAATAATATAATAATCATAAAATCGAGAAATTACCGGATTGAAATACCAATCATGCCACAGCATATCAAATCATATAATAAAGCATTTAAAATCATATATGCATGCATCACGGTTAGAAAACAAAGTTCACTCACACACACCGTCCAAAACGGTCCGTTTCCGAGCTGCACGTTTTTCCGTAAAATCTGGAAATCACAACTCCTGTCCAAAATCATTATAGAGGGTTACTAACATCTCAAAATACAACATATAATTTTCCCCAATTTTTCCGGGATTTAAATACGTATTTTAAACGCAATACAAAACTTCGGATACGCGGAACATTATCGTAACAATATCTGATTTCCCCGAAATCAACGTCAAAATGTTCGTTACACTGAGAGGATCAAAAGTCATGTTGATCTCACCTTGAGACTAGGCCGGACGCGCCCTCACGCGCCGCCGTGAGTGGCTGCGCGTGAAACCCACGCGCCAGCTACAGTGTCGTCGTTCATGCCCGTTTGTCTGGTAAACAGGTCGTTTAACCCGCGATCAGGCCCGTTTGGTTTTCTGTCAATTCCACACTGAATTCATCAATTGAACATTCATACAGCTTCGAATTAAGTTCAATTTAAGATCTGTGGACACAATTACAATCGAACTTACCTCAAACCTCATGATCACAGTTGATCATTCGAAGAACACCCCGCACACTGTTCATCATCAGAACTCCCTCAATTTCAATCGATTCCTCTCAATTGATTCAACCAGAAGCATCAAGGGACTCAGGTAAACCTTTTCCCCAAATCAATTGAATCAATTCGTTGCTCAATCTTCACGACTCAAACTCGAACATCCGTACACTGTGCAACCATGGAGCTTCAGTCAATCTCAACCAGTTTCTTCCAATTGATGGATCCAGAAGCATCGTGGGATCCTCAGGAACATAATCCCCAGCTCAATTCCATCCATAGAAGCCTCCAATTCCTCGACTCAAGCTCGAAAATTCTGAAAGTTTCCTTCCTCAGTTCTACCTCAATTCGACCTCAATTCCACTTAGTTCCTTCTACAAAATTGATCGTAGTAATCCCAGAAGACTGAAACTGAACCCAATTTCGATCAACAAGGCTCAATTCATCCAATTTGATTTTTCCTCCCAAAAACCCAATTTTCGAATTCTAGTTCCCAGCTCACTCTCAATCTCCCGTGTTTACCCAGTTGAGTTAGTCTCAACAAGCACTCGATTTTGCCCTCAAAACCAGTTAGAAATGGCAGCTAACACTCTCCAATTCTGCTTCTCAATGCTCACGGGTAAGAAAAACAAAGAAGAAGAAAATTAAGGAGAAAATGGAGGAAATGATGAAGGATAAATGATGATGTTGTAATGATGGTGTTGGGAGGGAAACATGGAGCTGGAATCAAGGGATGGGTGACACTTGTCACTCATCCGAATGTGCACAGTCACCGGGTACTGTTCATATTAAAATATTATTCTAATCCCGGTTCGTTCGGTTAATCGAGCCCGATTCCGTGATCATAATTTCGTCGTCGAATCTCCGATTTCGGCATGCCGCCTGTCGTTGGATTTGTATCGACGAGACCTACGTAACGGTCCTTGGCCCTCGTCCATCGGACCTCCCGATCAAAAAGTCAACATTTGGCCCCTAATATGCCAAATTACCAAAATACCCCTCAACTTCCGAACATCATAACTCTCTCTACGAATGTCGGAATCGAACGTGCCACCTGTCTATGGACTCGTGACGTCCCGAACTACGTCACAGTCACCGGCCAAAGTCCATTTGACCGCCCGAACTAAAAGTCAACATTTTGCCCACGCTAGGGGCAAAACGGTCATTTTGCACGTTTCGTCCGATTTCACTCAACTAATCCCCGATTAGTCATTCTAATTCATAATTAATTAATATTCAATCCCGATATTCGGGACGGGTCATTACAATTCGAATTCGGGAATGAAAAAGGATTTAATAAGGTGATTTGGTATGATTGTACGTGCCCCGTGTGTAATGGTAATTTGATTATGTTTGTGAAGTATGATTTGGGGAATTGAATGGGGAAATTCGGACCATGGGTCCTGTTGTGAAAAATGAGATTTTGGGATGGATCCCACGTTGTCGTGATTGATAAACTGTTTTGGGGTTTAAAGACCCGCTGAAAACTGTTTTGGGTTTAAAGACCCGGGTGCTATTGCTGGAGCACGTTTTGAGTTTAAAGACTCGGTTAATTGATGACGGGGGAGGGCCCTTAATGAGTTTAAAGACTCGTGAGTTTAAAGACTCGGTTACTGTAATACCCTCGAGGCCTATTGATTATGTTCTGAGTTTAAAGACTCGTTGATATCCCGGGAAGGCCTGTTTATGCGCATGGTTTTGAGTTTAAAGACTCGGGCGCACTTGATATCCAGCAAAATGATTGACTTGTGATTTATTGATGATTTCTGATGTTCGATTGAGTTGGGCAGTGGCCAGTATGTGGTTGATGGTTTTGGATCATGTTGTGCATTTGGTTTGATTTGTGGTTTTGGGCTGAGGCCCGGTGTCTATGATTGCGGGCTAAGACCCGATGATTGAGGAAGGAAAAATGATTTTGAAGTTCATACGAGTTTTTCCTTATATTGAAATTTGACACACAGTTTTTCTTATGTGGAAAATCTTAACCGTTTGCGAACTGAGTTTTGTATGCATGCATTGGTTTTTACGCGGAGGGTAAAAACGTTTGTTGTAACTGTTTTGCTAAACTGATTTATTTTTGTCCACTCACACCTTTTGGTTTCTATTGACCCTCCAGGTCGTGGCGCGTTGTTCGAGGCTGTACGGGGGGGCGGAGGCATGAGTAAGTACGTGTGGCTATCCCTGGTTTGGCAAGTACTGAGGGTAACTTGTGATTTTCAGTCATCTTGCCAGACGGGAGCAGGACCAGGCACGGTTATTGATGCCCCTGTCGGGGGCGGTCCTGTCAGTGAAAGTGTTAAATTCCATTCGGGAATTGTCCTGTCATTCAGCATGTCCATTAACTAGTTTTTAAGCATTTTTAAGCAAAAAATCGAAATTCATTGAAATTTTGTAACAACGTGGATCTGATTTTCTTTAAAAACACCACCTTCAACTTTAAAGTTTCTTACATATTGAACATAATGAAAATAAAATAAGTATTTTAATATTTTTTAAGAAATTTTACAAATTGACTTAAAATCGTGATTTATAACTCATATTTGTTTTGAAAAATGCAACTATAGGGATTTCATGAAATATTTTAACTGTACATTAGTCAAAGTATTAAATGTCATTTGGGACATGTTATGTCATTCTGGATTCCTATTAACTATTTTCTATGCATTTTTTATTCAAAAAACTCGAAATCCATTGAAATTTCGTAGCAGGCTCCGGAGGGTGTCTAGGATCAGATTGTATTTAGAAAACATCACCCTAAACTTCAAAGTATCTTAGAAAGTGAAGAGAACGAAAATAAAATAAGTGTTTCGCTGTTTTTGCTGAAATTTCAGAAATCGACTAAAAATCGTGAGTTATACCTCATATTTTTTTGTGAAAAATGCAACTGTTAGGATTTCATAAAATATTTTAACTGTACATTAGTAAAAGTATTAAATGTCATTTGGAACATGTTCTGCTCTTGAGGATACCCATTAAAGATTTTTTATGCATTTTTTAACAAAAAAAATTCAAAATTTTCTGAAATATTTTAACAGCGTTCGGAGTGAGTCTAGAATCTGAATGTATTTAGAAAACGTCACCCTCGACTTTAAAGTATCTTACAGCGTGAAAAGAACAAAAATAAAATAAGTATTTCAATGCATTTGAAGAAATTTTAAAAATCGACTAAAACTCGTGAGTATAGATCACATTTTTTTATGAAAAATGCAACTGTCGGAATTGCATAAAATATTTTAACTACGCATTAGTATTTGGGACATGTCCTGCCATTCAGGATGTCCATTAACGAATTTTTATGCATTTTTTATGCAACAAAATTAGAAATTTATTGAAATTTTGTAACAGTGTCCCGAGTGAGTCTAGGACCTTAATTTCTTTAGAAAATATCACCCTCAACTTTAAAGTATCTTACATAGTAAAGAGAATGAAAATAAAATAAATATTTCGATAATTTTGAAAAAATTTCAAAATCGACTTAAAATCGTAAGTAGCTTACATTTTTTTTGTGAAAAATGTAACTTTTGGGATTTCGTGAAAATTATAACTACACATTAGTTAAATTATTAAATGTCATCTTTGACATGTCCTGCCATTCGGGATGTCCATTAGCTATTTTTTTTATGCATTTGTTTATTCAAAAAACTCGAAATTCAGTGAAATGTCGTAGCAGGGTTCGGAGGGAGTCTAGGATCTGAATGTATTTAGAAAGCATCACCCTCAACTTCTAAGTATCTTACAAAGTGAAGGGAACGAAAATAAAATAAGCATTTCGAGGTTTTTGATGAAATTTCAAAAATCGACTAAAAATCATGAGTTAGAGCTGAAAGATACAACTGTCGGGATTTCGTGAAATATTTTAACTGCACATTAGTGAAAGTGTTAAATTCCATTTGGGAATTGTCCTGTCATTCAAGATGCTCATTTACTAGTTTTTATGCTTTTTTGAGCAAAAAAACTTCGAAATTTACTGAAATTTTGTAACAGCGTCCATAGTGAGTCTAGGATATGAATTTCTTTAGAAAACATCACCTTCAACTTCAAAGTATCTTTTAAAGTGAAAAAATGAAAATAAAATAAGTATTTGATACTTTTGAATAAATTTCTAAAATCGACTTAAAATCGTGAGTAGCTCACATTTTTTTGTGAAAAATGTTAACTGTTGGGATTTCGTGAAAAATTATAACTGCACATTAGTCTAAGTATTAAATGTCATTTGAGACATGTCCTACCATTCAAGATGCCGATTAGCTATTTTTTATGCATTTTTTATTCAAAAAACTTGAAATTCATTGAAATCTCGTAGTTGGGTCCGGAGGGAGTTTATGATCCGAATGTATTTAGAAAAAATCACCCTCAACTTCAAAGTATCTTATAGAGTGAAGAGAATGAGAATAAAATAAGTATTTCTTTACTTTCAATAAAATTTCAAAAATCGACCAAAAATCGGTAGTTACTATCTAGGGGAAGTAATTCATTAACAGATGGTGAATAAGACAGGACAAGACCCATATTCTGTTCCCCAATCGATTATAGCTGAAAAAATGTCATTGTCGGGATTTCGTGAAATATTTTAACTGCATATTAGTGAAAGTGTGTAATGCCATTTGAGAATTGTGTTGCAATTCAGGATGCCCATTAACTATTTTTTAACAAAAAAACGCGAAATTCATTGAAATTTTGTAACAGCTTCTGGAGTAAGTCTAGGATCTGAATTTCTCTAGAAAACATCACCCTCAACTTCAAAGTATCTTACTGAGTGCGGAGAATGGAAAGAAAATAAGTATTTCGATATTTTTGAAAAAATTTCTAAAATCAACTTAAAATCGTGAGTTATATAGCTCACATTTTTTGTGAAAAATACAACTATGGGGATTTCGAGAAATATTTTAACTGCACATTAGTTAAAGTATTAAATTCTATTTCGGACATGTCTTGACATTCAAGATGCCCATTAACCATTTTGTATGCATTTTTATTCAAAAAACTCAAAATTCATTGAAATTTCATAGTAGGGTCCGGATGGAGTCTAGGATCTAAATGTATTTAGAAAACATCTCCCTCAATTTCAAAGTATCTTACAAAGTAAAGAGAACGGAAATAAAATAATTGTTTCGATGCTTTTGAATAAATTTTAAAAATCGATTAAAAATCGTGAGTTATATCTCACATTTTTTTGTGAAAAATGATCTATCTGAATTTTGTGAAATATTTTAACTACACATTAGTCAAAGTATTAAATGTCATTTGAAGCATGTCTTGCCATTTAAGATGCCCATTAACTATTTTTTATGCATTTTTTATATAAAAAAAACTATAAATTCATTGAAATTTTGTAACAGCGTTTGAAGGGAGTTTAGGATCCGAATGTGTTTAGAAAACATCACTCTCAATTTCAAAGTATCTTACAGAGTGGAGAGAATGTGAATAAAATAAAAATTTTGATACTTTTGATTAAATTTCATAAATCGGCTAAAAATCGCGAGTATAGCTCACATTTTTTGTGAAAAATGCAACTATCAGGAGTTCGTGAAATATTTGAACTACATATTAGTGAAAGTGTTTAATACCATTTGAGACATGTCATTCCATTCAGAATGCCCATTAACTAATTTCGTGAAATATTTTAACTGGACATTAGTAGTTTTAAATGTCATTTTGGAATTGTCTTGCCATTCAAGATGCCCATTAACTAATTTTTATGCATTTTTGAGCAAAAAAACTTGAAATTCATTAAAATTTCGTAACAGTGTCTGGAGTGCGTCTAGGACCTTAATTTCTTTAGAAGACATCACCCTCAAGTTTAAAGTATCTTACAGAGTGAAAAGAATGGAAATAAAATAAGTATTTCGATGATTTTGAAAAAATTTCAAAAATCGTCTTGAAATTGTGAGTTAGCTCATATTTTTTGTGAAAAATGCAACTGTGGTGATTTTGTGAAATATTTTAACTGCACATTAGTTAAAGTATTAAATTTCATTTGGGACCATTGAAGATGCCCATTAACTATTTTGTATGCTTTTTTTTTCAAAAAACTTGAAATTCATTGAAATTTCATATTATGGTCCAGAGGGAGTCTAAAATCTGAATGTATTTAGAAAACATCACCTTCAACTTCAAAGTATCTTACAGAGTGAAGAGAACAGAAATAAAATAAGTGTTTCGATACTTTTGAAAAAATTTCAAAAATCAACTAAAAATCGTGAGTTATAACTCACATTTTTTGTGAAAAATGCAACTGTCGGGATTTCGTGAAATATTTTAACTGCACATTAGTCAAAGTATAAAATATCATTTGGGACATGTTCTGCCATTCAGGATACCTGTTAACTATTTTTATGGATTTTTTATTAAAAAAAAACTAAAAAATTCATTGAAATTTCGTAGTAGGGTCCGAAGGGAGTCTTAGGATCTGAATGTCTTTAGAAAACATCACTCTAAACTTCAAAGTATCTTACAGAGTGAAGAGAATGATAATAAAATAAGTATTTCGATACTTTTGATTAAATTTCATAAATCGACTAAAAATGCAATTGTGAAAAATGCAATTGTGAGATTTCATGAAATATTTTAACTGCACATTAGTGAAAGTGTTTAATTCCATTTGGGACATGTCCTGCCATTCGGGATGTCCATTAACTAATTTTTATGCATTTTTTAAGCGAAAAAACTTAAAATTCATTGAAATTTTGTAACAACGTCCAGAGTGAGTCTAGGATCTGAATTTTTTTAGAAAACATCACCCTCAACTTCAAAGTATCTTACATGGTGAAAAGAATGGAAATAATATAAGTATTTCGATACTTTTGAAAAAAATTTAAAAATTGGCTAAAAATCGTGAGTACATTTTTCTGTGGAAAATACGAGATTTCGTGAAATATTTTAACTGCACATTATTGAAAGTATTAAATGTCATTTTGTACATATCCCGCTATTCGGGATGCCCATTAACTATTTTTTACTCATTGTTTAAGCAAAAAACTCGAAAATTCATTGAAATTTCGTAGCTGCGTTCGAAGTGAGTTTAGAATATGAATGTCTTACTTATTTTTGCCTTTTCGATCTCCACTCCTTCTCCCTTCCTATTTGATTTATGTAATGCATGTGCATGTTGATATTGAAAAAATAGCAAATTACACTTTAATACTCAAATACTTATATTAACTTTTCGAGTTATACTTCATTTTTTTAATTTTGTATTTTAATTACCCGACCTTTTATTGATTGTTTTTAATTGGGTTACTTTATTATATGTTTGTTTTTTGGTCAAATTTTTATGGTTTGTAATTTTATTTATTATTATTATTATTAAATTTATCTACACGACATTTTTTAATTTATTTTAAATGTGAATTCCACGTTGTCTGATTCATCCCTTAACATAAATTTTAACGGAAAATCAAATAGAGGGGAAATGTTGTAATATTTTGAAAATATAAAGTGATAAAATGCAACATTTGAAAATACAAATATAATCATGTTATTTAATGCAAACTATGTGGTAGTAAAATATGATTTACCCTTTATTATTTATATTTAATAATTGTGTCAAAAATTACTAATTCAGATAAATCTCATTAATGAACTAAGTAATCTACTCCAAACACGGTTCAAAACGGCGCCCACCTAGGTGCTCGAATGTGATAAATCACAATGCATATTGATTAGGCGCTTAGATGGATTTGTTTGTAAATCTTTTAAGTTTGTAAACCTAATTTAGAGTCTTAATGTATATATTTAATATCTAAGTTAATTTATTTATCAAATAATTACTTAATAATATAATTATTAATTAAAATAAAAATGATAAAATTAAGAACATAGAATATTATATAATAAAATTAATAAAAATCTTACATTTTCAACATTTATGATTCATAACTAAATTTATTATCTAGGTAATTAATTTTTATTCTAAAATTATTTGATAATATTCATTATATTATTAATTTGTTAAATTTTATCTTTAAAAAAATCGCCTAGATCCCATTTAACTGCCTAGCCACTAGACTCTTCTCGGCCACCTTAAGAGCGCCTACCGCAGTACCGCAGTTTAGAAAATTTACTACAGCCCATCTAATTCGCTTAATAAAAAATTCATGTTAACCAACCTCTTGACCTATTTAAGTTTTTTAACCTCCTAGACTCCTCTAGACCACTCTAAGAGCGCCTACCGCGGTTTAGAAAATTTACTACAGCCCATCTAATTCGCTTAATAAAAAGTTTGCGTTAATCAACCTATTGACCTATTTTTTAACCTCCTAATTAACTTCTAAAAAATAAACCCAACCTATTAACCGGCTGATCCAAAATTTTAATTATGCAATAGTGAGGAATTCCACGGCCAGATAATCCAAAGCTAATAAGATATCATTTTATGCATGACACAATTTGTTGATTAAAGTAAGAGGAAAAAAAAAACAATTTCCCAGAAAGCAGTGAACATGTCCGATGGGGTGCGGGGTGCGTGACATTATCGAACTCCACCCCTCCGCATTGACAAAAACTCAGCGACGTTCGTGATTCTGGGCCCGGGGAGATGGGCCCATGGGCCCATCATCAGGAGTTAAGAAGACGTAGAAAGACTGAAAAGTAAAGCCTCTCTGTCTTCCTTTTCATCGAAAACAAATGAAAAGAGTACTGATAAAAGCTTTTGGGAAGAGAAAAGGACCAAAATAAAAGGCAACAGAAACACACACGAACCGGAAAATGGCCGCGACGTCGTTTCTGTCTAAACCCGTTTCCGTTTCCGTTTCAGTTTCCGTTTCCGTTTCTTCATACGCTCCTCCCACCACCACAAAACCCCACCACAAAACCAGCAGCAAACACTCATCCCACAAAAATAAGAAATAATTTTAATTAAGTTAAATAATAATCACTACAGTTTCTGCATTCTCACTTCTTCTACCACTAGTCTCTCTGAACTTTCTCATGGCAACGGCTACTTTCTTCTTCTTGTTCCTCACAACCGTGGCTTATTGCTTCGCCGCCATCTTCACCTCGGCTCAGCAACCAAGCCCGGGCACAGTAACCTCCGAGATCCAAGCGTTAATTTCCTTTAAGCGAAATATCCACGACCCGCTTGGCGCGCTTGATGGCTGGGATTCGTCCACGCCGTCAGCCCCGTGCGATTGGCGGGGAGTTGTTTGTTACAGCAACCGAGTTCAGGAGCTCCGCTTGCCTCGTCTCCACCTTGGCGGCCGACTCACTGACCAGCTCGCTAACCTCCGCGACCTCCGTAGGCTCAGCCTCCACAGCAACAACTTCAACGGCTCCATACCTGCCTCTCTCTCCCAATGCGCTCTCCTTCGTGCGCTTTACTTGCACAACAACGCACTCTCCGGGACTCTGCCGCCGGAGATTCTCAACCTCACTAATCTCCAAATCCTCAATGTCGCTCACAACTTTTTCTCCGGGAAAATCTCCGGTGACATTCCGGTGGCCCTTCGTTACCTGGACCTCTCGTCGAACACATTCTCTGGCAGCATTCCAGCAAACTTCTCCACCGACTCGAACCTCCAGCTCATCAATCTTTCATACAACCGATTCTCCGGCGGTGTTCCGGCGACCATCGGAGCTCTTCAGAACCTTCGGTTCCTATGGCTGGACTCCAACCAGTTGCACGGAGCTATGCCTTCGGCGATTTCAAACTGCTCCTCGCTCGTACACTTGAGCGCCGACGACAATGCCCTAGGAGGTCTGGTTCCGACGACGATCGGAGCGATGCCGAAACTTCAGGTGGTGTCGCTTTCACGGAATAAGCTGTCAGGGTCGGTCCCGACGTCTTTGTTGTGCAATGTTGCCAACGACTCGTCACTGAGGATCGTGGAGTTCGGATTCAATGCGCTCACGAGCATTGCTAAGCCGCCAAATATCAGAAAATGCTCGAGCATTTTGGGGATTTTGGACCTAAAGTCCAATCGCATACGTGGCACGTTCCCATCTTGGTTGACAAACGTGACTACAATTATAAGAGTTTTAGATCTTTCTGGAAATTTAATTTCAGGTGAACTGCCTGCTGGGATTGGAAATTTTCTCCGGTTAGAGGAGCTCCGGTTGGCGAATAATTACCTGAACGGTGAAATTCCCGGTGAGATTATAAAATGCAGTTTATTACAGGTGCTTGATGTTGACGGGAACCGACTTTCCGGCCAAATTCCTTCCTTTTTAGGAGCAATGTTGAGCTTGAAGGTGTTATCTTTAGGTGACAATTTATTCTCTGCTGACATTCCGGCAAGTTTGGGGGCGCTTTCGGTGCTTGAGTCCTTGAATTTGAGCAACAATAATCTGACCGGGAAAGTTCCAGATCAGCTCTTGTTGCAGCTTAGCAACTTGACCAGTTTGAACCTGAGTAACAACAAGTTTTCAGGCAAGGTGAATGTAGGAGAGTTGAGGAGTTTGCAGGCTTTGAATTTGAGCAATTGTGGGTTTTCAGGGACGGTGCCAACGAGTATTGGAGGGTTGATGAAGCTCGAAACACTGGATTTGAGTAAACAAAAGCTTTCCGGGGAGTTGCCGGTGGAGATTTTCGGGTTGCCAAGCCTACAAGTGGTTGCTCTGCAGGAAAATCACTTATCTGGTGATGTTCCTCAAGGTTTTAGTAGCTTAATTAGTTTAGTCTATCTAAACCTCTCCTCCAATGCCTTCACGGGTAATATTCCTACCACTTATGGATTTCTCAAGTCGTTAATTGTTCTATCTTTGTCGGAAAATCGCATTTCCGGCAGAATCCCACCAGAGGTTGGAGAAAGTTTGAGCCTTCAAGTACTTGAGCTTGGTTCTAATCAATTAGGAGGCAAAATCCCAGGTGAAATCTCTGGTCTGTCTAATTTGAAAGAGCTCGATTTAGGCCATAACAAATTGGCAGGTGAAATCCCAGAGGAGATTTCCAAATGCTCTTCTTTATCTTCTCTGTTGTTGGATGGAAATACACTTTCAGGTCAAATCCCAAACTCATTGCCAAAACTATTGAACCTCACAGGGTTAGATCTTTCCTCCAATAAGCTCACCGGCACCATTCCGCCAAACTTTTTGCTCCTTATCCCTCACTTGAAGCACTTGAATCTGTCTAGTAACAACCTTGCTGGTGAGATTCCGAAGCCATTGGGTGCCAAGTTCAACGATCCTTCTGTTTTTGCATTGAACAAGAATTTATGTGGGAAGCCATTGGATAGAGAGTGTGCAGATGTAAGAAGGAGAAAAAGAAACAAGTTGATTTTGCTAATTGGGGTGGCTGTTGGTGGAGCTTTCCTTATGGCATTGTGTTGTTGTGGCTATATCTACAGCCTCTTGAGATGGCGTCAAAAGCTGAGAGAGATGGTTGTTGGCGGCGGCGGGCAGAAGAAACGCAGCAGCCCTCGAACAAGCTCGGGAGGAGATCAAAGGGCTAGTCGGGGAAGCGGCGAAAATGGAGGAGGGCCAAAGCTGGTGATGTTTAGTAGCAAGATCACATTTGCAGAGGTGTTAGAAGCCACTAGGCAATTCGACGAGGAAAATGTCCTAAGCAGAGGGAAATTCGGCCTAATTTTCAAGGCCACATTTCAAGATGGAATGGTGCTTTCCATCCGCCGCCTCCCTGACGGTTTCCTCGACGAAGGCGGTTTCCGAAAGGAAGCTGAGGCTCTTGGGAAGGTGAAGCATCGGAATCTAACGGTTCTGAGAGGCTATTACGCCGGTCCTCCGGATGTGAGGCTGCTCGTATACGATTACATGCCCAATGGAAACTTAGGGACTCTTCTTCAAGAAGCCTCCCACCAAGACGGGCATGTCCTAAACTGGCCAATGCGCCACCTCATTGCACTTGGAATAGCTCGGGGGTTGGCCTTTTTACACTCGGTATCAATGGTACATGGCGATGTGAAGCCGCAAAACGTTCTGTTCGACGCTGATTTCGAAGCCCATTTGTCGGAATTTGGGCTGGACCGGCTCACCATAGCCACACCGGCAGAAGCTGAGGCTTCATCGTCTTTTGCGGCCCCAATTGGGTCGTTAGGCTACGTGTCCCCTGAAGCTGCGTTGACCGGTCAAGCCACGAAGGAATCCGATGTGTATAGTTTTGGGATTGTGCTGTTGGAGATCTTGACTGGGAGGAAGCCGGTAATGTTCACTCAAGAGGATGAAGACATTGTGAAATGGGTGAAGACACAGCTGCAGAGAGGTCAAGTTTCGGAGCTTTTAGAGCCCGGGCTGCTTGAGCTTGACCCGGAGTCGTCGGATTGGGAGGAGTTCTTGCTCGGAGTAAAAGTGGGGCTTCTTTGTACGGCTCCTGATCCACTTGATCGGCCCTCCATTGCCGACGTCGTGTTCATGCTTGAAGGTTGCAGAGTCGGACCTGACATCCCGTCCTCAGCTGATCCAACCTCGCTGCCTTCCCCAGTCTAATTTTTTATTATTTCCTTTTTAATTTTTTAACCCAAAAAAAACATCATCATCTTCCTCTACGTTCCGGCATTTGCATGTACTTATTGAAATTAAAGCTTTTTAATTAATTAATCCAATTTTCCGTACTTTTTTTTTCTTTTCTCAACGACATAACTTTGGCCTCACGGCGGCAAAGGACCAATCAAACTAACATTATCCGTCGGCTCTGGCGGAAAGGTTTCTTTCTTTTATTCCCGCCAAATAAATAATGGCTAATGGGGGTGAGCCACGTGTCGAATTCTGAAGCGAGCGAAAAGTAGCCGTTAGGATGTGACTGACGCCCGCTAGGGCAGAGGCGCCTTTATCTGGAAAGGCCGCGGGGTTCAGTGGGGATGTGTCGGACCCTTGGATGATTCTTTAGGTCTTGCCACGTCGGATTTTATTGGGAAATAAATAGAAAAGTGTTTGACCAGCACATGTCCCCTGACCAGTCCAAGGCACTTCATGTGATGAAACAGTACTTTCAGCAATACCATGAGCTAGTTTTTACTCTATATTTTACCTACTACGTTTTACTTCTTAAATAGAAATAGTAAAAAATTAGATTGTTAAAAATGTTATGGTTGCTACCATTTCAATTTCTTTTTTAAGAAGGGTACTTTTTTTCTAAAAAAAATGAAATCGGTTTACAAATTACACATTAATACAAGTTAACTCATGTATTATTTGCAAACCATATGATCTTATCATTTTTCTAAAATGAAATCAATTTACAAATTACATTAATACAAGTTGACACTTCATTTCATGTGCTCATGTGTGATTTTCAAACTAAATGATCTTATCGTTTTTCTTTTTTTAAAGAATTGTATTAAGCTCACACATTTCAAGTAAAATAGAGTATACTAACACAAAGCCTCACAATTTAAATAAACTACTGCAATTTACCGTCACGATCTTCTACGCAAAATTTTGTTTCATCTTACGGTGAATTAACTACTAAACTACCCAAGATTAAATATCTTGTTCCTCCTTGTGATAGGAGGCTGTGAATCAATAATTTGATGGAGACACGAGAACTTGTATGGTGGACTGAGTAGTCAGTCAGTAGCAGATGATAATGGTATGTTGCAGAGTACGTGATGAGCAAGTGGAAAATGTTTTTTAGGGTTAAAAAAAAAAAACTTTGTGATTTGAATACGAAATGCCAAACAAAATACCAATCAATTGACCCGACACCACAATTAATCGGGTCATGAGAACGAACAGACTATCAGTACATAGCCATTCATTCATTCACCTTATACGACATGTCATATTCAACCCCAAAAAAGAACAAAGAAAAAAAACTCACCAACTACAACCAAAAAAATTCACTCGCTAACTACATCCTATACGGATAGAATTCACACCTGCATTCACTCCAGCACTGGCTATGGCAACAATACAGCTGCCGACTTAATATTTCTCTGCGAGCTGAATGATTCTTTAGGTCTTATTTAATACTCATATTATATTATTTATTTCAATCAGATAGATTGATTATTTATTTCAATCAGATAGATTGATTATTTAATCGGACGTTTAATATTCTACGCCGACTATATTATACCGATTGTGTTGAGTGCTCTATTGAAATAAAGCGCCAATTATGTTATACCGACCAAATTATATTATAATAGATGATATACAATATTTACATTATAAATATTAATTATTTTTTATTTTTTATTTTTATTTATTTATTTTATTATTATTATTACTACTACTACTACACTTTTTAAGATTATTAGTTAACTAACTATTTAATTCAGATAATTTTGAAGATATTATTTTAACGTGACTGAATCATATTAATTTATATAATAACTAATTAATACGAATAATACCAAATATAAATTTCATACTATATTATTTTATCCTTATATGGCATAACAAATGTATGCAACAATTAATATCATATGTGTATTGCTGATGGCCAGATACAATAAAGAATTTAAAGATTTAATCCGTGAAAGTTCATCGAGACTTGTATTGACTAATTTGTACACAGAAAAAGGAGAAAACGACTAAATACTCTTTTCAGGCAGATGTCAAACCTTCAGGTAAGGATTCAACCTCCGCTTCAGGTGAAAGAAATTTACGGCAAGCATGAAAAACAGCCGAATGGAATCGTTCGGGTTGGTCTATAAATACAAAGTGCCCCGCCTGCAATTATTTAGGACGAAAAAACTTCATGAATCAAGACCAACCAATTGATCATATGCATAAATGCACTTCACATGCATACACAGAGAGAGAGAGAGAGAGAGTCACCTCAGGAACCCTAATGATCTCACACGGGACACTCATACGCTTGCCAGCCTCTTGAGCGCCTTGGTAGCTCATCCAGTCTTGATAGCCATATATAAAACTAGTCGGTACTTTCCACTCTGGTGCACTGTACATAAAGAGAACTACACGTAAAAGACTTGCCTAAAAGAAAATTTATTATAATAGCTTCGAACTCTTCAATAATATAAAGATTAGTATCATAAAACCTGTGAATAAGGGGACTCCTAGCAAACGCTCCGAAAGAAAATATGTACTTTAAGCACAGCTCACCACTAGCTTTGGCTGCTAAAGTATGATACACGTAATCTTCAATTGGGGGAAAAAAAACCATCAGGATCTTAAAAGTAAGATAAGTATGTGTGTGCTACCCACAAACAACTTGATCTTAACCAACCTGTAAGCAGTCGGGATTCCTCTTCAGTTAGTGTGGTCCCCGATGAATAAGAACCAAATCTAGCACTGGTGTAACTCCGAACAAGATTTGGACCCAAAGGACCTAACCCTCTGCCAAAAAAAAAAAAAAAAAACATAAACAGGTATAAAGTAAGATCCAAAGAAGTATAAATATAAACCACCTCTTTCATCTCTAATCCATCACTAATTTTTGGAAGAAATGGATTTCAATGCACCATTTGCTCACAAGGCATTGTACGAACAAGAAAAAATATAGCATGTCAAAACTCGAAAATTCGGAACATAATACTCCAAGAAGACCAAAATTACATGTAAAACGACATGAAAGAAGAAATAGAATGCCTCCAAGCTTCCTCTGGGCTACTCCCCTCAAGAAAAAGGGAGGGAGAGGTCCAAGGAGGTGAAGCATGGGAAACGATTCAGCGTGAAGATATAATGTCCCTAAGAAATCAGGCCCCCAAGTCTCTAAGCTAATCAAACCACAGCAATAGATGATAAATTAATTGCTTACTAAGACAAATATAGTAAAAGGTTCAAACTTCAAAGAAAGATTTGACACTGAGTTTACCAGCCTGAAGCATAGATTTATAGTTATATACAATAAACAGAAAAGTTTTCTAATTTTTGAATTTATAAGTCAACTACTTGCATATAATAGATGATATTGAGCACAAATCTTACTTGGTGAAATACTTTAACACCCACTTGGGCAGACATAATAAAAAGTTCATAACGATACATCATTATCTTTTGAGTTCTGCCAGCCATCACATAGATTGATCACGACAAAAGGGAAACATCAACATAAAAATCACTGGTTTATAAACGAATTGCGTTTAATAAAATAAATGGTCTGCAAATCTATTAGTGATTTAACAGTGACTAGTCAGTAATTGCAACTACGACCTCAAAATATGAAGGCATGAGATATATAGTCTTAAGACCTTCTAAAATACAGTAGGTATGCATTCAAATAGATGCAAATGTATACTATGAGTATGTATGTCTCTGCATTCACCAGTACACGCCACATGTAATGCTTGCAATGTGTGTCTGTACATGTTCAAAGTATGCAAATACCACAATAGAAACCTAAACAACAAACAAAAGTCACAGACTAGAGATATGCGCACGAAATGAATATATATATATATATATATATATTATATAAACCTATGTATGTGTGTGCCAGGCATAATGCCATTTAAGAAACTGTATTCAAATAAGAGAAATGTGGGAGGAAATAAACTGTATTTACCTGATTAATTTCTGAGGAGTAAAATTAGACTCCCACAAATGGTTAAAGATTGCTCCTTTCCATGTTGCTTTGAACTGGGTAACCCACTCAGACTTTGTGTCTGACTCAGATGAAAATCCAGCAGGTCCTACTAAAATTAAATGCTTAACATGCTCCGGATGCTATAACATAAAGAAAAAACATCAAAAATACAGAAACCGCCACCATCATTCTTAGATTCAAAGGATATATGGGACGAAAAATACCTTAAGAGCATACTTAGAAGCAACATACCCACCAAATGAATGTCCAAGTAATATGAAGTTGCTGAGATTTTTGGCTTTACGCCATTCCTCGAAGGAATCAATGAACCATGCCTCAGTTTCTGCATTTCCCATTGTAAGTTAACGAATAGATCAAACGTAATTTGTTGTTACTCTGGAATAATTAAATCATCCATACTAGATTAACAGTGAAATCAACTTTTGACAAGTGGCATAGTGTACAAATATTAATATCTAATGACAGTAAAATTACCTTCAGTGCTTTTACATGTAAAATCAGGCCTGCTTGATCCGCCCCAACTGTAAAGAAGATTGAACCAAAGACATGAGCACAAATGTCTCATAAACCCCAAAAAAGCAATATCCAATATGGGGAGTACAATTGTGCAAAAGGTTAAAATTCTTTAATACTAAACAGAAAGGGATGTTTTGTGCATTTATGCAGCTCTCAACATCAGAAGGAAAAAGAAACTGAAGTGGCCAACAAAGTTACTAAGTTTATGCGGAAATGCAAATTAAAAGTCTGCAAATAGAACATCAGGGGAGGTGTATTACTCATTAGCATCAATAGAACTAAAAAAACAAAAAAACACTTTGGTAGATGAAATTCCCTGACACCAATAGTATGGTTTTTTCTTTCCTCCTCTTCCCTTAAATCGGGACTAAGAATACCTCAAATTGTAAAAGGTATTGTTCCCACATCGTGGTTGCATCATATTTGTTATTAGTTTAACACAGGAACAAAAGCATGCCAAAGTTAATAACAGCTCTTCAAGAAAGCTCACCCTAATTGATCAATGGCAATGACCCTGAAACGACTGGCAAGGGCATCAAAATTTCTAAAAAAGAAACCTTGCGAGGCACCATATCCGTGAATCATTACAAGAGTAGGAGAATCCTCTTTGCTGTCAAAAGAAACCGTGTTAATACATCTCTCTGCGTCGCTTTCAGATCGGAACCACCTAATTTTGGAGCCTGGCGGTCCAGATCCAATATTCACCCGCTCTTGAACATAAGGAGTCCTGCAATTAACATAATTGGTCAAAAATCAACTTTTCAAACATTCCATAATTTGACTAAATTGAAATGTTAGGGTTTTATCAAACTTAAACTACTAAGGAAGTTAAGAAATCAGAGAATTTATTCAAATTCAAATTAAGGTTCTTAAGGATTGAAATTAATAAAAATTCAGCCTCGTATAATTTCATTCGTAGAAACTAGCAGAGTCCCTAGCTTCATCACCGCTCCTCTCAACAAATTAATAAACAAACACCTGCAATTTCATTGATTGAAGAGCAAGATGTGAATTACTTGACAAGAGAGAGGAGGCGCTTCTCGGCAGCAATGATCTTATCGGTGGAGGTTGGGATCCAACGGAGGACAGAGGGCCACAAGGATTTCGATTTCGAAAGTGCCGTAGCAGAGGCGGCAGATTCAAAGGCTGTAGCAGTAGCGGCAGTGGTAGCAGGAGAGGCTCCGGCGGACCTGCTGATTTCGTCGGCCATTCTCGACGAAAGTCTACGCAGGTTCATGCACTTTGAAAAATTAAAAATTTGATATTTGTCTGCGATAATAACCGACTGCTTGTTTTTATACTCCGCTTCTTCGCTAATGTTGGCGCTTTTTTGACTCCGACGGAGAAGGAGGCTTCGATTCTTCGCGGGACACGTGTCAGATTGTGGATCGTTTGTTTAATATGAAGGTGGATTTTGTGTTTCCGTGGTGCGACGATCACTCCTTTGATTTGCGTCATGGATGACTCTCGTTTAACATTCGCGACAATTCTAATAAAGACGGTGGGGAACCGCGTGGCGCGTACCAAACTGAAATGGAAAGTGAAAGGAACTAACCAAGTTACACATTTTTTTTATTAGGAATTTAGGAGGGTGAAATGATATAGGAACTAATCAAGTTATATTTTTTTTTTATTACAGGGAGCGTAGAATTTTAGAAATTTTCGAAATAATATGTCATCGAAATTTAAATTTGAGACCAATTATCGACAAGTCAACGTTAGAGTTAACTAAACTAATTTGGCTTAACAACTAACCAAGTTATATAAATGGCAAGCAATTCAGATTTGTAAGCTTAATTTTTTATTTTATTGATAATGGTCTTAATAAAAATTGATATCGAAGTATTCTTTGGAAAATAGGGACAAGTAAATATTATATATTAACATTTATGCGTGTTGTGCAGAATCAAAAAACCGACTAACCAAATGATTGAACTGAATTAAACCATATGAAATATAACCGTTCTGAATAAAATGACGTGGTTTGGCCAAACCCTTCACCCTTCTTTGATAATATCAATCTTCATATGCTTCACTCTCACGCAAAATTGAAAGGAATCGAAGTGAAAAAGATTCGGTTTATCTATTTGTATACTAACCATACCTTAAATCAAAATGACGTGGTTTGGCCAAACCCTTCACCCTTCTTTGATAATATCAATCTTCATATGCTTCACTCTCACGCATGTACACTCGAAGGCATCATCTCCATCGTCTCTCCTTTAATCGCACACCATGGCCAATGCCGTCAACCTCATATTCCTCAAACCCAAAGGCCTTCGTCGTCCCTCGTGTCTCCCCCTCGGTCTTCATCTCCCTGTTCAGGATCCTCCCTAACACTCTCCACCGTCCTCTTCACTATCGCCAAAGTCGTCAAGCTTCGAATTTGGTGCCCAATTTGATCTGACCTCTTGTTCCCCGTGGCTCGCGTGGCTTCGATTCTCTTGGCTCCCCAATTAGAACCTCAAAACCTCAGCATCACATATTCTATTGGATTATTCATGAATAGGCTAAGATGGTGCGTAGCCATCTTCATCAGATCACGAGGTAATTTTCATCTGAACTATAGATTGAAGATTTCATGCTAGGTTTGGGGATCATCTTGTTGGGGTTTATAGGGAATTTTCATGTAGCATCTCGCATCCCATGAATAATTCGTTTTCAAAGTCATGTTGTCTTCAGCAAAAAATTCCCATGGACTTATGCATTTTCTTTCTAATACAAAATTACCAATGAGAGCTATATAATTTACTATATTATGTTCATAATCTTCTTTTTCAAACTCGACCCCAACACGAAAGAGATTAGTACTAGTGAACTCAAAACACTTGGGAAAAAATTATGCACCAAACCCAAAACTACAATAAGGAGGAATGAGATTAACAAAACGATACACAAGCTACATAATTTTGAACAAATTAATGCCAATTTGATTTCTCAATACAACCTGTGGACTCTCTCATCGACACAAAATGAAAAAAGGCTTATTCGGAAGTAAAACTAATAGCTAATTCTATTTCTACCTTTGGCACATAAATATTACCAATCCATATGGAAAAACATCACTCACAATACAAGAATTTGCAATGCAACCCCAACACGAAACTACAACTCCAACCATACCAGGAAAATAGTTCTTTGTAAATAGAACCAGATGACGAAACCACCTGGTACACCTACTAGTCGGCTCTTGATTGACCCGATCGGGAAGAGAGAATGATGCCAACAATGAGACCGTACAAAGCAAGTGCTTCAGCGAAAATGAGAATGAGGATCATCCCGACAAAAAGCTTTGGCTGTTGTGCATTGGCCCTGCGTAGTACAATAACACATTTAGACTTGGAAACTCGGTGATAACACAGTGAAAAGAATAAACCCGCTTGTTTGTTTGAAAGCAAACTAAAACATGGTCATAGAGATAATAAATTCCAGGTAGGAAAACCTCAATTGAAAGCCGATAACATAGCAAAAACAAATAATAATGCCAGCTTCAAAGCAGGCTCGGTGCAAAACTAAAATCACGTTCATGGAGAGAATACATTCAGACTAGGAAACTCTCAATTCAATGCTGATAAGACAGCAAACTGAATACCCCAACAGTTTTGAAGTAAATTTGGTGCAAAACTAAAAACATGGTGATGGAGACCAACTTAAATGCTCAGAACAAGCAAAAGCAGCCACACAAAGCTCAGTTTTTGAACAATCAAATTGGTAATAGCACTCTTAACAAGTAGAAATTATGAGTAACCATCAATACAATAAAAAAGAAGCCACACAAAGCAATTGACTTCTAGTTATAAGAAGAATGGCTAAAATAATGCTGGATGCCAATTTATACAGGGAGGGAGAGATTAAAAAATGTTCGATGTCAATTTATACAGGCAGTAAAAATGTTTAATGTCAATATCAAGCCAATCAAGGAATCAACAGAACAGGCTGAAGCAGTTTGAAGCAAGTTTAAATGGAGATTCATACGAAATGGAGGTATTACCTAACTCCAGCATCACCGACAATACCTATAGCCATACCAGCAGAGAGGCCAGCAAGGCCACAAGCAAGACCAGATGAGAGATGGGCATAGCCATCGAAAAGGTAATAGGACTTGGCCTTGGGGTTGATGCCGGTACTGATGATGACAGCGATGATGAGACCGTAAATTCCCAACACTCCAGCCATAACCACCGGAACGATTGACTTCATCACCAGCTCCGGCCTCATCACTCCCATCGACGCCACACCCACCCCGCTCTTTGCGGTTCCGTAGGCTGCTCCCATACCTGTCAACGTACAAAAGCACACACCCGATAAACACACATCAATCAATGAAACCCTAAATAGCTTAGATCTGAACCAAACATAAGCATACAGGAGAATACGAGAGCCGCAGCGGCGCCGAGGAACCCAAAGAATGGTGCCGTTTCATCGCCGCTGAAGGTTGAAGAAGACATTCTCCTGGATTTGGAGGGAAGATATTCTTGATCCGATCTAACTTCTAAATAATCGTATTCTCTTTTTCTCCTCTCTCCGCCAATGCCTTTTAAGCGTATGTGTTTCGATCTCAGTCGCACAAACAGAAGACGTTATTACGCTTCTGTCCCTATATTTTGACGGGTCAATTCACACGATGCCAAAAGTATATGACTGGGCCTTTTCCGGTCGGCCATGCCGCTTAAATTGGGCCTCTTCTGTTTTTGGGAGACCAGAGCCCCTAAGGGCAAGATGACATGCTATTGTAAGAACACGCTCTAAGGCTCGGTTTATTTTTTTTATCTAAATTTACTAAAAAATTTAGATTTACTATAAAATTTTATAAATTTACCAAAAATTTTAATTTATTATAAAATTATATATATACTAAAATGCTTATGCCGGCTTTGTTACTGTTGAGTGAACAGTAAAATGAATAATGATTTTCCCATTTTGCCCCCTTTTTGTCGATTCTCTACCTTTCTCGCGTTTTCGTTTCTCTTCCATCTTCTTCTTCTTTCACGAACAGAAAATTAGATTTATTATAAAATTAGAATTTTCAAATCCTCTAGTCTAAACAAAATAGACTCTTCTTTTTAAAGACAGATATGATTTCATTTCTCTCAAACAATGTATGGTTTCACTTCTCTCAAAAAATATTTACTTTCACTCAATTATTGCGGAAACATTGATACTTTTCACTCAAAACTACAAAATTATAATATTTTTCAGTTTGCTCAGTTATAGACAATGTTTGCCACAATTGAATAAACATGAGTTATGTTGAGAGATTAGTCTTCCATGTGGGAATAATTCTCTTATATATATGGGCTTCTCTCCAATGAAGAGGTATTGGGAAACCATCATGTACTTATACTACAAATAAACAATCTTGCATTGCATTCATTCAATAGGGATGGTTTTTTGTTGGGTCTCAAGTCTCAACAGATTTTGCATGAAAATGATGCCTTGTCGAGCAAGCCAACATATTGTGTATCTCACACTTGGCTTCGGTGTTAATGATAATTGTTGTAGTTTGCACCGAAATATTAGTTTGTAGTTGAAGACGAGAGAAATATCTTTATTAACTTGCATCTCATCCACTCTTCAAAACGTAGGCCGCCTAATTCGTTTAGACGCTTAAATATGAGAAATCGCTCCGCATAATAACTAAACAGTTAGATGGATTTGTGTGTAAATCCTTATATATATATATTTAGTTATATAAGTTCTTATATATATATTTAGTTGTATAAGTTATTTTATTTATTAAATACTTAGTTAATAATATAAGTATTAATTAAAACAAATATAATAACTTCAAAAAATATAGAATGTTGTATAATAAAATTAATAAAAAACTTACATTTTCAACATTTATAATTACCAACTTAATTTATTTCATCTAGGTAATTAATTTTTATTATGGATTTGATACTATTCAATATTTATTAATTTGTTGAATTGTCTTTAAAAAAAACCGCATAAGCGTTAGATCCCTATCGACCGTCTTAGGAGCACCTAGTGCCGTTTTGAACATTGATCCCACCTCATTAGCACCTCTTCATATCACACTTTCAATTTATCGAATTTTATATGTACAATTATGATAATCAAAATTCTTCCTTCTTTAACGATCTGTTCAGGCCTCAAGCACAGGGCGCTGCCAAGGACTGTAACGCACACAATTTTGTGAAGCGAGTTGGCAAACCCAATAGCCAATTCCGGGTCCCTGCCGAATCCGGAGTTAGACATACAGAAAATTTTATGGGATTCCGAAAGAAAATTATCAATTCATCTACTTGGGGAACTGAACTAAACCGAAAAAGTAGGAAGATTCACATCTTTCCAGTTTGTTAATTTTTCATAAGAGTATGATCAATCATCTCAATCATCAATCTTTTCCTTGGTGAACAGCCTTCCAATCTGCAAAGATAGCAAGAGAAGAAGTGAAATGAAAAGTAAAAACTTGAAAACAGGGTGCTGATAACCTAACCTATAATCTCCATTATATAACTTTGTTCATATGAATGTAAACAAAATGCATCCATAAAGGCCAACCAACATCAATTAGATGACTCGTTCATCTAAATTGTTTGCCAATACATCCACCGCAATCCAAAAAATGCAGCATTTCAATTACACACCTACCCACCAAAACGGAAAGGTATTGCTCTCACATTTTTCAACAGAACACGGAACAGTACAATTCACAAACACCTATTAGACGATCTATCACTATGATCTTATTCTTTAATTCCAACTCTCAATAATGAGGCAGTCAATCCAAATTAAGAAATTCGTGAAAAACGTCCTACCACTAGAATTGAGTCAATTGACAAATACGTAAAATACATATGCATCCAGGCTCTGAAAAACTCGAGCCATGATTATTAATACCTCAAATCAATTGAATTAAATCTTGAAAAAAAATTCAAGATCACCGAGGGAATGGACTTCTTCGTTGGTCTCATAGACATGAAGGAATTCTTCAACAACTCTTTGTTTTCCTCCGGATTGGTGCCCAATCCTCATTTGCTTTCAAGAACTCTTTGATCTCCTCTGGATACGGTCCATGAACAAATATCTAGCAGTTTTTGGGATGGAGATGCTGTTCTTGGGATGGAGATGGAGCAGTTTTTGTTCATGGTTCGCTTTCGACGTTTTCGGAAGAGATTGGAGTTTCAATCTGTGTGGAATTATAAGAAAGGATGCGCTTGAAATTATAGGAAATTTAAGGAATTGGAATGTTACTAATTTGCCCCCAATTAATAAATCATCCTTTGGTTTAAAAATTAATTAAGGATTTTTTTGACATTTAAGTAAATTAGTTTTATACTATTACCATTTTACCCTCAATTATTAAATCACCCCTTATTCTCTCCAATGAAGATGTATTGGGAAACCATCATGTACTTACATTACAAATTAACGACCTTTCATTGCATTCATTCAATAGGGATGGTTTTTTGTTGGGTCTCAAGTCTCAACAGAGTTTGCATGAAATGATGCCTTGGCGAGCAAGCCAACATCTTGGCTTCCTTGTTAATGATAATTGTTGTAAATTTTACGGAAATATTAGTTTGTAATTGAAAACGGGAGAAATATCTTTATTAACTTGCATCCCACCTCATTAGCACATCATTATGCTACACTTTCGATTTATCGAATTTTATGTGTACAATTGTAATAATCGAAACCGTTCATTCTAACTCATCATCAAGAGATTATCTTCGTAAAAAATCAACTAAATTAATGTCATTTAACTATTCATATGAATAAAATAAATCAACAGTTTGCTATAAAAATCTTGATTGTTATGAAAACCGTTTATTTATTTGATACATATGAATAACTAAATGAACTTTGATTTAGTTGATTTTTTACGAAAAATGATTTCTTGATGATCAGCTAGAGAATTAACGGTTTTAATTATGATAATTGTACACAAAAATCTGATAAATCAAAAAGATAGTATAAAGAGATAACACCAAAGTAGAATGCAAATATTATCCATACACAAATATTTGATGTTCAGGGGTTTGAGTTATTAGTAACTATCCCTTGTATCATCTCTCGGTGTTACGAATACTCAAACTAAACCCTTCATTGTTCTGGGCTCTAAAAAGAAACGAAAAAGCTTACTAACATACCATTTTTCCCCTCAGTTATGATTGTGATCAGCAGGAGCATTCGTATAGAGCTGGTAAAAAGAAACACCAAATAACGGGCCACCCATCGATAGCACTAGTTGTGACACCAGCAGAGGGAAAAAAATCAAAGGTTTAAGTTCACAAATCACAAAGAACAACTGATGGAAATCAGAAGATTGCACCATTATGTTTCACCTAACAGTATCATAAGATTACAAATTTACAACATGAAATTAAAAGAGGATCACGAAAAGGTTATATTTTCGACAGTCTTGAGATCATTGGAGAGTCTCATTGACACCGGCATAGAACAAAAAACTTTGAAGAATGAGGATCATTATAGATCTATCCCAGATGCAAAGGAAAAGAGGACAATCATATTTATATGTGATGTCTTCTACCACTTGGTAATCACTCAAATGGAATAGGATTCCAATAATCAAATTTTCAAAATTGGGTTGAACCATTCAAGAAACTAAATCTGTATGCTTCTTGTATGGAAATCCCAATTGACAGAAACTAATCTTTAAGTCCTGGCCAAAGAACACTTAGGGCTGTTATCGTATTAGATTGTGATACCTCATCAAATTCAAGGTGTTTTGAAGGTAAAAAATAATGTTTTTTTCATTACAAGGGGATTAGACGTAAGAAGAAAATTACCTCTTCTAATCCTATAATTTTACGGAGACTATTGGATAAATTTTATTCTCTGTCTAACCCCCTACAATGAAATAAAACTCACTTTTACCTTCAAGATACTTTCAATTTGATAAATTATACCATGCAATCCAATACAACGCACAAAACCTGGCCTTGATAACTGAAACAACCACAGTTAGTGGAACCAGTCCATGGTCATCTGACAAAAGCTAGGCATAATAACATCAATCAGGCAAGGATTTATTACGGAAACATACAAAGATGTAGCGGACATAGTGGAATAGATATAGTGGACATAGTGGACATACCTAGAGTGGACATACCTATTTCTGAAGAGCCAAAACATTAATCCCAGCCTGTCAACAACAAAAGTCAGGTGAGGAATCAGAGACTTAGAAGAATAGAATGGATTTAAGTGAAGGGATCTTCATGCAATAGATGATAGATGATACCTGGTACATTCCACTGTGCAATCCCAATCACAACTGAAGCTAAAACTGAATGCAACCGCTGTATGCATACTTTCCAATGTATAACAAAACATCTACCACAAAATACCTCATTTATTTTCTGGATTTCAATGTAATACCCCAAATATATGTAAAGGGTCACGAAATAAGAGTTAGAAATTAAAAGAACATACATCATACAGAAAAGGCCCGAGAAATATACTTCGGAGGAAAAAGTTCATAAAGCAAATATTTCAGCCCTCAACGGCAGCTAATAATGCAAAAGATGCAACCATTCCTCAATTTGAGCAAGAATAAAAATGAAGTTATAAAGTTCTGTTAAAGTAAAAGAGTAAACATAACATATGAAGGTACTTAGGTAACCATGGAAAAATATTCTGTATTCATGTTGCACTAAAACAAACCTACACTGTACACATTGGAAATAATGATAAGAAGTCAGCAATAATTAGTTTCTCCTCATTGAGGATCCCTGAATGAAAAATAGGGTCTTAGGTCCGTAGAAATACATCCTTGATGGATGGCTAACCAATTTCTGAGAGCAATCTGCTATCATCTCCACACCATGGTGATGCATAATTGAAATGAACAAAGCAACCTGCTTTGATCTAATTCATCATAGTCCCATTTGCATCCAAAAATGGTTAACACCATTGCACTGACCAAACATTGTTGCATTTCAAAATCTCAACCATATTTGATTTGATAAGCAACAAACAATGTTCTTTCTTTCATTCCACCATCAAAATCACTGATAAGCTTATGGAAGATTGAAGGAGAATCCGATTTGATATATCTGTGGCTCACACTGCCAGCTTCTGCTGTAAATTCATTCAGGAACAGCAGACAAACTTCCGCATGTATTGCACAGAAGTCCATTCAAGGACACAAGTCAATCAACCTGATGGACCATCAAGATTTCATACTGGGCTTTGCTACCATGTGCCTCTCAATCAATTTATCCACAAATGCACGTATCTGCATATTTCCAATTCAGTAAGAAGAAACTAACGTCAAAACATCACAAGATACCATGAGAAGATATTAGCAGCAATATCTTAGAAAGATATTCTGCTCAACTAGTACACAATGGAAAGATACAGGATAATTTGTACAAATAAATTCAGTAAAAAGTGCCAACAATTTTTTACTTTCGTTCCCCTTTTGGTTTTCTTGGTATCCAATAAAACGCATTAAAAAAATTCATATGACTAGCTATGATGGAATACCTTGTTCCTGCGCTTGAAATCAAGGAACTCGGAAACAGCCATGGCTTTCTCTAAATCCGTGGCCTGCTCCATGACCTGAAAATTGAATTCCCAACAAATTTAAGACAATGAAAGGGGGGAGGGGGTGGGTGCGGCCAAATGGCTTTGAAACCCAAATCAACAAAGAATCAAGAGACGTAGAAGTTTAAAAACAGCATACCTTGGTAGCACTTTTCTTCATGATTGACTTGTATCCCTCTCTATCTATCTTCTTAGCTTTATAAAGGGGCATAAGCAATGATGCAACATAATCAACAACAGCCTGTTTAATATGCTCTGCTCCTCGATGGTGATTTTTTGACGACTCCCTATTTACAGTAACTTGTGAAACAGAGCTCTCATTTACTAAACCTTCATGCTTCCAGCTGTGTTTTTTGGAAGTTGCATTCGAATCTTCTTCATCATTTATATATGGTGCTAGATGGAAGAAATCAGGGTCCGCTGCAGCTGCTTGAGATTGCCACATCTCAATGGCATGATAATCCTTTATCCCGTCATTACCAGCTGTATCAACCCATGCTTTTGTATAGATACTGCTGTCAACAGCAGCACTCTCTCCTGAGTGCTCTTGGAAATTCGTCTGGCTAGTAATCTCATTTGGATGGCTCCTCTGGGAGAGGTTATCGGCAGACATTCTTGAACTATCAAGATTGGCACAAGCAGCGGAGAAATCAACAGACCAGTTCCTAACTTTGCAGTTCCTTGAGTCTATTTCAGATATGCAGTCTTGTCTACCCAAAACACCACCAGACCACTTCCTCCTAAAATCATACTCGTCCATTTGCGGATACTGCTCCCGTCGAGCAAACTTATGAAATGAGGGAATCTTAGGAAGCTGAAGCAACGTACTGCTCTTGGCTTCTGAAGACGCATATGCCTGCAATGTACAACAATAACTTAACTCCTGCAGAAAATAATGGCACAAAGAAGAGAGAGGGAGGGAGAAGAGAGCAGGAGAAGAAGAAAAAAGAGTTTTTTTTTTTTTTTTGGGGGGAGGGGGAGAGAAAGAAGAGAAGAGGTAGCATATCCCACTACAGTGAGTAGCGCAGCAAAAGAAACAAACCTCAGCAGCTGCAAATGCTGCTGCACGGGCCGCTTCAGCAACAGCAATGGCAGCTCGTTCTGCTTCTGTCACAGTAAAGTCGTTCTCTTCTCGCTGCGTACCTGGTCTGCACGTTGAACCCTGAGACCTTGATGACTTGATCTCCGACTTCGAAGAATTCTCCATTTCAAGTTTAATGGACTTTCCGTTCACTTTCTTAACATTCGCATTCACAGGAAAATGGTTACCGGTGGATGCTGAATCCTGCAAACTTCCTTTGTGCTCCAAAGCACCACGAAACATGTGTGGAGGCGGCTTTCCAGAATATGAATCTCTAATTGGTTTTCTCCTCAATGAATCTACAGCAGTTGTGTGCCTTGACAATTTCAATCCACCATTAGATGCTTTTTTCTTGCGGAAAACTTCAAGCCACACGCTAACCAATTGACTTGCTATTGCACGTATATCACGGCTAGTATGTACACAAACCTTTTCTTTTACAGTTTTCCCTATGCCTGCAGCACCAAACAGAGAGATTAACTAACTTTGCAGAAATACATTCAAATGACATCCATTTTAAGTATCACATTCTTCAACAAGAAAAAAGTTATTAGGCAATGATCCGTACTAAATGTTGCATGTGTACACTATTAATATGTGATATAATGCACATACAATTGAAACTTCCAAAATATATAGCTCTCAAATTTATACAAACTTCATGAACATAAGACACTGCAATTTTAGACATGCTAATTGATCATGCCCCAGGTTGACAATGGAAGTACAGTTAATTCGTAGAAACCAATTGGAACTACCTATTGGTCACAACCATTCATAAGTATAAAGAAGCGAAAATCATTCGATTATTTTTCTTAATACACATTAGAACACTGCAAAAACATAAATTCATGCACATAGGAAATTAGAAGATACAAATCCAGAAATAAAGAGACAATACCAGACAAGCGCACAGCCAACAGGTCTGTTGAAACAAGCACAAGGAGCCGTACACAATGTCGCAAGAGTTGAGTACCAGCCTTCCCCATGGAGTCCTGTTACAATTACAAATTTTTTACTCAGAAATTTGTCTAAGAAACAAACAATAGATGCTGCCAACAGCCAAGAAATATCAATGAACATATTCATATTGATTGATAATAGATGATACAGTATGGATGCAAAATTACCAGTATCCACGAATTGAGTGCAGTTAACCCTTCTCTGGTGCCAGCAAAGGACTTCAAGGTCTCCACAGGAAGATTCAATAACTCTTTGGCCAGATGCAACCTACCCTTAGTGGTTTTAGCATTAAAGAACATTTCCTGGAGTAGGGCTTCCCTGTTCTTGTAAAGGACATTGGACAATTCAACTGCATCAAGTCTCCTTGTTATGTCCCTAATTTCATCCCTTTCAGAGTCTGACTGTCTCTGTATGGCCTCAATTGCCTCTGCTTCAGCTGTGTAATCATTTCCAGTAGTCAGTATGTCAATTATACGCACTGCCTCCCGAAGCCCACTCATCATTGCACCACCAACAGTGTCAGGATGCTCCTTGCAGGTAGCTTCACCAGCAAAAAAAAGGCAGTTCTCTACAGGCCTCCCTAATACATCATAGTCTTCTCCTGAAGCTCCTACAGAAACATATGAATAGGCACCATAGCTGAAAGGATCCCTACCCCAATCTGTCACAACTGATGCAACGGGATCAGGAACTGAAGCCTCTCCGAATAATTTGCGCAGAACCACTAATGCATGGTTGACATGATCAGATGATCTCATATTTTGGCCATCTACAGCTGCCTTACCAACTACTAAAGCGATGAGAACAGGAGCGCCTACAGTTTTCCTGACATTCCAGAACATGAAGCACTGGCCCCTCAGATCTGTTTCCTCAGCTGTTGCTCCAAAGTAATCCACAGAATCATCCCAGAAGACATCTGGAAATTCCAAGACAACTTTATTGAGAACTCCAAACCCAAGCCGCAGGATGGAAGAATGTTTCCACGGGGGTAATGGTGGAGAAAACTTTATGGTTTCAGCTTTTAAGCACCCAAGAGGTACTGTAATCAAGACAGCATCTCCTACAAATTCACTTCCATTTGATGTGGAAACTTTGACTTTGTTACAATCTATAGTATCTCCATCGTCCTTGGTTCCATAAGAAACATCAGTGACTACATGATTCAAGTGAATGCAAAGTCCTTCCCCAAGAGACTCAACAACATTGCTGTAACCCCCTTTGATCATACAATGAGCTCCACCAAAGCCACCATAAACATCATCTTGGTTCCAGCTGGGGAGAGACACCTCCTTCAGCAGAGCAGCACAGCCATATTCCAAGTTAGCAAAATGCCAATCCATAACCCTCCTCTCAAGAGGGTTCAAAAACTTTTGCTTATAACAACTCTTCTCAACTCTAGGAATACTTTCTTTGGCATCAAAGAAGCCATCCATTGAATTGTGCAGTTCTTTTTCTTCCAGACATGCACCTGCTTGAGCCATACGTCGCCTCTTAAGGGCATATTCTAAGCCTTCCTCGAGAGACATTGTCATCGCATGTTCCCCTTCCTGTGCAACAAGCAATACCATGTCATCAAGAAGGCTGTTAAACTCTGCTTCCAAAGCTTCATCCAGCTCTGTAGGAACTTTATCACCTGTTGCAATGTCATAAAGAGGGCAATCACTGTTTAATACAGTCAGCTCAAGGCCCAACTGAGCACAGACCAATGAGGAGGGATCAGGTCGCCTTTCAGTTGCCCAATCAGCCTCAACACCAGTTATAATGCTGGCACCAAGATCCACTGGAACTGATAGAGATGACCGATCTGTATAAACACGACCCCCTATTCTACTCCTAGCCTCCAGTATAATGACTGAAAAACCTTGACGTCGCAAGTGCCGTGCAGCAGTTAAACCAGCCGGACCAGCACCTATGACAATGATTTCCTTTCTGACTTCTGGCCCACATTGCAGATTATTAGGCCTCACTGCATGATCACATGATGCAGACTGAATGCTATCTGATACATTCTTTATCTCAGGAGTTACAACAGGGACAGCTTCACCACCAGTCTCACCAGTTGGATCACTACTTGAACCATCTATATCATCCAATCTATATTGTAGCCTTGCATCGACACTACCATTTTCCTGGTAATCAGCATGGTTTGTTCCATTCGATAATTCCAACACCACTGCAGTAACAAGCCTACTGTCTTCTGTGGTTCCCTTCCTCAAGCTTTCATTCTTAACTTTAACACCATTATTCTCATCAATTGTTGTTTTAGAACTCTTAACCTGCCCAATGATAAAACAAACTCCATCCTCTGAATCAGCAACAGAAACCCCAGAAATTTCCTCGAAATTTTTTTCTCTCAGAATTTTATAGTCATGTTTTGAACCAGGTTCTGCTTTATCCTTCTCACGAGCAATTCCAACATTTATATAGCCCTGTCCAAGTTTCAACACATTTGAAAAATGAGAAACGAAAAAATTACAATCCTTCCATAAGAAATGCAAGAGCCAAAATTACTGAAAAATGAATAGGACATGAATGAGGAGGAACCAAACAATGCTGAAAACTAATCCATGGATTACTTTATGAACTTACACTGAGATCAAGAAATGCATAAACATCCCTAATGAGGGAAGCACGAGGTGGTTCATCAGCAGAAGCAGTATCTGTAACCCCACAGTCAGTGAGAGGTAAAATGCGACTAACATCTTTACTCCACAGAGCAAGGATCTGATTCCTGTATTGCATCAAGTCATGAATTACTAAACAAGGTATAACTTATCAAAGGAGACAAATAAAATGCGGCAAATTAATTTGGGATCTTCATTTAAAAAAATGATAAAAATTTTATTCAAAGAGTATAGAATTCCAGATCTCAAAAAATTGGACAGAATCACTTAAGGAACATAACCTAAGGAAAATGCTATTAATATAAATGAATGACCAATCAATACAATTAATGTTGAATTGAAAGAAGCAGCGACCAAATTTAAAAATCAGACCCTCTACGGTCTAGGATATAACTGAAAACCAAAAATATGCCAAGTCAAATGGATAAAGTAACTGCTATTATTAGTGTCTCAAATTGAAAACCTATTAACTTATAACTAACCTGCATTCCAAATAGTCCTGAATCCCACCTCTGCGCTTCAGCACCTCCTTGAATTTGATCTTCTCAACAGGACCAACAGCATGAGCCTTAAGACCAGCAGAAACAGCTGCAGCCTCACCACTTTCAGCCTCTGTACCAATACTTGAAGATGAATCGAACTTCATCCTTGTTTTAAATGAATTTTCACTATCCAAAACTTGATCATTTATCAAGACTTCCCAATCAGCATCCCCCTCATAAGCCATGTCTCCATGCCTACGCTTCTTAACACTGCGCCCTGCACGGTGGCTACCTGATAACATAGTTTCTTTGTTTTCGACATCTGGAAGAGACGCTGTGTCTTCTGGGAAACTCTCATTCTCATATGGAGTTGTACATGGGGCGGGAGAGGCTCCATTGGCCTCTTCATCAGCGATAAGATGATCATGATTTAAAACATTTTTCTCTTTATATGCTTCATCAGAAGATAGATCTTGACATTTGGCAGATCTGCCCTTCTGAATGGGGGAAGCAGGTTTGTTTGAATGCGTATAAAATGAAGCACATTGACCAGAATCAAGTTCATCCTCCATCTTCAGCGGTAGATGTGATGAGGACACCAAATGCTTGTCTGTGGACATATTTTCGCATGGCTTGTTCAGTAAATCATCATTATAATGAGGCTGCAGAATTCCTATCCCAGATGGGGAAGAAATTTCACAGTCTGCATCTGATGTACATCTATCTAAAACCTTCTTGGAATGAATGGAAAAGGCACCAGTAGAACCTCCTTTGGAGTTACCATCACCAACTCCATGCATATCCCCTGTCTGTCTTGGAAAAGGAATAGAATTAGGCACTTCTGCAACATAATTTGTGAGAGTGCTTGAGTCCACTGCAGTGCAATGCTTCAATCCATCCTCAAAATTTCTTGTTCGTGTCAAATTATCACATTCTCCATCAGTAACTTTATCTGACCTGCATGATCCCTCTTGAAAGTTTGAACCAGACAGATCCACTATTGTTCCATTGTTAAGAACTTTGGAATCAAATCCTAAATGTAAAGAGCTAGGAGCTTGATCTTCTGAAACAACTTTGCAAGGCCTTTTATGTTTTTTATCATTGAGTCTCATCATTGCATCAGTAACATTTGGAACAGAAGGAAGACCATGAAGAGTCTCTTGATTCTCCCCGTTGCAGCTAGAATCTTGACAACACCTGTCATTCGAACTTTGATTTTTCTCTCCCTTACACTGATCAGAGGCTGAACCCAATGAATTTAAACCAGAAACAAATGGCAACCTATCTTCACATCTTGGATTTTCATGGGTCAGTATTGGGGAAGAAGTACATGGGATGGATACTAAAACACCTTCTGAGCAAAAGCACCCATCCTCTGACACCTGAGAACCGCCCTTCTTTTCAGGACTCAAAGAGGCATGAGACTTCTTTATCAAAACAGATCCACAAAGCTTGGGTCTCTTTCCCTTTCCCTTAAGCTTGTTTTCTACCTCTATATCAATAGTCACATCAGATCCATCATCACCCATGACTAGACCTTTCTCTAGAATCTTTGACACCAGCTTTGCATCCAAACCCCCATCCTCCGTGGGTCCGACGGGTCCAATAGAGGACCGATCCAAAGACTGCACAACATCCAAAACAAAACTCCTCCCCCTCACAGTTCCAGTCCCAGAATCTTTCTTAGGAGCCTTCAACTTCTTCCTCAAACTTGCTAAGGTATCATCCAGCCCCCCCAAACCCTCTTCTTCATCCTCAACCTTCTTGCCCCTTTCGCCGCTCCCACCCTCTACCCGTGGCTTAACCTTCTTAGGGTTTCGCTGCCTCTTCAACTTCAACAGTGACCCAATTGGCTCATCTTCATCAGAATCAAAATTACCCTCCATTAACTTCGATCTTTTCTTAAAGCCAGACTTTTTCTCGTCTCCGTCCATTATGTTAACCGTAGTAAATCAGGAAAATACAATCTTTCGCAACCCTAGGCCAGCTTCGGTGCCCAAATTGGGGAAACCAATCATCACCTTCCACTTATCTATTGTCAAACCATTAAAGTTCATGTTTCGTATGCACCACGTCCTTAATCAATTCAACTACAATGTCCAAACTTTGAAGGGCCACGCCTAGAAATCCCAGTACCCATCAAATCGCATGTATTTACAAAATAACAAATCGAATCCCTAACAATTTTCTGCCAATGAGTAAGCCCTCTTGTCCAAGTTCTGTCAATGGCCTGTCTCTACGTTAAGTCCTTAATCGACAAAATCTAAGCTTGAGATTGAAAGAAAACAAAAGAAAGGAATTAGAAAGATAAATTCTGCCCCCTAGGGTTTCTGATACAGTTACTAAGCCCTAATGAGATGAACAGAAATGGGTTTGGGATGTCAGACCTGTGCGCTTTTGAAGCTCCACCACGGTGGCGTTCATGGATTTGTCGAAGGGAGTGACGTGCGCACGTTAGCGTCTCCTTTGAGAATTGAGAAGGTAGGCTCTGTAAAATGCGCCGCGGGAGAATTAAAAGTAGTGAAAATTAAAAGGAAAAAGAAAATAAACAGAACGTATTGACAAGGGCCTTTTTCGCCCGACACGACTTGCAAGTGTTTCTGTGTGAAAGTGGGCGACAAAATTTCTTGGAGCCCCCAAATAAGTACGTATCTTATAGTTATTTAAATGGGAAATAAATTTCGGTAGGCCATCCACCGAAACTATCGGAATTATTCGATACCTAAAATCTTTATTCTCTTAAAAACTATTTATTTTCTTGGTTACAAATTAGGCTAAATTACATTAAATTTCTCACATTATAGTGATT
This sequence comes from Prinsepia uniflora, assembly GCA_032719365.1. Lineage (NCBI taxonomy): Eukaryota > Viridiplantae > Streptophyta > Magnoliopsida > Rosales > Rosaceae > Prinsepia > Prinsepia uniflora. The sequence goes on along the minus strand of CM064866.1, from coordinate 1,686,324 downwards.
ATTTCAAATTTATATCTAAATTGTGAATTCATTAAGTAAAAAGAGTGTGCTTAACAAATCTAGACAATTGGAGCAAGAGTGTGCTTAACAAATCTAGACAATTGGAGCTAATGGGTTGTCAGGGTTGGAATTGTCCTTTTAGTTTTTGCCACTTCATAAGTTGATTGGAATAATTACTTGTTATATCTTCTTTTAACGGAAATTTGAATGGAAAATATATTAGAGATAGATTTATTTGAATTTACTCATATAATTTAGAAGATTTTATGTAGTGTTTTCTTAAAAACTAAGAAGCTTGTGTGTGTGTGTGTGTAAATTCAACATTAAGCAATTCCTAATGAAATATTTTGTTTTCTAATGAAATAAAACTTTTTGAATCCACATCATTGATCGCTTAAAACTTTTTTTCACTGCTTTTACTTAATTTCATAAATTGGCGTAAATGTTCTCGCTCTAATTTCTCTTGGGGCATCTTCAATAACAATTGATAAAATTTGGTTTTTATTACATGAAAATACTCACAAAATTAAAAAGAAATAATAATTAAATGAACAACATTAGTTATTATTATTTTTAGTCATAAGATTGAGTAAATAAAAATAAAATGAAAATAAGAGAATAAAGAGAGTGTATCACGAATCGGTACCATTACAAAACTTTTTTTTTTTGGTACAAAGAAAAAGTATAAGTTTAAAAATAAGACAAAACAACAATAACTTTAGGTCTACTGAGTATAAATTATGACCAATCGCAACCAGTTTATCATCAACACAATTTTTTTTTGTCTGAGCACATGTTTAACTCTATAAGTACTCGCATTTATTTAACCTTTTAGAGTTAACAATAATATTGAACAAAGGGTGGAGATGATCACAATAAGTTGCATTTTAAGCTCTCAATAACAATCTTAGTGTCTAATTCAATTAACTGAAGAAGTCAATCCAGAGCATGACCAACCAAGGATAACGACCGTAGAATATACGCCCGGCGAATTTTTCTCCAAGTCAACAATATGTGGGGCAGGTCAAAGGTGATTCTCCACTTCGGGGAGAATCGAGAGGTACTGACAATAGTTAACAAGTGAGACGAGGGGCTTATTCCTCTCCATCGACTAGAGCTTGAGTTCTTCTTTATTTTATCACTTGGGTATTATTTTGGCTAGCCACTGAGCCACTCTTAAGCCATAAAGAATATCCCAAATATCAGCTTGGAGCAACACACTTTTATTTCATTGCGCGTGTAATCCAAATCACGGGCTCTAAAAATGGTTCATTCTGGCTATTAATCATTCACCATGGACCTAATTCTAAACAGTCGACTTCTATAATGGGCCTAAATCCAACGTCATCGTCTTCATCGAGTGCTACAGCTACTCGGCTAGTGTGCTAATGGGCTTGCAAGCTTAGACGACCGGTTATGTTCACTACGAACTGCTAATTGGGAAGGTGATTCCGATGAGCAAGCAGAGACGCCCACCGGACCCGGTGGCTGTACTAAGAGGTCACCGTGCTTCTGTCATGGGCCTCTGTTTTCATCCATCCCAACCTCTCCTCTACACGGGGTACCATTTCAATACACTTCTGCAGCAAGCATACCCTTTTGTCCTCCTCCTTAATCATTAGCAATTTGATTAAAAAAACAAAAAATGTGGTGTCTTTCTATTGTTACAGTTCAGCAGACGGCGAGTTGAGGATTTGGGATACCATCCAGCACCGGACTATTTCATCGGCCGGGTACTCCATTTACTTTGATTACGGGCTTGGTTTTTGTTTTCTTTTTGTTATTTTCGGTTTGGAAACAAAAAGTTCGAATTTTTGCAGGGTGCATAGTGCGGCGCATGGGATTATTTCTGTTGCTTGTAGCTCCAACAGGGTGATCAGGTGCTTTTTTCTACTTGTATTCTTTCATGGGCTATTTATTTTATATCACTGGAATTGAATTTGAAAGTGATGGTGTGTAGTCAAGGTAGGGATGGAACTGTGAAGTGTTGGGACATTGAAGATGGAGGTCTGTCCAGGTTCTCAGCTAATTGTTGATTGTAGCATATTGCTATTGGATATTGTTGTCCACTGCATTGCATTTTGTTTTAAACATGGGATGTGCCTCATAAATTTTTTACCTAAATCTCCCTTTGGCAGGACTCCATCTGTTACAATCAAGACAAACTCTTACCACTTTTGTAAATTTTCTTTGGTGAAGAGGCCTCATTGTTGTCCTACTTCTATTGGATATTGTCCACTGCATTGCATTTTGTTTTAAACATGGGATGTGCCTCATAATTTTTTTACCTCAATCTCCCTTTGGCAGGACTCCATCTGTTACAATCAAGATAAACTCTTACCACTTTTGTAAACTTTCTTTGGTGAAGAGGCCTCATTGTTGTCCTACTCTAGTTGAAGAGCCTAAACATCCAGACGAAGACGAGAGAAGGGTTGGCGAGACAACTTTTGCCGATCCTTTGGACTATAGCATAGAAAGGGGTGAAGGGACTGACCAGGCCTGCACATTTGAAGGTTTGTTGAAAATGATAATTTGATCGGGAAGGGTTGTTTATACAATTTAGCTACTTTATGGCAGGAGAGGAGGGCTTGGACTTATATGTATCACTGTTAAAGTTTGTCTTTTGATCTTAGATAGAGTAGAAACTAGAATAATGATAAGAAAATTTTGAAACAGAAAATATTCAAGATGAAGGATCTCTATATGTTGCTGTGGCAGGAGAGCAGTCTTCGGAAGTTTTTTATGCAACTTTTATTTTTATTTTTTATGTTTGCTTTTGTTTTCATGTTTTGCATCCCAATTTCTCACTACCCTGATTTGGTTGATCTGCAAAGGTTGAGATTTGGGATCTTACTACTGCAGAAAGGTTTGCACGGCTACCTCAAAGCGGTTTTGGTGGATCCTCCAGTATTTCTACCAAGGAGAGAGGTGAGTTTCTAATCCCTTTTAACTTTTGGCTTACTGGTTCCTGGGTTTAGTTGTGCTTCAGATATAGCATACGTTATTTCAACTATTACTCTTTTGCCCATCCTTTCCTTTTCTTTTTATGTACTTTGACATGTAGCCATTGTTTCTTGGCAGGAATGTGCATGGCAGTTCAAGCATTCTCACCATCTGAATCACAAGGTTTCCTAAACGTCTTGGTGGGGTATATTCATCTTATCTTTTCATCTTCTATGTTTGGTGAAACTTATCACAATTTTGATGACGAGGTACATCTGTGTGCATGTTGTGCGTTTAGTAAGAAGCTTCTCCGTTCCCTACATTTTTTATAATGTTTGACTTTGGATCATTTTCATTGACTCTTACTAAAATTCTACTTGTTTGCTCCCTTTTTATTGTCATACTGAATGAAAGCTTCTTTAATTTGTCTTTCATCATTTTTCTCAAACTAATGTTCTTATGAATAGTTGGTTAGCAGTCGGTATATCATGAGGTACTTGACTAGTGTCTATGTTAATCACAGAGCTCTTCATGGTGTGCGTGGTTCAATATGTTGATGATATTGTTTTGAAGTTCTTGACATCCAATGATTGTTAGGTCCGTAGAAATTTGAATTAGTTGAGAGTCATGAGACCTTGATTTCAGAGATGTTGTATCCTTCTCTTTCTTAACTTAATGTTATTAAGTCAGGATGTGTCTAAATTTAGTGTTCTGCATAGGCTTGCCTGAATTGAAATTCTAGCCCAATTTTTGCTATTTTTTCAGTTTGATTTTTGCATTGTAATTTTGTTCTTTATTCTACATGTTACAGTTATGAAGATGGTTCCATGATTTGGTGGGATCTTAGAAATCCAGGTGTTCCAGTGACCTCTGTCAGGTTTCATTCAGAGCCAGGTGTGGGGCCTAGAATCCCAAGAAACCCCCATATGTTTTTCCTCGTGTTACCTTCAAATAAGGCATGTTCTTCATGTGTCTTTTTCTACAGTTCTTAGTCTTTGCGTTGATGGGTCATGCATTGGTGGCATCTCAGGAGCAGCAGATGACAAAGTTGTGCTGTATAGTTTGGATCATTCCATGGTAACTATGATGACATGTCCCTGCCATTGAACATTAGAGTTGCTTCTCAGATGATTACAGCTAATGAAAATGTTACACTATTATTTGCAAATATTTATTTTCAGTCTATGTTAATATAAAAAATGAGTAGTGTTTAGGTTGCCTTTTAAGGACTCCATTTCGAACGCTATGGCGGTTTCGATTTCGAACATTCCTACCATGTAATTTTCCCCTTTCGGGGTTTTGCGGCTTGAAGCCTCTGTTTTCCTGGTTTCCCAGGTTCTTCTCATGGTATAAAATTCTTAATTATCCCCAAAAAAAAAAAAAAGTGAGTAGTGTTCATCAGATGATTAGAGGGCTTTTGTGGATGTACTGCAGATTATTACAAAATTAATTGAGTTTAATACGTAGGCCGAAAGATATAATTAAGTGAAAAGTTTGCTTTGAAAGTAACTGAGTAGCTACTTTAGGCAACCAAGTCAATATCCCATTGTTTTCTGGCTTTTTGGTGTTGTTGCTTACTCTGATCCAAATTCTTAAGTTCACCTCATCTTCTTTTCTTTTAATGTCTCTCCAACCTAGGGTACATGTGTGATCAAGAAAGAAATTAGTTTGGAACGACCTGGCATTTCAAGCACTTCCATTCGACCTGATGATAAAACTTTTGCAACTGCTGGCTGGGATCACAGGTTGAAAACGGAACTTTCTGTTTGGGATTTGAAGTACATCTTGTAGTTCCTCATAATTTGTAGTCCTAATTTACGAAAAATAGCAGGTCTGCATTCTTATTCTTTTCTGTTTGCTAGCTTATTTTCCGTTTTGATGGCAGAGTGAGGGTATATAACTATCGGAAAGGAAATGCTTTGGCGATGCACACAGATGTACCTCGTCCTATATGACTCATAGGGATGGTCATACAGGCATGGGTATGGGCATACCCATATCCATCTACAAACTCACGGGTACCCATGCCCTTACCCATATGGCCATCCCTGATTGACTAAGGTTTCTGATTCTTTCCTTTGTCATGCCAAACACCACTTTTCTGTATGAAAGCGTTCGGCGTCTAATTATTTCAATTTTTTTTTTTTTGGGTTGCAGTGTAATGCTGTTTCTTATTCAGCCGATTGTAACCTAATGGCCTCTGGATCAGAAGACACAATGGTGGCCCTTTGGGAACTCTATCCTCCGCGAACTTGAAATGATATGGTCTCTGTTGCACTGGTCCCGAGGTGAAAATTAGTTTGTGTTCCTTATAATGTAATTGGAGAAAATCGACATTGATTACGATTAAAATCTACTTGAGTCATTTAAATAATTGATGGATGCTGTTTTAGGATAGAGAACCTTGATTATACGAATTGTATTACAAACTACTGGTCCTGGGATGAAAATGTGTCCTGCTTGTGTTATCTTGCTTGTTTCATTTGAATACTTGTTATTTTGGCAAAGCCTGAGGAAACGTCTAAATTGTGGACTGCTATGTATGTCATTGATGGTTGTTACAGGTTTGTGAGGGATGAACAGAGCAGAACTCGCTTTCAGGCCGTCCATCATTCAATGTCATACAGACCAGATTCGCCACGATCTCCCTGAGCACAGGTCCCAAACTGTTAGTCGTGGTGGGCAGGTTGTTGCTTGACTGCTTTTGATTTGATCTACTCTAGATTATTCAGTGTGACCAACGGTAGTCTTGAAATGTTCTTTGAATTTTCTTGTATGACTGGTTGCATCCAGGGAAGATTTTGCACACAGATTATTTCTCTGTAGGTGGCTGCTCCCACAGTTCAATTTCGTACTGAAAAATTAGGTGACACGGTTTGATAACCATTTCGGTTTCAAACTCTCTTTTGTGCTTGAAAGTTGAAATGAAGGAGATATTGTCAAAATAGTATCAAACTATACTTCAAATATTTAAAATCAAGAGGTTATAATTGGTCAAATGATATGAACAATTCAATATTACCAGCTTTAAGTAAATTTTTTTGAAAATATAAAAAATTAGAAAAAAAACAGAATTTAATATGAATCATAAAGCCCGTAACTTGACCCTCCATATAACTTTTACTTAAAATCTTTCAATTAATTTATTTTTATGAGAGGTCCTTCAAACAATTAAAACAACATTGTTTTCTTTAGCCCCCATATGGCCTTTATTATATTATACATATAATTAATATTATACATGGATGTGTGTATATATATATATATAATTATATATAATTACAATTGAATTTTTGTCTATGAAATCATGAATGAAGTTCATATTGTCGGGGATTCAATGGTAGAGTATAGCAGGGATGAAAATGTCGCCAATATCGGCGAAATATCGACCGAAATTTCGTTAAAATTGGCCGGCGGCACATACGGCGGGGGGGAAAAAATTTCGCGAAATTTCGACATTTCGTTTTGTTTTAAACTCACAGATCTCATTATTTGATGAAAACGATTGAGATAGGACCAAAGTTCATAAAAATCGGACGTAAAACAAGTGATTTCCAGTCGGGTCATGCCGCGGGGTCGCAAAGACCCGAATCGCAGACCCGCGGGAGGAAGGGGATGACTGTTAAGAGTTGCGTTGTTATCCTTTATATATTATACGGTGGCTATGATTTCAATTAAATTTGGTCAGCTGAGTTGGTGTGGGTTTTGCCCTCAGGAGGTGAGGTCCTGGGTTCGACCCCTTCCAAAGCAATTGCTGTTTTTCTTTTTCTTTTTTCGTTTTTTCCCTTCTTTTTTTTTCGTTTTTTTCCAATTTTTTAACTTTCTTTGTCATTTTTTTTCCAATTTTAAATATATCAATTCTTTTCAATTTTTGAACAAAGATTAACTCTATTTTTTCATCATTTTTTTTTCAATTTTAAATATATTTACTCATTTTATAATTTTTCTTCCATTGAATTTTTTTTATACTTATTGTTATATTTTTAATTATATTAACATTCAATTATAATAATTCACTTCAACTTATGTTTATGTTTAAATTTTATATTATTAGTCATCATCAGAACCTTATTGTATCATATAATTATTATATCAAAGTCATTTTATAGTTTTTATTAGTCCTATATAACTATCATTGGGTACTTAAGTTTTTCCCAAAGTTTCATTCCAAATTTCCAATTTTTAGACCGAATTTCCGTCATTTTTGTTGATCGTAAACGATATCGATATCGATATTTAGGGCGAGATATCCGTAAATTCGGCGAGCGATATATCCGTCGATATCGATATTTTCATCCTTGAGTATAGAATGTTTTTAGGAATGGGTGAGGTGGTAGTTGAAAAGCGTACGATTTAAGGTTTAGGGTTTAATTCTTGAACTTGGATTTTGCATACAAAATTCAAGAATTAAACTTTAAACCGTGAACAATTAATCAAATAATTTAACATCGGATGATAAATATTTTTTAAATTTGAAGTTTAAAAGTATTTTTGAAGAATTTTTACTCTTAATTATTTTGCTTTAAGTTGGATTAAACACTCACATTACTCATTAAAATGAACAAGTGAAAAATAATATTATAGATAGGAGTAATGTTTTCATAATTAGTAAGGGGAAAACTACTAAATAGGGATTAAAAATTCTAAATAGAGTATTTGAGTAATTATTATAGGTTAGGGATTTGAAAGTTTAAAAAATATGGTTAGTGAGTTTTGTTTAGGACTAATTAATGGATACTCATGTTGTTAAGTGAGTTTAGTTCAGTTGTTTCTAACGTTGACTTATAGACAAATTAGTCTCAAGTTCGAATTTCGATAACATATTGTATTGGAAAATTTTCAAAATTCCCCTTCTCCTTAGTCCTTAATAAAAATAAAATTGATAGCCCTGTTTAAATCTAATGAACGGCTACTATCGTAACACAAGGATTGGTTGCTTCATTCTTCCTCATTCTCATTCATCTATACTTCCATATGTCAAGCACACATAAAAGTTTTAAATTAAAAACGAAATGGTTATCAAATGAGCTTAGTTTAGTCCATATCGGCGGTCCATATCGCAGCAATATTATAAATGGAAATCTGAACCAGGTCTTTTCCAAAATTTTGGGTACCAAAGACAATATGGTTTCATAGAACAAAGAAGCAATGACTGGGTCCCAAACAAGTCCTCCTTCCACAAGGCACCCAAAAATTGTGATCTGGGCTTATTCTGTGACCAATAATCATCCCATGGTCCCCATTAATAACAAGTCCTCCTTCCATAGTCTTAACTGGGTTTGTTGCTCTGTAACATCAAGATGGGCAGTTTGATTTTGCCTTGAAAAAAAAAACCTTGTCCCACAACTTGAGTTGAATTGGTTTTCACGGGGGTAAAGGAGTTGTGATCTCATTCACATGTGATCTCTGATATCATTGTATATCTCTAGTTTCAAATCTATGATTGAACATTTGATTTTGTCTTCGTGATCCAAACGAGAGAACAAGTTTTATCAAAGGGAAAATAGTTTTAAAAACCCATCAATTTGAAAGTTCATTTTCAATCACTTTCCTTCTGGATGTTATTAGTTTGAAAAGGGTTTTGAATCTTGATTCAATTGGATAAGATCTCATTCGGATGGATGATGATATAAATAGAATTACGATAATTAAAAACGAATAGTTGTCACTAGTATTATCGGTCGAGCGATATTTTATATTTTATTATACAACAAGAGATTTCAAATTTAAATCTTAAATTTACCTCAATTTCATATGACCATCCTAATAACGACTATAATTATCAACTAGATAGTTCATTTTCAATCGCTTCGTCTTGCCAAACTATGTTGACCTATTCAGTGCCTTTCTGATTGGGTTTGTTTAGAACCTCCATGATGAAGTTTATTTACAGCACCCTATTGGAGAATGGAGATGCTCGTAGATTTGTCCGCCGCCCTACCGAAATATGATGATGTATTCAGTGCCCTCCTTCTGAATTGTTGAAAGCTTTGGTGGGCTCCGGCTGAATTTGTCTACACAAATCATGGGTTAGTGTTCGATAACAAATTCAATGCATGCGTTAAAGTTCGATAACAAATTCAATGCATGCGTTAGAGTTCGATAACAAACTCAATGCATGGGTTAGACCGTTAGAGTTCGATAAATCATGTTGTTCAGCTGTTTTTTTTTTTTTTGTCCTCTACAAATTATGTAGAATTCAAAATTATTTTTGGAATATTTCGAAACATAATTCATAATCCTTTCATTACAAATTTATAAATATTTTTCATAATTTTAATAAGGAATATACCAAAAGGTTGATGCTGAAAATTTTGAAGGCATTCACTTCTCCAGTGCCTTATGAGAGGCTAATTTTACTGCTGATACTTAAACTATCATGAGTCGTCAATCGGAAATGAATCAACTCCAACTAGGCCTATTCCTAGTGAAGTCTACGGAGCTTGGGAAGGTTACCTTAAAGGCTCCTCGTTGTTTTAAGATTTTATTTTGTAACAGAAAAAAAAAAATTCGAGCACGAGAAGAACAAAAACGGTAAACCTAATTTAACGTACAAATGGAGGTTGTGAAAGTTGGAATCTCATCCTCTATTTCGTTAAAGCTGATCGAAGCTAGCTTGTTGGCAAGAATTTGTTCCTGGGGCTGGAAAGTTCCAAGTACACATCGCGATGATGAGGTAAGAGCGATGGAAAGGCCTTCCAGAGATAGCGAGTCAGAGAAACTCTGCAACGAGAAGTCACATTGGAATTGGATGCAACGATTAATTCAAACTAGATACGGCAGGTGAATAAAAAAATGACAAATTAGTGATTAAGAAGAATTTGCATCTGTTATATGACATAATTTGATTCAGGTTAAAAATAAATTTGAATTTAAATTAGAGATGATGACGATGAGTTGTTGCCCTAATCTCCTCGAGTTTTTAGGTAACAAGAGTGAATTTTGTATAATTTTATCGTTCTTTTGCTTTTTTAAAGAAAATAAGAAATTTTATTGGGAGAATAAAGTTAAAAGTAAAGAAAAGTTAGAGTGCAAAGACCCCAAATGATCAGAAACCATTTAGATGCGAGAATGCACAAATTAATATAAATTGAATCATCCAAGCATCATCAAGTTCATTACCGCCAAAACAACTCATTTTTGCAATTTCACAAAAAAGAAAACCTAACATAGCCAACCGAAAATAAGAGTCGTTGCATTTATTTCCACAAAAAAAAACTAAAAAGAAAAAAAAATCCAACAGAAGGCACAAAAATAGGCTACTTTCACTGTTGTTGCGGTTTCTCACTATCAATATTCAATATTATAGTCACTCAGACACGAAACTAGGATTGAAAATAGAAATTGGATAAATCCAATACTGAAAATATATGTGGACTAATTTAAAGCCAATTGTCCTAGTAAAATAGTATTTCATAGAAATTTAATAATAATAATAAAAAATTGATTTTAGCCTAAATTTTTCATATTTGAGGTGGGTTGTAATTCACCTCAAAAATGGCCGGGTCTGTGCCTATAGCCACTTCTAAAAGATTCCAAGATGACGAGATTTATCATACACTACCATATCACGTACATTTCTATCTACCGTGATTAGGCTCGGCATCTATCTTAAAACAATTATTGTGAACCAAAAAATTAATAATAATACAGCCAATTAAGAATAAGACTAGGTTTGGAATATGCTATACTCATCTAATTAATAATTTATAATTAATTACTACATCAACTTGAACCGTGTTCCTTTGGCTGGATAAAGAGTGTCTACCTAACTACTTTTTTTTTTTTTTTTACTTAATCCCTAAAACCTTATATTGACCCTCTTCAAAGCTTGAAATTGAAAGCAAAGTGAACCAAACAAAAGAGAAAAATTAAACAAGAAAAATGTTGACTTTGTTTACTTTTTTACTTCTTATTATTATTAAATAAATGGATGCATATATTACTAGGGATAATGATGAAGGCGAGCTGTGAGAAGATTGGATGTCTGTGGTCATGGCGATCAAAGTTGAAAAATTAGTTCAATCATAAACCATGTTGGAAACGTTTTGTAAAAACGTCAATATTGAAATTGTTGCCATTAATATTTTCGGGTGGTCAAAAAATTAATATATATATATATTCTTATTATTAATATATATATATAAAAAATTGTTGCGATTAATATATATATATATATATTCTTATAATTTTTGGTAAATATTACAAGGTGTTCCTATACCTAAAGGATGAGTTTAATTCCCGCTCAAAATGAGGCTTGTTCTTAGCACAATATGCTTCCAACGAATTCAAAACTCGGCACCAATTAGGCACTGAGAAACTTATGTAAATATCAATTTCGATATCTATATCATTCACGTTCAATAACAAAATGTTGAAAATTTAGTTCAAAAATTGAAAATTTTGAATAAAATTAAAAAAAAAAACCGATGGGATCGAGATTTTTTCTTCTGTTCCTATTTTGATGTCAAAACCCTTAAATATGGGTATATTCACGTAAATAATGCAGATATTTATTCTCCTCATATTTTAATACCGAGACCTCAAATACGGATATGTAGACGAAAATTTTACGGATATTGCATATATTTTCATCTATGGGTGTTCCAAAAACCAAATGGTATTCAACTTTCGTCGGCCCTCATTTCTCGATACGCCTTCCTTGTGGTGGCTTAATCCCGCTCAGAGTGAGCCTTGTCTTTGGCAACAAAGTGCTCCCAGCAAATTCAAAACTCGCTATCAATTAGGCACCAAAAATATTTTCCTTTGAAAATATTAGTTTGTCAACTGCATCATATATCTAGGTTTATATATATATATATATATATATATATATATATATTATGATCCCAAAATCCTAAACCGATGGCTTATGTGTTTCGTCTCCTGCTGGGAAAGCAAAAATGGTTTATTGCTTCTGGTGAATATTGTAGGTTCATGAATAAATGAAGGGTTTGACTATAGCAAGTAGAATTCTGGTAGCTACTTCAGAAGCAGGCAGACTTGGCGTCTAATAATATTCTTGCCTGGCTAGCTCAGGTTCATGAATTAATCCTTTGCTTGATTAATTAATTAATTAATCAAAATTAGTCCTTAAACTGGAATTAATATTGTATATATATATATAACAAAAACCAAAACAACTAGTCATGTATATATCGTCTAGTTTAGAGGTAGGGGTCTCATATTGTACTCAAAAAAATGGCGACGAACTATATTTCTGTCGAATTTTATATTTAATTATAAAAAAAAAAAAATTGCTTCTCGGTTATGGAGAGTATTCTTTTTTATTTTTCTCTTTATTTAGCAAATTTGTCTCATGTAAATGTTATGAGTTCATCTTGTAATTATTGTTTAAAGATTATATAACATAAATATAATATTTAACCATTCATATATATAAAACCATTCATATATATAAAATAAATCGATAATCGATTTTGTTAACAATTACTATTATGTACTTTTACTCGCAAAATCGTATTTTTTTAACACGTGGACTCCACATGAAAAGGATATCATTATCCTAAAATGAATGATGGGATTAATTAGGGGGAGACGTTAATGATTACTATTACGTATGTTAATTTTTTATCTACCAAAATTGTCCTACGCCACTTTCACAATTATTTCAAAGTTCAACCATAATAAATTTAAATTTACCCAATGCATGTAAAAAGAAGGAAGGACAATTTATTTATTTTTAATAAATATAATCTTTCAGAAAATGAAAAATAACACTTTATTTATTTTTAATAAATATAATCTTTCAGAAAATGAAAAATAACACTTTATTTATTTTTTAATGAATCGAATCTGCAACAAGTGGGTTTTGAGATGATGATCAGACAAGACACCAAGAGGTTGAGAAAACTGGAAAAAAAATAAAAGATTTAGTAATTAATTTATTTTCATTCCGAATGATAACGGTTGGTAAATTATAACAATGAAAATCATTCACATTAATATTCTAACAGTTTTATTTTTCTTAATAAACACCTTAATAAAGATAATTACCCATTATTTTCATTATCCATTATCCATGATTTAACATATGATTAGTTTTGATTATGACAATCTATGATAAAAAAAATTGCTAAATGAAAACATAAATACTGTTCTTTAATTATAATATGACTAGTTTATTGGGCGACGCATACATATAGCCAAAAATAATATTATTCGTAATAAAATATGATCGTAACAAAACAACTACAACAAGAAACTATATATTATGATTGGTAAACAATAAAAATAAAAAAAATAAAAAATAAAAGGAGGCAAGAGAGGAAACTTCAACGGGACTTATAAAAAATTTAAGAATATTCAAATTCATGAGGCGAAAGAGAGAATGTCATTGTATGTCAACATTATTATAAAATATTTACTTGTAAGTATAATTTTCAGTGTTCTGTGTATAATATCAGATTTCCAAGACGTGCAGCTTTAAAATTTGCATGTCCCAGCAATTCGAGTTGATAATATTAAAAATAGCCACGTCTATTTTTCATTATTGTAAGAACGAGATCAAGAAAATTCTCTGAAATATTTCATTATTGAATTAACTAATTAATGTGCCGATACCGACCGTATATATATACGTATTTTTCTATATACAATAAAATAAAAAAGAATTACTGATTTATTGGCTCTATCATATACAATAGACAAACATCTCATTTATATAATTATTGACAACAATAAAAAAATTGGTAAATCTTGACTTGATCACGCTCACTTCCTAGGTTGATTGAAGTTAACTAATTAACTACAAATTATGATTGCATTTGAGATTAAAAAAATGTAATTTTTTTATTCATTGAATAGAATATATTATTATAAAGTCATGAGGCTCGAAAGATTTTATTAATTTTTTGGACAGAAATACCCCTTTAATTATTGAACTATTAAGGATATAATAGTAAAATCAAATATTAAGTTTTTAATTAAAAATAATAATTAGTTAATTGAAAGAGCTGGAGGGAAATAAAAGGATAGTGGCACTCTTCTTTTTATTTTAAAATTAAAATTTAGTTTTTTATTAAATTTTAATTTTATTAACAAAAAAAATTAGCATTCACATTAGTAGGTGCCATGGATGATGGTGGAAGAGTTTATGACTTAGAGTTTAATTTTTGGATTGCCAGCAGAGTCCAAAATTCAAGAACTAAACCCTAAAATATAAGTGATTACATAATTTTTTAATATTAAATAATAAAGATTTTTCAAATTTGAAGTTTAAAAATATTTGTGAAAGATTATTGCTCTTAACTGTCTTGTTTTAAGTTGGATTGTCCTTACATTACTCCTTAAAATGAACGAGTGAAAAAGAAAAAAATATTATAAATGAGAAATGACACACTTCGATCCGGAAATCCTCAAAGATATTGTAATTGGGGTATGTTGACTGACATGTGAAGAAAGGGCCCGTGTGACGAAACCAAGTAAAACAATTCGATTATGAAGGATAAACAGTGAACAAAATAAAATAAGAAAGAAAATTATCAAATTAAAAACAAACCATCAACATGAGTTTAGGTGTTAGAGAGCATAACGTGAATTTAAAGAAGCAATGTGCATGATGATCCGTGAATTTAAAATACATAAAAGGGTTTCAAACCTTGTGAGAAATTGTAGTGTCAGAACTGCAACTTGCAATATCCTTCTTTGTACTATATCATGAGGGGTAAAAAAAAGGGTAAGTGACCAGTGTTCACGTGTCGACCAACATACTCTAATTACTGTATCTTCGTAGATTTCTAGTTTATGAGTCACTTTGGTATCAGAGCATAAGTTTAAGAAGTGTTGTCTTGAGTATTTTTCTTGTTGAAATATATGCTTTCATAATATATATAAAAGATAAAAGAGATATAGGAATTAAAAGTTTTAAAAGGATAATTTCATTAATTGAGTAATTATTATTATGATAAAATTGAAAAGTTCTTGAAATTTTAAATAAACATTGATGTTGTGTGAAACCTCAATAATGAATAGCCCTAAAAATTGGGTGGCTTATATTTGTTTCTTTATAGTTTGTCATCATGTCAGCACCGAAAGAGACTAAGCAGATTCGGGCCGACGTAACTTTGTAGCTAGCAATAGCTAGCATATTCAACTACTTTTGATGATAATAATGTACCCTCAAAAGGAAATTATTTAAATTTCTTCATAACCAAGCTTTTGATGCTAAAATGTGTAATTAAAATCAAAGATAAAAATATCATTTTTTACGCAGATATCAACAGTTAAATTTATAAAAATATTAATTTTAATATTGAAACCCTTAAATACGTACAGATATATTTATGGAAATATCGCAAAATTTTATTCTCTCATATTTTAATGTCGATATCTTAAAATACGAATATATCTATATAAATTTTACGAATATTGCAAATATTTTCAACTATGATTAAAATATAATAACGATATTATGAGTCAATTTCAAAAACATTTTTCCATCATATTCTAGAATTAAGGGTGTCAGAAAGCTACTAATTACTTTTGGAAATTTAATTAGAGGAAGCAATTGTCGACTGTACTTATCTTAATCCACTGTTGGATATATAATCACGAGGAAAAAATTAGTCGTCGGCTTCGGCATAATTCAATATTTTATTTTCTTAGAAAAAAAAATTAGACATAAAACTGAGGAAATACTTCTTTGTTACGTTAAAAGAAATTGACATTAATGGAGTGCAGAAATGGGTTTGTCCACAATTAATCAATACAAAACTTGTACGCAGCTTTCAAAATATAGTCAAGCATATAACCTAAAAAATGGACTTCGTACTACAACAATTAATTTTGATTAATTAGAGGCATATAGCTTTGAATTTTCAAACCCCAACTACTAATATTTGATAATTATACCATTGATTATACAATTTTATACCATTTTTAACGGTCGTTTATAAACTTTATTATTATTTGCATACGTCTATGATCGAACGATGTATAAACGTGCAAATATAGTCTTTTTGTTAAATTTTTTAATAATTTATGTTAAGAATAAGAGTAAAATTTACCTATTGTGTGTATTTTTTTTAACATGAATCGTTTTTAACCGAGTGATTATCCTTATGCGCTTAGAAAGCTACTAATAATCATAAAGTGCAAGAATATATAGTAGTTTAAATTAGTGTGAAGTTTAAAAATAATGGCGATCGACTATTTTCTTTGATTTTTTTTATGACGTATAATAATATTATTGTCCTCGATTTACACTTTCTATTTACAATAAATTCATACACAAATGACAAATCTCTGCGTAGCATTTGTCACCAGCATTTAGTAGGAAGCCTGAGCCTAAAGTAATTAGTTTGATATATGATTTTTGAGAAGAAAACAAATTTATATACAAATCTCGTCCGCAGTTTTTACAGTTAATTTATTTGGTTAAGTTTCTCATTGGCATTTTTTAGAAAGGTTAAGTCCGAGGTAATTAATTAGTTAGATAGGATTCTTGAGTTTATAGGTCGTGGTAATTTCATGCTAGAAAAATGACTGATTTTTTTTTCGCTAATGCGGAAATTAAAGAACTCTTTTAATAAAATAAAGTGTCATTTGATTTATTTTTGTCAGGTAAAATCCGAAAAAAGATTAGTACACCAACTTACTATTATATATGCTCTCTCACTTAAATTTTAATTTATATATTGGGGCTGAAGAATCGAAATTACAAGTTGTAAAACACATACAGAAATTTGCCCTTAAATTTAAGAACTCTTTTAATAAAATACAGTCACATTTGATTTATTTTTGTCAGGTAAAATCTGAAAAAGATTAGTGCAGTAACTTACTACTAGAGTGAAGAATCAAAATTACAATTTGTAAAACACATACATAAATTTGCCCTAAATTTACCCAAGAATGAACTTCTAATATGAAATTTTTCAGAGAGCCTAATCTAATCCCTAAAAGTAATTATTAACATGATTGGATTTCTTCAGTTTCGTTGGCAATGGCAGGGATTAAGGAACGTATTCTTGCCGGCCCCTAGATATACAAGAAACATAGGCATTAATGTCGGCAGTAATTATATGTATACCAAATGGTCGGTTTTCATTTAGTTTCATGGTTGGTTTTCATTTATTTTCTTGCTTAATTAAGTACAACATGTTGGGATCGATCGTATTGAAAGAGAGTGACGACTCATATATGAATATATCACGTCAATTTAACAAAAAATATATATCTAATTAGGATGGGTACGGTACAATTCGATACGGATATTGAGAATATTCAAATACAAACAGTTAAAGATATTGAGAATATTCAAATACAAACAGTTAAAATATTAACGATTCGATACGGTTTGAATTTTTTAAAACAAAAATAAAACTCTTTCGATTCAAACCGTTATTAACGATTTGGTTTTGGCCGATATAGTTTGAAACCGTCTAGATATAAAAAATAAAAAATAAAAGGATACAAAAATTGATGACATCAAGCATCTTCTAATTTTTAAATATTTTCCAATGACAAATAGCAATAACACCAAAATTGTTGATCATAAAGACTTTGTTTCCTCATTATTGATGTTGGGTTTGGATCAATAATATGAGCATAAGGCTAGGGACTTGTTTCTTATCATTAGCAGGTGCAAGGAGCATCTTTTAAGAGCCATATTGTTGATTACAAATTTTTACTTTGTATTAATAAACGATTTAAAAATTAATAAAAATTATTATATTTTTTAACGGTCCAATTTGGAGTTAACAAATTTCTAAAATAAAAATTCAAATTCAAACTGTTACCAACAGAGCAGTTTGGATTCTTAACTATTTTTTACTTTTATCTTGTCAAACCTAAATTATTGAATAAATAACGGTTTGAAGCGGATCAATTTACGGTTTTAATGGATTCATACCCACCCTTACTTCCAAGGGTCCAATATATCTTTCAAAAAAAAAAAAATCCATGAATAGAAATAAATTAAGAATCCCATTACTTATCACAAACCTCTAAAACCTCCAAAAACTTGATCAAAGTAAAGTTTTTGGCATAAAAAAAAATTTGTATCCCACTTTAGTGGTACCTTCTTTATCACTATATTTTGATTTATTAAATTGTCCTTATACATATATTACAATGTGAATTGTTCATTTTATAAATAATCATGTCAAGATCATCTCCGCAAAAAATCAACAAGATTGAAGGTCATTTAGTTATATATATATATATATATATTAAATATATCAACGATTTTGGTAAGAATGAAGATTTTCATAGCGAACCGTCCATTTAATTGATATATATAACTAAACAACATCTAATATTGTGAATTTTTTACCGAGATAATTTTGACATGACGATTTAAATAATAAATGATTCTGACTATAAATATAAGTAAAAGATAATTTGATAAATCGATAGGGTAGTAAGATAATATATCACTAGACTAAGTCGCAAATATTATCTTTTAAAAAATGAATTTTTTTTTTTCACACAAAAGAAAGAGAAATCTAAAGGAAGAATACACAAATAAACATAATTATATTGAATCGATATAATTTTCGAAATATAGAGATTGATTTATAAGTACTCAATAATAACATAATATTCTTCTACCATGTCCTTCATTGTCTTAATAATATTTTTCTTTTCTGTTTTTAATGAATTAATGTTAAAAAAAAATTGAGTTTAAATCGAACTAGTGAAACTGTGAACTTGAAAATAAAATAAAAAGGTCAAATCAGTATATCAAGTACCGAAATAGTGAACCGATCTTGGAACAGTTTTTTTGATTCGGTTGATGCGTGTTATCCTTATTTTATTTAGGCTTCTATTTTTTTTTTTTTTCCAAGATTTAGGCTTCTATTTATTCATCATACTCTGTAAGTGAAAAAAAAAATCAATAATTTAGATCCTAACATATAAATAATTAAACATGGAATATCGAAATTCCAAAATATTAGAATTTCCAAATAAAAATTAAGCACGTAACAAAGACGTACACAAAAGGCAATTAAGGTATAAATCGAGTACGCATGGCTGGTTATGAGGAATTAAAGCTACAATTAAGGCTCTTTCTTGCACGTGTATATATTCAAAAGCTTCGGCTTTCGATCTGGCCCAGGCTTAAGCTTCAAGGGACAAGGGCATTCAGCTAAGATCAGGTCCCAGATGGGGGATGGATCGATCCATGTAAAACGACAGAGTTCTTTGTCGTTTGGGGCTCAGGGGATTATTATTAGCGGACTCTGACAAGATTCGGGCTTCATACAGTTACTTGAATATAATATTGATATTATCGTATTATTGTTAGCACATAATATATCATCTTCACTTCTAAACCTTATGATTGAAAACCCTACCATTATTTAATTTGTCGGTATTATAATTGATTTATTATTTATATACCAAATGTCCACAACGCTAATACAGAACTAGAATCCACACCAAATCAAATATTATATCTTGAAACTTGCTGGTCAATTAATAAAAAAGAAAAAAAAATGTATTAACATAATTTTTCCAAAATAAATTTGTAATAAATGTTTCTTTTTGGTAAATCAGCATTTACCTTATTAGTTAGAACTTTCTTTTTTTTTTCTTTTTCAAATAGGATTGGCTAGTGGCAAACTACGGGAACATACTCTTTCATGAACCGGAAGACTCATTTATGTGTTTCAATGCATCTCTGCTCACAATTAGGAAATACACTAGCAAATATTAAACCCATAACTTTCTCTTCTTCTTTTTTTTTTAAAGGACTAGCTAGTGGCAAATTACGGCAGCATACTCTTTCAGGAACCGGAAGACATGTATTTCAATGATCTAATCACAATTATGAGATACACTACAAGTATATATCGAACCTATATTGAATCACGAGTAGTTAGCTAGAACTTAGAATCATGGAAATAATAGAGAAATGTAACCTATACCAAATCCATTATTATATATCTCTGATATATTCCTTGATCAATTAATGGAGGTAAACGTTAATAATGTTGGGATTCTTTTATAATAGAGTTTTTACGTAAATATTTTGACAATAAATTCATTAATATTTATTTCCAATTAGTATTTTGTGAAGGCCGTCCAACAAATGAACTCTGACTACGCTTTTATTCAGTAGCTTACGTATTGATTTTGTTGCGGGGTCCTGTGTGACCTTCTTTGGGTTTTTGCTGGGTTTGCTCCAGATTTGTATTCGTTGTTAAGTTTTTTTTGTTCCTTTTGGGGCCAGTTTTACTGGTGTTATATAATATATTTGTTTAACAAAAAAAAATATTTAAATCCCAGTCTAGCTCAGCTCCTTGCAATTTCCACCCCCACAATAATTAACAAAAATGCTACATATATATATATATATATAATCCAAAATTAAGCATGCAAAAGATTAATAAGAATATTTTTTGGAATTTCACTCCTCATTAACTGAATTTCAATTTTGGACAAGTAACAGTAAATTCATTTTATATTTCAAACAAAAACACATTATTCATTAATAAGAATAATTTTTTTTGCATTTCACTTTCTCAGGGAACTTTCTACAACTATATGTCGTGATGTCTGAATTGAATCTTCATGTTTACCCAACATACGATCAACAACAAGAAATTAAAAAAACGAAATGGTAACTTTCATCGACAAAAGAAAATAATAAACAAATTTAGAAAAATTGAATTCATCAAATTAAAGCACGTACTCGTACACATCACCTATAGGCTATAGCAACGTACCCAGCATTCCTACCCTGAAATTATATTGATTTTATATTTGTACGTGCTCTTGATTCTTCAAGGTACGTATTCGCTTACCGGACACCCTGTCGGTCCCACGCGTCTACATCAACGTGGGTCCCTCATTCTCCCTTTTCTTCTTCTTCTTCATCCTCCAGCTGCATCATCGTCCTTCCCCTTTAAATACAGCGCGCTATGCTGAGTTTTCATCAATCAGAGCCCACCGCCACAAAAACAAAACAATGAAGCACGTAACACCAACTCTCAGTCCTTCAATCTTTGTGCTCGTAATTTCTCATGTTTTGCTCTTTGTCTCGTTGACCCACGCCGCCGGAGGCAAGTGGCAGCTCCTGCAACAAAATGTCGGGGTCTCCGCCATGCACATGCAGCTCCTCCACAACGACCGAGTCGTCTTTTTCGACCGAACCGACTTCGGCGTGTCCAACATATCCTTACCCAACGGAAACTGCATTCGAAAGGATTGCACCGCACACGCCGTCGAGTACAACGTCCTCGCCAACACCTTCCGCCCGCTCACCGTCCAATCCGATGTGTGGTGCTCATCCGGCTCCATGGACCCCAACGGCCGCCTCGTCCAAACCGGCGGCTTCGGCAACGGAGAGCGCCGCGTCAGGATTTTCGAGCCATGTGCAACTTGCGATTGGAAAGAGTACGAGAACGGCTTGGCCGCTCGCCGGTGGTACCCCACCAACCATATTCTTCCGGACGGACGACAGATCATCATCGGCGGCCGGCGGCAATTCAACTACGAGTTTTATCCGAAGAGTGCCTCTTCGAGTAATCTTTACAGTTTGCCGTTCCTCGTACAAACAAATGACGCAAACATCGAAAACAATCTCTACCCTTTTGTTTTCCTCCACACCGATGGCAATTTATTTATTTTCGCAAATAATCGGGCTATTTTGCTCGATTACAGGAAAAACGACGTCGTTAAAACATTCCCGCAGATACCGGGTGGGGACCCCAGGTCGTATCCAAGCACTGGCTCAGCTGTGCTTCTGCCGTTGAAAAACCTGAAGGCGCGAGTTATTGAGCCGGAGGTTTTGGTATGCGGCGGAGCTCCAAAAGGGTCTTATGTCCAGGCGACAAACGGTAAATTTGTCACTGCACTGAACACGTGCGCTCGGATCAAAATAACCGACCCGAATCCCCGGTGGGTCGTTGAGGCCATGCCAACTCCTAGAGTTATGGGGGACATGGTCTTGCTCCCAGACGGCACCGTTTTGCTCATTAACGGAGCAAGATCAGGGAGTGCGGGTTGGGAACTGGGACGCAATCCAGTTTTAAGTCCAGTTGTGTACCGACCCGATAATGCTGTTGGTAAAAGATTTGAACAACAAAATCCAACAACAATACCGCGGATGTACCATTCTACGGCGGTCTTATTACGGGACGGAAGGGTACTTGTTGGAGGGAGCAATGCAAATGCTAGGTACGCGTTTACAAACGTCCTCTTTCCAACGGAATTGAGATTAGAGGCGTTTAGTCCAGATTATCTCGACGCCAAGTATGCAAATGTGCGTCCTTCAATCATTACACCCAAATCACAAGCGAAGATCAAGTATGGGAATAAATTGGATATTCAGTTTTCAGTAACGGGAACTGTAGCAACGAATGTGGTGTCGGTGACAATGGTGTCACCGTCGTTTAGTACACATTCGTTCTCTATGAATCAGAGGCTGCTGGTCCTTGGTGCCGAAAGTGTGAAAAATGTCGGGAAGTCGACGTACCAAGTTCGGGTGACGACACCGGCAAACGGTAATCTCGCACCGTCGGGTTACTATCTGCTGTATGTGGTTCATCGGCAAATTCCAAGTAACGGCATCTGGGTACAAATTATGTGACAAATTTGAAAGTACATCATACATCATATACGTAGGTATAATTAATTGACTTCCTCTTGATTTTCTCTGGATTGATTTTTATTTTATATTAAAAAAAAACTGATAATTTTGTGTCATTTTAATTAAAGAATTAGGATGACCGATTTATTAGTAGCATGCAATATTTTCCATTGTAATTCCAAGTTGTATTTTTATTTTCAGTTTTTTTTTTTTTTTTTTTAGCCCTTACAATTATTTGCATTTAAATTGATATGTATAAAGTGAGGAGGATGATTCCTCGCCATTTAACTTTTTTGGCGCCACTGTGTAATCATACTTTAATTAATATTAATGAATAATGATCCTCGGCGTTGTTTCCACGCGTCTTTTTATTATTGGCAGCTAGGCAAATAGTTCATATCAAACTCGCTGTGTTTTATTATTTTAAAATCAATTAAATACATGATTTCTTTTCCTTTTAATGGGGCCTCAGTTTAATTCAAACTAGACTCATACATCCCAGTATATGCATATGTATATTAATTATTTTTATTTGGAATTTAACTTTTTTTTTTTATTTTTAAGAAATAAGTAGAAATAAAAATAATAATAAATAACTGAGAGTTGAATTAGTACCCATTCATTACACCACTAAAATATTTAATTTTTAATTTAAAATATTCAATGAGTAACTACGTGCATATAATTTCTCTAAAATGTTTATTTTTTAAATTAAAATATATAATTTTATTATTCTTTTTCTATTAATTAAATTGTTTATTTTTTGAAATTAAGGATATTTATATCAGAAAAAATTGGTGAATCCTTTTCATCATCTTGACTTTATAATAATAGAGATATTTTGTGATCGAATTAGAGCCGGACAATATCTTAATTTCATGTGCGTATAACCCAATATAATTCTACCCTATCACCTTGTGACCCTTTTTATTTTGTACAGATTGCATACATTATTAAAATTTGCAATTATTTAAGGTGAATAAATAGTGAAATTAATATATATATATATATATATATATATATATATATATCACGCTCGAAGAATGTTTCAAAATAATTGGATTTGATTATTCTTGTCTATTGAAGCTTGCAGTTGGATTCAATTCATTGCATGGCCGGTGCGGTAAAGTCATCCATCATCATGCCACGCTCTCAAGATGGATCCCAATGTATTTCGATATCTTTCCTTAATTAATTTGATGAATTAAAATAAGAATAATACTTGCATTTTATCTTGATTTCGTACAACCCTCTCAATTTATTTAATAAATTTTATACTTATATTATAAACGGTACCATTCATTTTATAAATTATTATTTTAAGATCATCTCTACAAAAAGTTAACAAAATTAAAGGTAGTTTAATCATTTATATATATCAAGTCACTCAATATATTTTGTAAAAATTAGGGATCTTGTGTCCAACTGTACATTTAGTTGCATATGAAGGGCTAATTAACTACATGATCTCTAATTTTATTATTATTATTTTTTTTTTTGTATAAATGATCATGAAATCACGATTTAAGAGTTCAACGATTTCAATTATGATATATGTACAACAAAAATTAAATAAATCCAGAGAATTCAAAGTAAAATGCAAGTATTATTCTTAAGAGAAATTCGACTGTATGCAATACGCATACATGGACCCAAACTTAATTTGTAGTGAGCTACAACCCACCTCAAATGTGAGAAAATAGAGAAAATCAAAAGGATTTTTTTAAAAAAAATTTATATCAAATACTATTTTACTAAGAAAGTACTATTTTATTAAGAAAAATGACTTTAAATTAACCCATTTTTATTTTCAATTATAAATTCAGCAAATCTCTATTTTTAATCTCGAGTTTGTGCCCGACTGTACTTGTAGACTTATAGTCATTTTCGAAGGGGCTTCGTTAAAAATAATCTTTCAAATTACGAATGTACATACTAAAGTACTTTATAGGCTCAAGGGAGTCACCCTAATTGCCCTAAGCCAGGGCTTGTCTTGCCTAATTGTCACGAGTTTGAACTTTATTTAAAATACTTTATAGTTAGAGACAAGCTGCATTTTATACGAAAATTAAATTTATCTTTCGAATATATAGACACCTAATAATATTTACGCAGAAAAATTACTAAAAAGAGATTAAGGGATAATTTAATTAGAATGGTTGTTTGTATATGCCATAACTGAAAAGCCTCTTAATTTTTTGCTTTTGCTTTTGCATTATAGATGTCGGTATAGCAATGGCCCTATCGATCTCCGAGTTCTATATATTGAGCCCGTGTTCCAGATGAGATAGATCCTGAAAAGTTACAAACATCATAAATAGACGGACAAACTTTTCAGAAGATTGCACGCAAAATCCTCGACCAAAATTTCTCCGCGCTATATCATTTTAGCTGTTTAATTATTATATTTTTTAAAACTCAATCAAATTAGTTATTGTTATTAATATATATATATATAAAAAAATAAATATTATATTGTTACTAATATTATATTTTTTATTTTTTACTGAAATAATGTTTTATGAAAAATAAATATTTAAAAATGTTTTTTAAATGGAAACAATGAAACGAGAAAGTTTTCTTACTGTGAACTACGAGTTTCGCCTCATAAATATTTACAGAATTTTACTGTTTTGCTTATTTAAATCAAATGCACAAAAAATCTATGCGTTCTAGAGTGCAAGATTTATTGCAAACCCAATACAAAGTGGAGTATCTTGTCATAATCTAGTAAGTAATCATACTACAATGCACTACGCAGTATAATTAATTTAAGGATAATAATTGCATCTCACATTAGTGTTACTTCCTTATATCACCCTTTCAATTTATCAAATTATTTTTGTATATATATATATATATCATGATAGAACCGCTCATTCAATTTATTGAGAGTCAATCATTCGCTTACTTATTAGTCAAATCGGGGAGGGAAGTTAGCCTTAGCCTCGTTCGGCCCTGTTTCTACTTACGATCAAGAGTCTTGCCACGAGTGAGAAGCCAGTGGCAAATTGATCTTATTAATTTTTTCGGAGATGATTTTGATATGATGATTTAGACAATAAACGATTTCAATTATGATAATATATACAAAGATATATAATTTGATAAATTGAAAGAGTGTATAAGGAGGTACTACCGGAGTGAAATATACGTATTGTCCTTAATTTAAATACATATTATAATTATGTATAGATACTATCTCGTGTATTCAATTTATAATACGAGTAACATTCATATCATATAACTCAACCTAATTAATGTAAATATGTATTATAGTTATGTATTTAACATTATATCTTGTCATAATCTAGTAAGTAATCTTACTACAAATGCACTACACGGTGTAATTAATGTAAATATGTATTCTATCGATACTATTTCGTTACTCAAATTACAATATAGAGAGCGTGATTAATGTAAATACGTATCATAGTTATGTATTTAAAATCGTGTATTCAAATTATAATACGAATAATATTCACGTTATATAACTACGAATCTTATTACTCTATAATATCAAAAAAAAAAGTTACCATCCAACAACAAAAGCAAACAAAATAGACTAGCTTGCTATGAGCTAGGCTCAGTCGCACAGAGGATCCTCAGTGTGTGAAATAGATCTTTGTGTTACGTAAGGTCTTGAAACAGAACAATCATTTTCAGCGTGTGTACCGCCACGCGGTTCCATCAGTGCATCAATGCATGTGGGTGGCTCTGTCACCAAACATCCATCCATCTCTTCAGATCTTCTTTAAAGAGATAGAGCAACTCACTCATCCATTCACTGATCAGACACAAAAACAAAAAATGAAGCCAATATTTCTTACTCTCCTTTTATGCTTCTTCCTTACCGTCCCCATCTCCGTGACCCACGCTGCCGGCGGCGGCAAATGGCAGCTCTTACAACAAAACATCGGCATTACCGCCATGCACATGCAGCTCCTCCACAACGACCGCGTCGTCCTCTACGACCGGACCGACTTCGGCAGATCGAACTTATCCCTCCCCAACGGCCAATGCCGCAACGACCCTAACGAGGTCATCGTGAAAGTCGACTGCACTGCCCACTCCGCCGAGTACGACGTCGCCACCAACACCTTCCGCCCCCTCATGGTGCAAACTGACGTCTGGTGCTCCTCCGGCTCAGTCACCCCCGACGGCCGCTTGGTCCAAACCGGAGGCTTCAACGACGGCGACCGCCACGTCAGGGTTTACGAACCATGCGACGGCTGCGATTGGAAGGAGTACGCCAATGGATTGGGCGCGCGACGGTGGTATGCCACCAATCATATCTTGCCGGATGGAAGGCAGATAATTATCGGCGGCCGGAGGCAGTTCAATTATGAGTTTTATCCCAAGAGCGCCTCGGCGAGCAATGTGTACAGCTTGCCGTTTCTCGTGCAGACGAAAGATGCGAGGATTGAAAATAATCTTTACCCATTTGTGTTTCTCAACACTGATGGCTACTTGTTTATTTTCGCAAATAATCGAGCGATTTTGTTCGATTACGTCAAAAATAACGCCATCAAAACATACCCCCAAATACCGGGCGGCGACCCGAGATCGTACCCGAGTACGGGCTCCGCCGTGTTACTGCCTTTAAAAAACTTACAGGCTCCGGTTGTTGAGACGGAGGTTTTGGTATGCGGCGGAGCTCCAAAAGGTTCTTATGCCAAGGCGGAGAATGGAACTTTTGTCGAAGCTTTAAACACATGTGGTCGGATCAAAATAACCGACTCGAACCCGCAGTGGGTCGTGGAGACCATGCCTCAAAGCAGAGTTATGGGAGACATGACATTGCTTCCGGACGGCACGGTTTTGATAATCAATGGCGCAGCCTTTGGAACAGCCGGTTGGGAATTCGGGCGGAACCCAGTTTTAAACCCGGTTGTGTATCGACCAGACAATGCATTCGGATCACGGTTCGAATTACAAAACCCGAGCACCATACCGCGGATGTATCATTCCACGGCAGGATTGCTACGCGACGGAAGAGTGCTCATCGGAGGAAGTAATCCTCATATTTATTACAAATTTGTCAATGTGCTTTTTCCGACAGAATTGAGATTAGAGGCGTTTAATCCTGATTATCTCGACGATAAATATGTTAATCTACGGCCCGTAATTACTGCACCCCAATCACAAGTTATTATCAAGTACGGACAGAAGTTGGGCATTCGATTTTCTGTCCTGGAAAGGCTGGCGAGGAATTTGGTATCGGTGACGATGGTGGCGCCGTCGTTTACAACACATTCATTTTCGATGAATCAGAGGTTGCTGGTCTTGGCGGCAGAGAACTTGACCAATGTGGGTAACAGGAGGTATCAGGTTCTGGTGACCACGCCGGGTTCTGGTAATGTCGCGCCGTCGGGGTTTTATCTTTTGTATGTGGTTCATCAGCAAATCCCAAGTGAAGGCATTTGGGTCCAAATTCTATGATAAAACTATGAACCTATAGAAATAGGTATACAAAATTTACTTTGCTATATATATATATGTTAACATTATTTTTTTTTAATATTTTTGTTATTAATGTACAAAATAAAAATCATGATACACGTAGTATTATATATATATTATCGTGTGATATTTTTATTCTTATTACACAAAATTTATAATTGAGTTCTTTCAATTAATTTATAATGAATATATTTAATATGATCATATACAAGAGTGTGTACTTGCAAATTTTGCACAAAGACGAGTTCAACACGTTTAATATTTGATAATTAAATTAGTTGGTAATTAGCATTTAATTAACATCATACTAATTTGCTATCTTTTTTTGTTAGAACTAAATTGCTATTTGATTACTTGAAATTAACTTAAATGCATGCACGATGACCTAGATAATAGAATAGAGCTACGCATTGTATATTCGTCCTCTTGCACTCAATTAAATTCGATATTTTGTATACGTAAATAATTTAAATTACCACTTACATGAAAAAGACACTATATATTATTAGCTTTTTGATACAATTTCTTACTTGGTGGTATACTCTTTGATAAAGCGATACTATAAATACTAAAGGGAAATGATTTTCGCACTCAAATTTTCTTCTTCTGCACTTTACTATTTGTTTTAATTTATTGATCGTATTTTGATTTACTCAACTTAACAGTTAAAATAATCATATGAGGGTACGAGGAAAAAGAGAGAGTGAAAATCAGCTCCCATAATAAATAGTAGGCTAAAGAATTGAAACTGGATATAAACTTTACCATAATGTTTCCGTTATTTTCTCCTTCTATTTGTCAGACACATTCTGTTACAAACAAAAAATCAATTTAGATGCTCTTTTACGGGATTTTTTTTAATAGAATTCGTTTGAAAAATAAACTAAGAGGCTATGATAAAAGTTCAAGGACGGAAACATTAATGGCCGTAATGCACAAAATTGTTGTTTGCATAATAACTTGTGCGGAATTACTTTGTTTTTGGCTTTCAATAACTTTTGTTGGTCATTGTTTTACACTGACAAATGATGATGATGATGGATCAAAATACTAAAGCCTCTGATTTACTTAGTTTCTTACATTTTAAGTATAAAGCTCTGATTAGCAAAGAAGACACAAACTGATTGAAATTACAGCAAAAGGGGCCACCAAAGGAAACTTCTTCGCTGATGAACATGCAATTGATATTGATATATATATATATATATATATATATATATTCTGACAGAATGTTTTTGTCTGTGTTGATATTGTATGGCCAATTTTTATTTTATTTCTGGTGTACAAATTCGTCTGTAGTATTTCATTTTCATCACAGACAGATCATCAGCCAAACAAATGTATATTAATGAATGGTATCTGAAAGCCTAGCTTAAATCCAACACCGGCCTAAAAACCAATTGGATTCTGTTCTATTTAAATTTCTAGTTTTTAGGTGAATTTGTCAATATTGCTCGTTTTATACAAGATATTTTAAGATTTTGACGTTAATTTTTGCTAGAATTGAAAGATTAATTGTAACCTATAAATGGAGTCATTGTAATTGAAAACGTACACTCAGGTACAAGTATGGATGAAAATATTTACAATATCTATAAAATTTTCGTTGATATATATGTATCCGTATTTTGGGATCTTGAATTCACATACAGGAAAGAAAAATTCGCGATATTTTAGTCTTATGTAAATATTATTGAGTGTTTAAATTTTTTTTCTAAAATTTCATCCAAAGTTTTTAAATTTTAGATTAAATTTACAATATTTTTTTGTTGAGCGTGAATGATTTCGATACGGAAGTCAATATTTTCAGAAATTTAAATTGTCGATATTTCTGTGAAAAAATGATATTTTCATTTTTAAGTACAAGAAGCACAAATATCCAAAACTATCTATCCCCCCGACGATTGGATTCTAGTTTTGACATGTAAGTTGATTAAGCTACCCTCCATGTTCAACGCGTACGTAAAATGTAAAGCCAAAATTGCAGCTGCCGTTGTCTCCGTGTGCATGTAATATTGAAAGCGGCAAATATAGACCTAGTTCGAAAATTCTGTGGTGTACCAAAAATGTAGAATAAAAAATGAAATAAGAGGCAATTAGGATGGAAACAAATTAGAGAAGGTAAAGGATCGAAAAGAGGTAAGCTGACAGTTGATCACATGTTCTTGAATCATTTGAAAAAAATACAAACAAGAGGGAATAAGTTCCAGTAGGGTGCTTGTGTATGAGTCCCACTCATTTGTTCATGTGGACACCGACTAAAGATAAGACATGGTTTTCCTCAGCGCTTAAATATTTGCCATGGATCGTAGAGAGGAAGAGAATGACGAGGATAGATAGACACATGATGATTGCAAATTTGAAAAACAAAGGGAAAAAAAACTAGGTTGTGAGAATTAATTTTTCTTCAAGATTTTTTTTTTATACGAAAGAAAGAGGAATTTAAAGGGAGAATGTTTTTAGGCAACTATTACTAAGAAAGTCAAAGCGTTAGGCTTGCTTCGAAGAATCAGAAAGAGTTATTGTCCACTGTTATAGAGTTGATGAAGAATGCCTCATCTTAACTAGAGAGTTAGCTACAAAGTTGGCATTACGAAAGAATATGCTTGGAAGAAAATATGGTGAAATCTCCTAAGAAGTGATTGCACGTTGCGAACAATTGTCTTGAGTCTCAATAGATCGAGTTAATATATTTATGTTGATGGTATCAATCGAGAAATTGGAATCACCTTCAACTTCAATAGATCTGATATCACAAATAATAGCCCATCTAGGAGAACCATCCCTTTTTCCAGGGCCGGCCAAAAGGGAGGGCCGAAGGGGCGCAAGTCCTGGGCCGCCCTTTCGGCCTAAAACATTATAGGGCTCAAAATTAAACCCAAAATTACTAATATATTATATTTATATGTAATAAATAAATAAAGTATGTAGAAAAATAAAAAATATAGGAACATATAAAATTGATTTTGGTTCAAGTTCTTTAATTGGTAGAGTTCTTATTTAAAAACTAGTTGCTTGTATTGAATATGAAAGTTGTAGTTTACTAGTCTTAAATATAGACATTCTCATCCATGTACAAGTTAAAAATAAAAGATTTTTTTAAAAATGAATATAATGTTTTGGACACATGGTCCTTTTTTTTTGGTCAAGAGTTTTCTCCCAATGATTTTTCCCTAACAAAGTTTGAACGATGCCTCATAGCATAAAAATGAAATAATCCGTTCATAAAAAAAATTACACTTTTAATAATTAGGTGTGTGAATTGAGGACACAATTTCTATTTTTGCCATAAACTTTCAAATATTTGGATCGGCCCTGCTCTTAACAATGAAAGACTATTATTCGTATTGTGGTGTAATGTTATTTTGTTTTTATTTTTTTAGTAAATATCATCTATATTTACAAGTGGGACACTCCTAATGCAGTTTGACTTTACTGCAACGTTTTGTGCTAGGAAATTCACTTTCTAGAAGTTATCCTCTGCTAATTGCATTACAACTTGTGGTTATGTCGCGTAATTTTTACTCACCATATGAAGAGAAATTTAATTTCAACTTTTCAGTTCAAATTCTGTGAAAAAGAAAAGACAAAAAAGACTAGGTAGTGGGTCACGGGTGGGTCATGGAGGGAAGGCTTGGGGGATTTTGATATAGTTCACGGGTGCTCTATGTGAGCATATGGACCAAAGCTTTTACTATTATTGCAGTCCAATACCGACCAAATTAAACTGTGAGCTCCCCTGTATTTGGTCCAGCAGATCTTTCGGTTGCCGTCGGCGCATGAATGCCGAGGACGGACACAAGAATCTCTTTCCAAAACCCATCCACTCGAATTAACTACGAATGATGAAGTTGGGATGTCTTTATGTTTTTTTTATACACCGATATTACGCAACAATTTCGTTGACAGAATACTGAATATTTCGTTACCAAGGAATCTCATTACGAAGGAATATTCCGCAGCATAGTGGGGGTGACCATCCACCTTCCAATGGCGCATGACGGCACAAAAGGCCATCATGTGGTTCACGACGGTGCTTATTTTCAGGCTCTAGACGACACGGATCTAATGGTGTCAATTTTATGTCAATCATACTTCGTTTGGGAGTACTTCTGGGCATCTGTAGTGACGATATTTAGGTTTAGGATGAAATTGGGATGTCTTTATGTTTTTTTATACAACATTGTTATGCAACAAATTATGAGAATATGAATTTCGTCATTTGTAAATAAAATCTATATTACGCGAGAAATTATCTAAATAATTTCTTTTAAAAATAAAATTTGAAATTTTTGATTACACGGCTAAAAAAATACTATTAGATTAGCTAAAGATGTCACCCTTCACAAATCAAACCAAACACTTTCTACTACGTATGGAAGATGAATACTACTATTCTTATTACAAACCTAGAAAATTCACCTTCAGTAATAAAATTTGGAACTAAACTAGACCGACAACCTAACCTACTATGTATGAAAGATGAATATTACTATTATTATAAATAGAAAATATTGATTTCGCCATCTACGAAAAGCCAAAATTTCACCTCATCATAGAAACAAAGCGTTGGTCGATAGTATTAGTGGCTACTGAAGTTTTATTTGTAAGAGTAGGTTTAGTGCAATCAACTTTGTTCGGGCAAGACATAACATAGCCCACAGATCAAGTTCACACTTTCTAATGGACAGGACTTGCCTGGATTGGGCAAGGCCAAAGGCCAAGGCTGGGGCTATTCTAGCACATTCTCTTGCCTGGACTGAGCTATTTGCAACTAATAAACAATTACCACATGTCAAATATTGTATTTTTTTTTATATCTTGCATATTTTATATATTTACATATTTATTAATTTAAATTAATAATTGTATTTTTTATTAGACTTGTAGTATATTTAATATAATTTAAATTTTATTTTATTATGATCGTATTTAATTATTATTTTTTATATTTATATACGTTAAGAAGGATAAATAAGAATTAATTTGTATTTTATATACATTATATAATATTTTTACATTATTACTTTTAAAAAAATAATTTCCAAAAATTTAAATTCTTACCTCTTGCTCCTCCCCCATTAGAAACTCAGCAAACAAATTTGGGTAAAATGCCATGAATAATACCATAATAGGGGCTAAATTTGATCTTTGATCTCTTACCTTTACCTCTACTACTAGATATGTATCAGGCATTTTGACGGGACTTACGAATGGATTACACATGTGACTAATCGGCTCTCCTATATGGGATTTGCTAATCTATAATAATTGGGTCCATCCTACATAATGGTCTTTCTTATCAGTCTTGATCTTCAGAAAGTGTCCCAAGTTACGTGCTGCTTTAAATTATATTCTACAAAAACTTCTACGCATTGTGATGTCACCACGATCGTTTCTGGGTTGTAAGTTAAAACTACTGCTGCTCAACTGTAGGCATTCTGTTTGGTTGCTGAGACAATTGAAGGAAAACCAACCCAAAATGATTAAGCTACAAGAGTACTATCGGCTTGGGAGAAAAAAGGCATCAACATCTTAAAATTGAGTCTTACCTCATTCCTGATTTCTACTGATCAATTATATTCTACATAAAGTTCAAACGATCAATGTCACCACGACCGTTTCTGAGTAGTAAATTTAAGACTACTGCTACTCCGTCGGCAATCTATTGGTTGCTGAGAAAATAGACGGAAAACTAAGCTAAAATGAAGTAGTTACAAGAGAACTCTCTTGTTGGTTGGGAGATAAAAGGACTCTTAACATCGTAAAATTGGTGGCAATAGAACACCAATCATGCAAGCATTAAGCATTGAAATTATGGGATTTCCACAAAATCCAGGGGTTGACCAATCCAACTCAACAAACTTGTGGCAATCAAATCAAATCAAATCAAAAAAGAGCAGGAAACGAAAAGATGGGCATAAAATGTATCAAGTGTCCAAGCCTACAACGAAAGTAGAAACTTCACAAATCATCCATAGCACTGGGTCATACTATTTCACAGCCTACAATGAAATATTAATACTACAACAAAGGAGATTATTTAAGCACGTTCTCCACGAATACGCCTAGCGAGCTGTATGTCCTTGGGCATGATGGTGACCCTCTTGGCATGGATGGCGCAAAGGTTGGTGTCCTCAAACAGACCCACCAAATAGGCCTCAGCAGCCTCCTGGAGAGCAAGAACAGCATGGCTCTGGAACCTCAGATCGGTCTTGAAGTCTTGTGCGATTTCACGAACCAGGCGCTGAAATGGAAGCTTGCGGATCAAAAGCTCAGTGCTCTTCTGGTACTTGCGAATTTCACTGTAAATTTGGCGATTGAATTGAATTAGGCCTCAATTCAGATAACATTAAATTGGGGATTCGATTGAATTAGAGTACATTGCATGTAACATTAACTACGAATTGTAGAAGTTGAATCAATTAAGGCACAATTCAGATATCACAAATTGGGGATTCGATTGAATTTGGGCACATTGCGTGTAACATTATCTACGAATTGTAGTAGTCGCATCAATAAAGGCAAAATTCAGATGACATCGCAAATTGGGGATTCTACTGATTTAGGGCACAATTTACATAACATCATAAATTGGGGATTCTATAAAATTAGGCACAATTCAAATATAAAAGCTGGAAGGGGGGAGAGGGGAGAGGAGCAAATTGGGGATTCTATAAAATTAGGCACAATTCAAATATTAAAGCTGGAAGGGGAGAGAGGAGCTAATTGGGGATTCTAACGACTTAGGGAACAAATCAAATATTAAAGCTGGAAGGAAAGAGAAGATCGTACCGAAGCGCGACGGTTCCTGGGCGGTAACGATGAGGCTTCTTGACTCCGCCAGTCGTGGGTGCGGATTTCCTGGCAGCCTAAAAAAAAATTCAAATGAAACGAAAATAGTTTAGATCTGGAGGCTGGTTGAAGGAAAAGAAAAAAAACTCTACTGGAAAAAAAAATATCACACTGAAATTGTGATTTTCCGAGTACCCAAACAGAAAATGAAACGGACCTTGGTGGCCAATTGTTTCCTCGGAGCCTTGCCGCCGGTCGATTTGCGAGCAGTTTGCTTTGTACGGGCCATCACTTCAGAAATGAATTACACAAATCGCAGACAATATCTGGAATCAGAGAGACAGAAAACAGATGAGAAAGAGAAGAAAATTGAAGAGAATTTGGGTATTAGGCAGCGGCTTTTGAAATCAAACCTTGGAAGAGGGCTAGGGTTTGAACGTTTACAATCGTCGGAAGATTCTGAGAAACTTTGAAAAGATGCGGATTGAGAAGAAGGAAATAGTATTGGTGAAGGTGTACTTATATTATAGGGACGTTTGATTCTGAGAGTCGGTTCACACGTGGGCTTTTCTCGTTAGGGAGGATTAGGATTTCAAATAAGAAGAAGGACAATCCGTATGAGATGTCTCTGATTGGATGATTTTAGTGGCGCTTGGATTGCCAACGTGTACCAACGGGTTGTGTTTCCTTATTTTTCCTGGGTCAACAACGAGTTGTGTTTCCTACGAGTCCATGAACCAACGAGTTGGGTCTCTTTGTCTCTGGTCAATACCGAGTTGTGTTTCTTGTGAGACTATAAAGGAACGAGTCGCGGATAAGGGAACTCGGCCGAGTTGGGTAAACAAAGGTGGCAGGTTGGTAAACCTCGCTTTTGACCATCTTCCTTTGATTATTAACGGCGTTCCATATTGAATTGATTTGGGCCTTCAATTATTTACCTCGACCGTATTCAGAAAACTATTTTATTATTAAAATCAACCATTTGTAATTTATCTTTTAATAAGATAATAAATAGATCAATTTAATCTTGTTGAGCTGAGCTCTTTCCGCCTCTTTTCTCAAGCAACTTATTCTGATAGCCATCCAGGAGATGTGCAATGGTCGCGACAGTAAGAGCAGAAAACATGGAACTACCATAAATAGCACCCGGCACTTTTAACCTCATCTGAATCTTGAATGTCATCTCCTTCAGCAAGGTTTTTTAGGAAGCCTCAGATTATTTCGCGTTCGGGATGGAAAGAAACGACAGTGGAAGCTGAACTTGAAGGTTTGAGATCCGAAGAAAGAAGCAATGCAACTTCCCCTTCCACCATCAGATCAACATCGTCGATAGCAACTAAAACATACAGAACATGCAAGAAAGAGAGGGCATATGATTCAGGATACTGCAGAAGAAAAAGGATTTACCAACTAAAACATATTATTAATTATATGATTCTCACGGCCACATGACAAGTCAATGCTTCCATACTCCTTGGGTTGTTTATGGATTTTATTACTTACCTACTATTTCAGAGATGAATGTTATGAGTTTGTTCATAGTCTTAACTAATCATATAGGATATTCATACATATTGGTTGTTTATTGATTCATCTAAGCTCGTTGAGCTATTTTGATGAGAATATTTTGAAATAAATTGTCAAAGTAATATTTGGGATTCACACTGCTAACTTAATTGGTAATTTCTACACATTAGAGATTAATGATCAATGAAAAAGTTGTTATGAATGATGGGTTTTCGCAAGTGTTTATGTTTTACGCCAATTATCGGCATACTAAAGAATTTCCATACATGATCTTAACCAAGTTCTCAATTTTCTGCATTCCAACTTTTTTCGTTGCTGTCTTAAATTCTGCTTACGCATATTGGCCTTGAGAACTGATGAGATGTAGGCAAATAAAACTCTAGCCTTCAACGAACATATAACAAATCTGGGGGTGAAAAATACTCTAAATCAGTTGGAGTAAGGTTCACATCTATGTTAATTCATTTATATTTACATACCTCGATTGAAATTTACATTCTGAACAAATTGGTTGCATAAGATTTGATCTAATATTGTTGCATACAGTTTTACAAAGACAATAGATGTATTGCTTCAGATTTGCTAGCTTTCTTAATGATTATCTTAAGCATTTGTCATTAAGTTATGCACCAATCTTGTTTTGTTGCAGTTGTAGAATTCATTTTGGAAACCTACAGTAATGTTTTCATATCGGACCAGATTTTGGCTGTTTAGTTGATTAAAATCCTTTAGTTTATGCTAATTTAAGTTGTGACATTGTGCTGTTTTTGGTTAATGTCGTGGTGGTAGGATGATTAATGCTAAAGCATTCTTCTGCACCAATCAAGAATAGTGACATGTTGTGAGTATTGAGTTCGGGTTTTGTGTTTCAGTAGTTCATATTGTTAAGAATATGTTGATCGGATTTTGTGATCATTACTAACTTTTGCATGTCAAGATGGGGTTATAAGTTTGATCTATACTTACGAGGGAGAATATAAGATTTTTATGAGTATAGATTGATTTATAATGTCTTTTGTTTAAGGCATAAGTTAGTAGAGTCCTATATGGAATTAATTCACAGATTTTGGTTATATTGTTGGAACAGATTCATTAACTTTTGTTTTAATATGGAGATTTTCTATCTTGTTTTATGAAATTTCTGGTTCAAACCTCATGATTTCAGAGAAAGTTTTAGGCAAATATATACCTTTAGCAGTCAATAACGACTAAAGATAGTCAATTATGTATGGTAATCTATTTTTATTTGTTATGGGTTGCGTTTACATTGATCTCATTTAGTTTATTGTAACTTGATTAATCTGAAAATTGTTACATGAATATTTGCAACTACTTGGGTAATTCATGATTAATCCTCATGTTTTGTATTTTGAAGTTGCTTTTCAAACCCTGAATTTTCAGAGTTGAACCAATATAACGAACATTGGTTAAATTAAATAATGAATTCATTCTTTTGTAAAGATGTTTCATTGATGGGGTTGATCAGATGTTGTAGGTATGGAAAATTAGTATGGCGCTGCTCTACTACTGTTCTATTGATGGTATTTTGAATTGTTGATGTGCCTTGATGAGTAATTGTTGATTTCGTGTCTTGGGTTTTATAGCTTTATAAACGACTCGTTTTGTATAAGATCTATGTTTTGCTTGAGCCCAAAAGCTTTTTGTGTCTTAGTTTAATTGTCAAATTGAAATCTTCCCATTGAAAACTTTTGGTACGTAAGTTTGATTTTTCAGAAATTTGTTTATAATAATGCTACAAATTACTCAAGGACATAATTAGTAATCTGGAATTGTCACTTGTATTTAAATAAGTCATTGTAGTTATACTTTTAATCAACTACTTGGAATTGTCACTTGTATTTAGATAAGTCATTGTAGTTATACTTTTAATCAACTACAACTTCACTTCACAAATTTTGGTTTGATGAAAATAGAAAATATAAGGATGTGAATAGCCATTATTGTTCATAAATACATAGAATACAAAGAGACGTGGAAAACAAGTGCACGAAACAAATTACAATAAGTGATCATCTAGGAAAAATCCTTTGCTCTAAGAACAAGACACATGCAGAGTGAAAAGTGGCTCAAGTTCTGATCAACTACTGAAAACATCCACAGAAAGGAATAATTCACGACATGTTAACATATCTAATGGCTTTGACGAACGCATCCTCTGAATTTCAAGCTGCTGAGAAACTCGTTTCATTGTCGGGCGAGATTGTGAGTCCGAATTCAAGCATGCAAATGCCACCTTCACAAGAGAAACCACTTCACATGCTTCTTGAGGCGTCGGAGGCAAAATTCGCTTGTCTAAGATATCTGCCATTGAAATTTCACCTGCAGATGATGGAGACAATGACGAGCTTGACGATGATATAATTGAAAAAAGATCTCCGGGATGTCGTCCGATGATTACTTCCAATGTTACAACTCCAAAGCTATAAGTATCACATTTCTCAGTTACTTCCATTGTGTAAGCAAGCTCTGCATATAAAATGCTCACAGCAAAATATAAATTATTAGTTTCTAGCTATAACTATTGAGTTTTAAGGCCAGTTGAAAACAATGATACTTGCATATCCTAGCTCATGCTCGTTTTTTATTTAGCTAAAAGTTCTAATACATATATAATAATGAGAATGCTTCAATTCCTAAATCTCCATTTAAAAGTCATCTAGAAAAAAACAATAACATTGAGAGCATTTAGTTATTCATGTGTATCAAACAAGTCAACGATTTTGGTAGCAATTGAGATGCTCATGTTGAACCGTTCGTTTAGTTTAGACATATAAATGACCAAATTATCTCCAATTCGATTCTTTTTTATATATAATGATAATTTAAGAACTACTCATTTTGGATTATAATATATTTATATTTATATATAAGGATTAAATCAACAAGGTAGTGCGATATAGAAAATAACACGAGACCAGTAGTATGCAAGTATTATTCAGATTAAAATAATGTAAATAATTACCTGGTGCTATGTAGCCATATGTGCCTGCAACA
The DNA here is from genome assembly GCA_032719365.1 of Prinsepia uniflora. Classification (NCBI taxonomy): domain Eukaryota; kingdom Viridiplantae; phylum Streptophyta; class Magnoliopsida; order Rosales; family Rosaceae; genus Prinsepia; species Prinsepia uniflora. Next base: position 1,647,023 of record CM064866.1, on the reverse strand, counting down.
TGAGTCCAATTTTTTGAGTCAGGATTTAAGAACTTTGCAGTACCGAAGTCTGAAACAGAGGCCTTATATTCAGTATCCAGTAAAATGTTTTTGCTTGATATGTCTCGGTGAACAATTGGCGGCAAGCAATCATGGTGCATGTAGGACAAGGCATGAGCTACACCTTTAACAATATTTGCCCTCAAAATCCACCCCAGATTCTTTGCTTCTTCACCTTTGCTTAAAACTGATGCTAAGCTGCCTCTCTCCAGATACTCATATACCAACAATGAGTGTCGTCGATGCAAACAAAATCCATAAAGCTGCACTATGTTTCGGTGCCTTATTTCAGTCAACGCCCTTAATTCACTTAAAAATTCCTTCTCAAAACTATTTTCACCATCCCACCGAGAATTGAGTTTCTTCACAGCCACTGTTATGGAAGATGACAAAATTGATTTGTAGACGCTTCCTTGTCCCCCCTTTCCAATACAATATTTGGAATCAAAATCTTCGGTTGCCCTTATAATCTCCTCATGCATTCTTTTCCCATCAAAATTTAGTATCGAAAAGGAAATTTCTTTCATGTTATCATTATTTGGATGGCGATCATTCTTCTTTCTTCTTTTTAATACAAAAAAAATGGTAAAGCAAGAAGATACAAGTGCAACGACTGCTACAAGGGAGAATGTGATTATATATACGATATTATAATGTCTCTTTTTTGAGCCATGTTTGATGCAAGGTTGCCAAGCTACAACATCATCGCCACACAATCCTTCATTCCCTTGTATTGCATCAAGCAGAGCTTCTCGAAATGCACTTATGTTGGGAAGGGGACCTTCCAAGTGATTGTAAGATATGTTAACATACAACAAGCCGTGCATGTCTTGGAAACTTGTGGGTATGGAACCTGAAAGATTGTTGCAGGAAAGGTTAAGTGTCACCAAGCTCTTCATATCACCCATTTTGGAAGGTATGCTTCCTTTCAATGCATTGTAACTTAAATCCAACTCCGTCAATTGAACCAACTCCCCCAATTGAAATGGAATTTCTCGACTTAACCTATTGTTGCTTAAATTCAGGTGGTATAGTTTGAGCAAACCGCCTAGGGTGTCTGGAATTGACTCATTGAATTTGTTTGTTGACAAGTCGAGATACTCAAGATTAGTCAATGAGCCAATGACTAAAGGTATATGACCCGAAAGTTGATTTCCATTCATCTCTAACTTCAACATATTAGTCAATCTCCCGAACTCCTTTGGAATTACCCCAACTAAACGATTTGAAGAAAGATCCAATCTATGAATTTTAGTTGCATTGCCAATCTCAGGTGGTAAGCTGCCACTAATGTTGTTTCCCGCAATCAGTAGGGATTCTAATTGTTGGCATTTACCCCAATTTTGTGAAATTTCACCATAAAATTTATTGTAGCTCAGATCTATAAAATTAAGATTTGGATAAACACCAAAATCTTCAGATATATTTCCTGTCAATTGATTTCTTTCAGCACGAAACCGATATAAGCTCGTGCAAGTTTTCAGGCTTTTGGGGATTGGACCCGACAAAGAGTTGTTGCCCATTGTAAAATTTACAAGTTTTCCACTTTCGCAAATATTTTGGGGCAAATAACCAGAAAGTTTATTATTCCAAAGTTGGAGATTAGTGAGATTTGTTAGATGAGCTATTGATTTTGGGATTGAACCATTGAGTTGATTATCTTGCAATTGCATATCCACAAGAGATTTAAAGTTCCCTATCTCTTCAGGAATAGGGCCAGAAAGATTATTATGCTTAAGATGGAGAACAATGAGATTTGTTAGATGAACTAATGATTTTGGGATTGAACCACTGAGTTGATTCTTGGACAAATCTAGCCCCACAAGAGATTTAAGGTTCCCTATCTGTTCAGGAATAGGGTCAGAAAGATTATTACCCCAGAGATGGAGAATATTGAGATTTGTTAGATGAGCTATTGATTTTGGGATTGAACCACTGAGTTGATTCGTGGACAAATCCAGCTCCACAAGAGATTTAAGGTTTCCTATCTCTTCAGGAATAAGGCCAGAAAGATTATTACCCCAAAGATTGAGAAGAGTGAGATTTGTTAGGTGAGCTATTGATTTTGGGATTGAACCATTGAGTTGATTCTCGGGCAAAATTGAGAAATAAAAGATTACTCAGAAGGCCAATTTGGGGTGGAATTCTCCCCGAAAACTGATTGAAAGAGAGATCAAGATGGGTGAGTCTGGAGAGGGAACTGATTTGTGGTGGGATGGCACCAGAGAGATTATTGAAACTGATATCAAGGGATTGAAGATCAGGGAGATGCGAGAATGACAAATCATGTAGCGTACCTTGTAAACCAGAATTGGTAAGGTTGATGCCATTGACACTTCCAGCAGAATTGCATGAAATACCAGTCCATAGGCATGGGGTGGCATTATAGTTACTGGGAAGGTGAGTCCATGAGGTGAGATTTTGGAGTTGGGTTTGATTGAAAAAGCTAGCTTTCCATTTGAGAAGTGCCTCTGCTTGTGTTTGAGTAGCAGCAAAAGCAGTAGAAGCAAAAACAGCATAAAAGAAGAGAAGACAAAGCAGTAGATGTTGAGGTTTCATGTGGCTCATCATTTTTCGAATCAAGGTGGTGCATATAAGGGTTATAGTGTTATACTACTTGTAGCTTCTGAGCCCTTTAAATATTTATAGACCCTTGACTAATTGGCTACATTAATTAACATATGTAATTTTCTTCTTGTGATGACGTAAGTAATGTTTGCTTCTTGACCCTTCAAATATCATAGTGTTGGTGACTCGAAGTCTTTGTTTGTTTTTGTTTCTTATCGTGTTAGAATAACATAAATTATATTAATAATAAAAAAATTTATTTAGATTTCTGTTGAGTATACGATTAAACCGAGTTTGGTTTAAATATATGTGTATAAGAAAAAAATTGAAATGACAAGCGAAAATGATATTTTTTTTTTCTTTGCTGATGAGATGCCTAAAGCTTGTCACATTATCAAAAGCCTAAAGAAGACAATTCTTTTACGTGATAACCACGTGAAGGAGATTGGACACTACCCGTGGTATTAAAATTGAATTTGTTTGATTTTTGGCGATTTTTTTTTTCTTATCTGAATTTGTTTGATTTTTATATAGTTAAATTTAAACCGTTAAATAAATAACAATTAAAGTAAATCAGTTAGAGATTTTAACAGATACGTACCTACTTTTAATAGCAGACAATTAAAATTGAAATGAAGAAATCGATAATTGAGTGGTGGTGGTTGTGATGTTTCATTTTTTCTAAAATTAAAATATAAAAGCTCTAACATAACTCTTGTTTGGCTACATTAATTTAACTTCCGACATTAATTAATCATCATTAACATAATTAATCAAATTAATGACTTTCTGCATCTTCTTGACTCGAAGTCTTTTTTAGTCTGCTAATTTGCTTCTTGTGATGACTTTTTTTTTTATTTGCTTCTAAGCCCTTTATTAATTAATTGGCTACTATAATTAACAATTGAATCGTTGGATAAATAACAATTGAACAGTTGTACCTCTTGTAGAATCAGCTTTTTAAAATATTTAATTTTTATCTGGTCAAATTTAAACCATTGGATAAATAACAATTGAAGCAAATCCGGTAGCTATTTTAACAGATTCATGCATACCTCTAATAACAGATATTTAAAATTGAAATGAGGAAATTAATAATTGAGTGGTGGTGGCTGTGATGTTTCATTTGTTCTAAAATTAAAATATATAAACTATAAATTATAAACACATATTAATATATATATATATATTAAAAATATAGATAAATATGCCCATTTATATAAATTTAAATGAGTTTAAAATAGTCGTAGTATAACGTGATATGCAAATGTCTCGCACACGTATATACCAATATATTACTGAATTGTAAAATCATACATAGTTGATAAAATGAGATTGATTGAACAAAAAGTTTCTCCATTAACAAGTCTTTCAAGTTCTGCATTTAGTCCAAGTCCAAGTCTTTGCTCCTATCTTGAATTAAAACATTTATCAATAATGACGTCTTCGTTGGTTAGTGGTGGGTTTGTGTTCAGACTCAATTAGACCTTCACATTCCAAGTCACAAGTCTTTGGTTTAAAATTGAGCAGTACTTTTCACTTCGCAATCCCATTGTCGAATTGGCTAATTTCTTGATATATTTATCAATTGTAAGACAGACTTTAATTTATTAAGAACAGAGAACAAAATTAAGGAATATTGGCCCTTTATTTATTCCTGCATGTTCTTGACTCTAAGGCCTCGTTTGGTATGCCGTACTATACTGACTATTTCAATCGGATAGACTAATTTGTCCACCGGATAGACTGATTATTTAGTCGGGCGTTTGATATTTTTCCGGATTAGAATGCCGACTATATTATACTGACCGGATTATATTATATTAATTGACGAAATACTTATATCTTAAATATTAATTATGTATGTCATTATTTTTATTATTATTTATTTTAATAATTATTATTATTACTATTTATTACATTTCTATTAATCAATTATTTTTAATTTTATCATTATTATTTATTAAAATATAATTAATTATTAATTTATTATTATTAGTATTTATTACTTTATTACTTTTTATTATTAATATTTACTAAATTAATATTTTATTTTTATTATATTACTATTTATTATTATTATTATATTTTACAAGATTACTAGTTATCCGACTATTTAATACAGACAATTTCGAGCGTATTATTTTAGCGTGTCTGGACCGTATAAAAATATTCAACCGTATTAACTTATACGGTGACTAATTAATACGACTGGTACCAAACACATGTTTTGGATTATTTAGCCTATCCGGAGTGTAATACGGCATACCAAACACAGGTTTCAGATTATTTAGCCTATCCGGAGTGTAATACTTGTATAATCATTTTTTTTAAACGATATGTTTTTTCTTCTTCTGGTTTCCTAGCACTAGAAGTCTAGAAATGTGATTGCTAATTCTGTGTTTTTGTTCCTGCACATACCGATTCATTCTAAGAACATTGGGAAAATGTGGCTTTAACCATTCTGGACTTATTTCTTTTGCATGTCTGCTGAGATGGCTTCTTTGACAATGGTTTGCAGGTGCCATGATCATTGTAGTCGGCGCGATCGTACCTAGTAAGTATTTAGTAAGTAAAGTATTGAGAAGAGGGCCTATGCAGATTAACATTTTTGCATTCCAGGTTCCATTTCAGGCTTTCAACTTTCTGGTTAAGATATCAGCATTCTTCTTCCAATTAAAGTCGCAGATGGATTCTTTTTTGTTTTCATTTTTGAGGATGTACATTGTATACATACAGTAAAAAAACGTGCTTTGAAAGTTACCAATGCAGATTAAAATTTATGTTTGTTCCCATTCTTCAGCAAGTTACAAACAATTTCATTATGTTTTTACAGTTATATTTCTTACATGATTTGAATCAATTTACAGATTCTTGATTTATAATACATATTTCTTATGTCTCATGGTGTCATTTTTTCAAGAGGAATGTACAAACATAAACGCGTGATCATGTTGCAATCCTCATACTGCATAGAATATGATGACCTATTAATGTCTCCATTTTTGTCTGGATATGTTATGGAGATAAGTTTTCGGCTTTCTTGCATAATGGATTACTTTGGGACGATCGAAAAAGACACATGACAAATTATTCGATGAGACATATATGATTTTGACAAAATGATTAGAACAACATACAATTATTCGATAGGGCGCTGTTGAATTGGGTAGTGCTATCTGATGGAGGGATATCTAAATGATAACCGAATCTTGATCCCCGAATTGAAGCTACACTTACTAGAATTTTTTTTCGGAGGTTTATTTGGTAAAATACATACCCATTTGATACGGTGGCTTTTATTCTGTGAATTGAATTGATACGAAAAGTTTATAAATATTTGGACAGAGATAAAAGAGGAGAAAAAACGAAAAACAAAGTGATTCGAAATATATAAGTTACACTTTATATAGTGGATTAGCCTTAAAAAGTTCATATATAATTTCAGTCGAAATTACTGAAAAGCAAGGATGAAAATATCGATATCGACGAATATATCGCTAGTCAAATTTACGGATATCTCGTCCCAAATATCGATATCGTTTATGGTCAACAAAAATGATGGAAATTCGATCTAAAAGTTGGAAATTTGGAATGAAACTTTGGGGAAAACTTAAGTACCCAATTATGGTTATATAGGACTAATAAAAACTATAAAATGACTATGATATAATAAATATATAATGAATAATATGATAGAATAGGATTCTGCCGATGACTAATAATATAAAAATTTAAACATAAATATAAATTGAAGTGAATTACTATAATTGAATGTTAATATAATTAGAAACATAACAATAAGCATAAAAAAATTTAAATGGAAGAAAAATTATAAAATGAATAAATATATGTAAAATTGAAAAAAAAAATGATGAAAAAAATCAATTTTTGTGTAAAAGTTGGAAAGAATTGATATATTTAAAATTGAAAAAAAAAAGACAAATAAAATTGAAAGAAAATAAAGAAAAAACGAAAAAAAAATAATAATAATTGGCTACTTGCAGCAACCTAGGGTCGATGCTAGCCATTTTATAAAGGCGCAAAACAGTCCACGACCAACTAAGCTAACATGATCAGTTTGATAATATAGCAACCTACTAATATATAAACTATATTAATTAATTTAAAACCAGTCATCTCCTACTTCGCGCGGGTCTGAGATTCGGGTTTTTTGACCGTGCAACATGACCCGACTGAAATTCTATGGTTTTACGTCCTATTTTCATGAAATTTAGCCCTATCTCGATCGTTTTAATGAAATAAGGAGATTGGTAGTCTTAAAATAAGGAAAAATCTCGATATTTCGCTCAATTTCTTCTCCCCCTCTTACATGCCGCCGGTCAATATTTTCGATATATCGACCGATATAGCGGCGATATTGCCGATATTTTCATCAATACTGAAAAGAAAATTGTTATGATTTCAGGTAGTGTATGGTTATTAAAAAGTTTAAAACATAATTTATTTAGAGATAAAGAAACGAGAAAAAAATGGCAGGGATTTTGGCGTACAAAATCACACTTACTAGATTTATTCGGTAAAATATATGCCTACGTAACGTGATAAAGGTATTGACATTAAAATATTGGGTAATGCTATAGGGACCTTCAAGATTGACCATATTTTGTGACCACCTTATGTGGCAGCTGATGTGGAATGCCATGTCATTTATTTTAATCTAGGAAGCTGCTGATGTGGAATCTCATTTATTTTCATTGAATTAAAAATCTAAAAAAATAGAAATCAAAACAGATCCAACAAACCTAACATCCCAATCGCACTACTCCCCTTCATCTCCTTCGTCTCAATTTCCTCCACAGCTCCGCCACTCTCTTATCCTCCATCGCCGCTGCATCATTGAAGCAACCAATCGATCGCCGCTGCATCATCGAAGCAACTAGTCGATGCACATCTCCTCTCCTCCACCACTCTCCTATCTGTTATTGCCGCCACTCTCATAGGCTTGTAAACCGTACTGTGTAGTTTTTGGTGATCATCAATTTTGTTAATTTTATTTATTTTTTTCTATGCTAAAGTTTCAGATCAGTGAAACGGATTGTACATTTGTCGAAAGTATGCATTAATTCATTGAGATATGAATCAAAAGGAAACTTCACGTATTACATGATGTATTTGTGTCAAGGGAGACGTTTTCTTTTGGGGAGTTATTTCACAAGCACCTTTGTCATGCACTCTGTTTCCTTAAGCGGTCAGGTTCAAGTTATATAGTATATCAAAGCAGAAATAATGAAAAATTATTTGAGGGCATGTTTACTTGTGTCTATATCGTTTTATCAAATCTGGGTTTATCGTTTTATCAAATCTGGGTTTTAATTCAACTATGCATTTATCCAAATCTGGGTTTTAATTCAAAACTGCATTTACTGTTTTATCTTTTTTTTTTCGTTCGAGATTTTTAAAGGGATTGGTTTGTATCATGATTTTTTTTGCATTATTTTTGTACAGATTCAAAGGCTAATGATGAACTAATTCTCATATTCATCGCTCTATCAATGCAGGATTATGAAAGGATCTTCAAAAACCAATTCAAGTTTGGAAATTAGTGAAGAGGAGGGTGAGGTTCAGAGTTCCAAGGCTACAAATAATAATACGGAAGTGGAGAATACAATGAACCCACAAGAGACTGTCAATGAACCTAAGATTGGTATGTTTTTTTAACTCGAGTGATGATATTTTAGAGTATTATAAAAAATATGCAAATCAAATTGGGTTCCCAGTGAAGAAGCGGTCATCGACTAGAGGAGATGATGGGGAGTTGAAATATGTGACTTTATCATGTTCTCGATCAGGAAGCTCAAAAAGTGGTTCAAGCAATGTGTTAAAGCCATATCCAAGCATAAAATGCAATTGTGAGGCCAAAATTAGGGCTGGCATATGCTTGGATGGAAGGTGGCGTCTGAACTCAATTAAACTTGATCATAGTCATAAGTTGAGTCCAAATGATGCTCGATACTTTCGGCACAATCGTAATATTAGTTCATATATGAAGAGGAAGCTTGAAGTGAATGATAGAGCAGGAGTAAGATTAAATAAGAACTACAATTCAGTGGTTGTTGAGGTGGGAGGGCATGAGAATATGCCATTTATGGAAAAGGATTGCAGAAATTATATTGGAATGGTTAGAAGATTACGACTTGGAGAAGGTGATGCAACTGCAATGCAAAATTACTTTATAAGGATGCAAGCTCAAAATCCAAATTTTTTTTATGCAATTGATTTAGATGAAAGTGGTCGGTTGAGAAATGTGTTTTGGGCAGATGCTAGAAGTAGGGCAGCATATGAGGAATTTGGCGACGTTGTTACTTTTGACACTACGTACTTGACGAATAAGTATAACATGCCATTTGCTCCATTTGTAGGTGTCAATCATCATGGTCAGTCAATTTTGTTAGGATGTGGATTGATTTCTAGTGAAGATACTAAGGCATTTGTTTGGTTGTTCGAAGTGTGGCTTGCATGTATGTATGGGCATTTTCCATCTGGAATAATTACAGATCAAGATAAGGCCATGAAAAATGCCATCGAGAGTGTTTTTCCTAATTCTAGACATTGATGGTGCTTGTGGCATATAATGACAGGACCCATCCCAATCCCCCCGGGATTACCGTGGAATGTGCCCTGCTCCCGTCCAACAAGGGGTGTCAGACAAGGGATAACCAAGAGCTACTGCCCAAACGGGCCATCCAGAGTGCGCAAGGACCGATGGAGGAGGTGTGCAATGTCTCAGTCTCTGCTGCAATCGCATCCGTAATCAACCTGAAGGGCATTAAAACCAAAAGCTGTGAGTGGACAAAAAACCAATAAGTTTACCAAATACATTTATAAGACATTTATGCCCTCCAATAAAAACGTATGCATGCCACCAAAAACCAGTAACCAAAACGTTTGCTCAACCGAGCCATTAGGGCCTTAGCCCAAAAACCGTTAACCAAAAACCAAGTGTGGGAACTCAGCCCAAAACCGTGGAATACCACCACCATACATATTAAAACCATGTGGGTCACCACCCACTACCATAAATGAACATTAATTCAAAATCCGAAACCATTTAGGGTCCCTGACCCGACATACCATTTCATAACCAATAATCCATTTTATTCACTAATCCATATTTTACCATTACCATCACCTGCATCCCAGATGCTTAGCGTCCCAGACGCTAGACGTCCCTGACGTCATATCTCACGGTTTCATAAGCTACGCGTGCTGCCCGGGGTCTCTCCGGGTCCATATATCTGACATCCCTGATGTCTGACGTCCCTGACGTCAATCATAGCAATCCTGCTCCTAAGTCATCATACGGTCCGGCTGCTCCGTATAATGACCCCTCGCAGGCAATGCACCGTGACTTCCCCAGTGTCCCAGACATCTGGAGGAGACCATCATATATCCTTGTATCCAGATGGTATATGGAAAACAGTTTTATTAAATCCTTTTATCACATTATTACCATTGGGCCCTGCCCGAAATTTCCATAAAACCACATAATTCCATTTAGGGTCCCTGACCCAAAATCACCATTATAAAATATAGGGTCCCTGACCCGAAATCACATTTATTATCCAACTGGGCCTCATGCCCGATTTTATAAACCACTGGGCCCACGGCCCGATTTGTAAACCAACTGGGCCCGCAGCCCGACTTATAAACCCACTGGGCCCACGGCCCGAATTCACAAATCAACTGGGCCCCTGGCCCGATAATATAACTCAAATGGGTCTCAGTCCGATTTCATACCAACTGGGCCCCTGGCCCGATTTCATTAACCAACTGGGCCCCCGGCCCGATTCTCAAATGGACTCCAAGTCCGAAATTTCCAAAACAAGTGGGCCTCAAGCCCGAGTTCATATTTCCAATTTTAAAACCATTTCATCATATTATTTATTTAACCACAAGCACACAAAACCACAAATAAACCGTTAATCCCGATATACGTGAAATACGGAAAACACCTCGAAATACGTGCAACATAACCAAAATCAATGCTCACAAATACCATCATAGAAATCATGTATATAAACCATATAACACATTTAAGCATGCATAGGATTTATAAAACCAAAGTCCACTCACAGACCGTTTTAACCGTGTGCCTCGATACGCGTGCCACCGGCCCTCCCGGGCCACACCACTATCACCGGGACTCCCAATCCTGTCCAAATTACATTAGAGGGTTACTAACCTCATCAATAACATCCTATCAAAGTCCCGTAATTTTCCCGAATTGTTACTTATTTTTAAACTTAATTTAAAACCTTCGGACATCCCGAACAATATCGAGACGGTGTCCGATCGACACGAAACCAATTCCAAAATGTCCGTTACATTAAATAGGACAGAAGTCATGTTGACCTCACCTCGAGATTCGCGCCCACGCGCCGTCACGCGCCGCCGTGAGTGGCTGCGCGTGAAACTCACGCGCCTGCTACAGTGTCACCAGCCCAACCCGTTTGTCTGGTAAACGGGTCCAATTCACCCGCGACACAACCCGGTTCCAATCCTATCAATTCAGCCTTAATTACAACAATTGATCATTCCATTAGCTTCGTTTTAAGTTTAATTTAAGTTCTGTAACATTGATTACACAAGACCGTACCTACAACTCCACGATTCGATGATGAACACCAAGAACACCCGTCCGTTGTTCATCCTTCGAACCCCATCCATTTCAATCGATATCCTGAAATTGATTCAACCAGAAGCTTCCATGGACTCCGTAGATCACTTCCCCCAACCCAAATGCTTCAATCCAGTGTTCAATCGTCACGACACAAACTCGAGCACCGTCACTGTTCATCAATGGAGGTCCATCGATCTCGATCAGTTTCCTTCAATTGATGAACCCAGAAGCATCGTGGGATCATGAGAAGTAGTTTCCCCACCTCAATTGCATCCAACGAAGCCTCCAATTCCACGACTCAGCTTCGATTTCTTCCTCTGTCACCAAGCTCGATCAGAGCCAAAACGGCACCATTCCTTCTCGTTTTTGATGTGGATCGACTCGTCATAACCTCAGGAAGATGTTTCCAAGCTTCAATTCGATCATCACAGCCCAATTCCTTCAATTTGATTTTCCCTCCCAAAACTTAATTTTTCGAATTCACAGTTCCTCCTCACTGCCACTCTCTCGTGTTTACCCAGTTGAAATCACCCTCAAATTGCTCACAAATTCACACTCTCAGGTTCAGCAATGGGAGAGGAATTGGTTGGGAGAGTGTTGGATTTGGTTGTACACGGTTAAGGAAAATACAAATGGAATTAATGGAAATTAAAATGATTAATTAATTAATTAATAAATATTAAAACATCATAATGATGTTTCCCCTAAGACAAGGATTCTGGTTTCAAGGGATGAGTGACACTTGTCACTCATCCAGGTGTGTAGGGTCAATGGTCACTATTCATTATTATATTATTATTTTAATCCCAGCCTCGGTTCGTTAGTTCGTTTTCTTGACCATAACGTCGTCGTCGGATCTCCGATTTCGGCATGCCGCCTGTCGTTGGATTCGTATCGACGATACCTACGTAACGGTCCTTGGCCCTCGTCCATCGGACCTCCCGATCAAAAAGTCAACATTTGGCCCCTAATAAGCCAAATTACCAAAATACCCCTCAACTTCCGAACACCATAACTTCCTCTACGAATGTCGGAATCGAACGTGCCACCTGTCTATGAACTCGTGACGTCCCGAACTACGTCACGGTCATCGGTCAAAGTCCATTTGACCGCCCGAACAAAAAGTCAACATTTTGCCCACGACCAGGGGCAAAACGGTCATTTTGCACATTTTGTCCGATTCCGCCCTACTAACCACCGTTCAACCTCGCTAATCAAGATTAGTCACTAAACTAATCCCGAAATTCGGGACGGGTCGTTACAACCTTCCCTCCTTAATAAATTTCGTCCTCGAAATTCCAACCGATCTAATCTCAACGTACTTCCCTCCTTAATAAGTTTCGCTCTCGAAACTCGATTACCCTGATTCCACGAACACCCCGTGGAAAGTGGAATCGACCACGCAACACGTGTACACCCGCACACCAACTAACCAGGCAAAACTTGTCTGCACTCTACGTACCACTAATACTCAAAACGCAACGACTACATTCGACCCCGTCGAATGACTGAAACTACTTGTTTCGAATTTGACACCACTTGTCAAATCCACCCTCTCGTTGACGCAACAACTCGACGGTTCCTTTCCCACTCCCACTAGGAGTCAGCTGACCCCACTCAACAATCTATGTTGACACATCCTGACAAACTGTCACCACACAGTTGTTGTCAGTCGAAAACTGACACTAGACTCACTCGTGGCTACACATGCCACCAACGTACTTAACTTAGTAAACGATTACCGACCTTTCAAACGACCTGTGTGTAATTAAACACATCGGAATTACCATGACCCATTGCATAGTAATGTCCGGTCCACAACCAATCCCATGGTATCGGAACCAATCTGACTACCAACACGTTCACCAACACACCTCGGGTATATCCCGTATACCGTAACTAGACATCACAAGTCTACAAGGTATTGTACCTCGAACCATGTACGAAGTACACACATCTACCTAATAACCAGACTACAACCGCCTAGGTCATAGCCGAACGCGTTCCAACAATGGAGTACGTTTGCCCAATCCAGCATGAGACAAAACGAAACTCCACCCAACATCTAGTTCCAATTCCGAATCCAAATCCGCAATTTCGTAAGAAATCCCGGATCCAAACCCAGACATCACAGTTTAACTCATTTCCAAATCCGAATCCGAAATCATTATTCCGTAAGCTAGCATTTGGAATAACCATTCCGTACCCAAATCCGGAAATATACTTTCAAGTTCCAAAATTGAATCCTGAATCGTCACCCAGATATTCGATTCCAAATCCCGAAATCTCGTTCACATTTACCAAGACACACCAAAACCGAACCTATCGGTTACCCGTTCAATACACTTGATTGACTTCATAGGGAAGCCAATCCAACCTCCACACGTCTAAGGTTGACAAAATTCAACTACCTTGAAAACCTACTCACCCGAGTAGAATACCCTACGGGCCCTTCAAAAAGAAGTTCAATCTCGTCATTTACGACTCACGTACCAAGGTAAGAGTGATATACTCTCCCCCTATCTGAATCATCAAGATCACGACCCAGATAGACACTGTGTCCCTGACAATAACGTCAAAATCCTAGATCGCCACAACGATTGACAACCGACTCCGACAACTAGACAGATCAGTCAACGACGAGACACGTCGAGACCGCGGATTCTCACGGATTACCTTGTATCAGTCCTTGTCATTCCACCTAGGAAAAACCAAGGATGATCCACAATGATGACGTCTAAACTCATCCGACGTGGATGCAACAAAACTCACTACACTCACCACGCCACGTACCGCAACATTGTCTGCCACCAAGCAGAAAATGAAAAATCTCGTTTACCTAATTTCGAATACGTAGCTCCTCCTAATGACCCGCAATTACACCTGGGCCCACCAACCAATACACGCTCAACGTACTGGTAACTACAGTCAATGTCTGCCAGGGCAGAAAGCAAGAAGTCAACCCCAATGACTTTGGAATACCAATCACCAAAAACGAGCACCACTCTCGTTCCCCAATCACAACTCTCCTCGACACTAAGGTTCCAACCATGTTGGAAACAGACATGCTCCCAACAAGACGTCAAGTCTAACCACTAGACTTCCTACCTCCTCAATTCACTTGGACAACCCCGGGTCCACAATCAATCCGCTATTGTTCCGTTCGCACATCCCGACCTTTACAGGTTCAACACTCGGTTTCCCAAGTTCTCAATTACAAATTCCTACCTTTATACCACTAATGGTTTTCCTCGTCTTTTCCAGTTTTAATCATTTCCATGTACATTTTAGGGATATTTAAAAACATAAAATCGCACAAATTTTGGAGTTGCCAACAACTCCCCCAAATCCACCAATTATCCCAAAATTCCTTAAGTCTTAATTATACCATTTTAATCCACTCATCACTGGTTATCTCACCACTATTGGGACTTATCCCAACACAGCACAATCTTAACTGGATCCCATCCAGTCCATCCCTCAACCATTACCGAATCTCAAAGACCGAACATATGTTCATCATGACGGAGTCACACCCAATTTGTGGCTCATCGTCAACACCATTACCGACACTAGCACCAGCGCTAGTACCAGCACCAACACTCTATCAACATCACTAGTATCAGCACACATGCATCCATACTAGCATCAGCACAAAAGTACCAACCCCGCAAACATCCATACTGCACACCGTGTGCAAATACGACAACCCTGGATCTCCGTTCATACGGAACGACGATCCCGTACCTCACGACTATGGGTACCACTATTCTGACAATCCCTATCAGGAAAATGAACGTTCCCCGAACGTCCCCTGATCCCCAAGTATCAGAACCATACCAATTACCCTCGATAGCCAGTCATCTCCATATGACTTCCGACTAACTGTCATTGCTATCGAGATCCGCATCCACACATCACACCAATACCCGATCCAACACGGGATTCCATAATTTATTTCAGAACCGTATCCGTACATCGAATCCCATAGTTCTGCCTAAACTCACCAGAGCCATCCACATGGTCATCCATGACCTCAGCCACTCCTCGCAGCACAAGTTCTCACCCGCTAATCACAATTAAGGTTTACCTAGGGTTCCACAATCACACCATATGGTTCAACCGAACCAAACAGCTCTCCGTAATATAAAATTCACAACCTGACCGACCCCGCGGTCTAGACATCGAATAGACATCAAATCTAATCCTACCATCCCATCAACGTGTGTTCCACCACTAGGTCATCGGCCAACTCCGATGAACCAACATCCCTCACACTAGAAACCACCACAAGGGTTCACATTTTAGACCATTACTCACATGAGGTTCCCCGAACCTAGCTGCACCTAGCAGCACAACAATCCAATATCACATGACCGAACCGACGGTCCCACTATACAAGTTCACCACAATCAACCCCACTTGGGTCGAATCACATTAACGCACGGCGTATCGGGCCAATCACACTCCATCCACTATCCAAACCCAAAAACTATCTAACAGGTTGATAACGAATTGCAGCCCAATGAGACATCACACCCTCGACCTGCGCGCACAAATAGAGCAACCGTGCTCTGATACCAAGTTGACAGGACCCATCCCAATCCCCCCGGGATTACCGTGGAATGTGCCCTGCTCCCGTCCAACAAGGGGTGTCAGACAAGGGATAACCAAGAGCTACTGCCCAAACGGGCCATCCAGAGTGCGCAAGGACCGATGGAGGAGGTGTGCAATGTCTCAGTCTCTGCTGCAATCGCATCCGTAATCAACCTGAAGGGCATTAAAACCAAAAGCTGTGAGTGGACAAAAAACCAATAAGTTTACCAAATACATTTATAAGACATTTATGCCCTCCAATAAAAACGTATGCATGCCACCAAAAACCAGTAACCAAAACGTTTGCTCAACCGAGCCATTAGGGCCTTAGCCCAAAAACCGTTAACCAAAAACCAAGTGTGGGAACTCAGCCCAAAACCGTGGAATACCACCACCATACATATTAAAACCATGTGGGTCACCACCCACTACCATAAATGAACATTAATTCAAAATCCGAAACCATTTAGGGTCCCTGACCCGACATACCATTTCATAACCAATAATCCATTTTATTCACTAATCCATATTTTACCATTACCATCACCTGCATCCCAGATGCTTAGCGTCCCAGACGCTAGACGTCCCTGACGTCATATCTCACGGTTTCATAAGCTACGCGTGCTGCCCGGGGTCTCTCCGGGTCCATATATCTGACATCCCTGATGTCTGACGTCCCTGACGTCAATCATAGCAATCCTGCTCCTGAGTCATCATACGGTCCGGCTGCTCCGTATAATGACCCCTCGCAGGCAATGCACCGTGACTTCCCCAGTGTCCCAGACATCTGGAGGAGACCATCATATATCCTTGTATCCAGATGGTATATGGAAAACAGTTTTATTAAATCCTTTTATCACATTATTACCATTGGGCCCTGCCCGAAATTTTCATAAAACCACATAATTCCATTTAGGGTCCCTGACCCAAAATCACCATTATAAAATATAGGGTCCCTGACCCGAAATCACATTTATTATCCAACTGGGCCTCATGCCCGATTTTATAAACCACTGGGCCCACGGCCCGATTTGTAAACCAACTGGGCCCGCAGCCCGACTTATAAACCCACTGGGCCCACGGCCCGAATTCACAAATCAACTGGGCCCCTGGCCCGATAATATAACTCAAATGGGTCTCAGTCCGATTTCATACCAACTGGGCCCCTGGCCCGATTTCATTAACCAACTGGGCCCCCGGCCCGATTCTCAAATGGACTCCAAGTCCGAAATTTCCAAAACAAGTGGGCCTCAAGCCCGAGTTCATATTTCCAATTTTAAAACCATTTCATCATATTATTTATTTAACCACAAGCACACAAAACCACAAATAAACCGTTAATCCCGATATACGTGAAATACGGAAAACACCTCGAAATACGTGCAACATAACCAAAATCAATGCTCACAAATACCATCATAGAAATCATGTATATAAACCATATAACACATTTAAGCATGCATAGGATTTATAAAACCAAAGTCCACTCACAGACCGTTTTAACCGTGTGCCTCGATACGCGTGCCACCGGCCCTCCCGGGCCACACCACTATCACCGGGACTCCCAATCCTGTCCAAATTACATTAGAGGGTTACTAACCTCATCAATAACATCCTATCAAAGTCCCGTAATTTTCCCGAATTGTTACTTATTTTTAAACTTAATTTAAAACCTTCGGACATCCCGAACAATATCGAGACGGTGTCCGATCGACACGAAACCAATTCCAAAATGTCCGTTACATTAAATAGGACAGAAGTCATGTTGACCTCACCTCGAGATTCGCGCCCACGCGCCGTCACGCGCCGCCGTGAGTGGCTGCGCGTGAAACTCACGCGCCTGCTACAGTGTCACCAGCCCAACCCGTTTGTCTGGTAAACGGGTCCAATTCACCCGCGACACAACCCGGTTCCAATCCTATCAATTCAGCCTTAATTACAACAATTGATCATTCCATTAGCTTCGTTTTAAGTTTAATTTAAGTTCTGTAACATTGATTACACAAGACCGTACCTACAACTCCACGATTCGATGATGAACACCAAGAACACCCGTCCGTTGTTCATCCTTCGAACCCCATCCATTTCAATCGATATCCTGAAATTGATTCAACCAGAAGCTTCCATGGACTCCGTAGATCACTTCCCCCAACCCAAATGCTTCAATCCAGTGTTCAATCGTCACGACACAAACTCGAGCACCGTCACTGTTCATCAATGGAGGTCCATCGATCTCGATCAGTTTCCTTCAATTGATGAACCCAGAAGCATCGTGGGATCATGAGAAGTAGTTTCCCCACCTCAATTGCATCCAACGAAGCCTCCAATTCCACGACTCAGCTTCGATTTCTTCCTCTGTCACCAAGCTCGATCAGAGCCAAAACGGCACCATTCCTTCTCGTTTTTGATGTGGATCGACTCGTCATAACCTCAGGAAGATGTTTCCAAGCTTCAATTCGATCATCACAGCCCAATTCCTTCAATTTGATTTTCCCTCCCAAAACTTAATTTTTCGAATTCACAGTTCCTCCTCACTGCCACTCTCTCGTGTTTACCCAGTTGAAATCACCCTCAAATTGCTCACAAATTCACACTCTCAGGTTCAGCAATGGGAGAGGAATTGGTTGGGAGAGTGTTGGATTTGGTTGTACACGGTTAAGGAAAATACAAATGGAATTAATGGAAATTAAAATGATTAATTAATTAATTAATAAATATTAAAACATCATAATGATGTTTCCCCTAAGACAAGGATTCTGGTTTCAAGGGATGAGTGACACTTGTCACTCATCCAGGTGTGTAGGGTCAATGGTCACTATTCATTATTATATTATTATTTTAATCCCGGCCTCGGTTCGTTAGTTCGTTTCCTTGACCATAACGTCGTCGTCGGATCTCCGATTTCGGCATGCCGCCTGTCGTTGGATTCGTATCGACGATACCTACGTAACGGTCCTTGGCCCTCGTCCATCGGACCTCCCGATCAAAAAGTCAACATTTGGCCCCTAATAAGCCAAATTACCAAAATACCCCTCAACTTCCGAACACCATAACTTCCTCTACGAATGTCGGAATCGAACGTGCCACCTGTCTATGAACTCGTGACGTCCCGAACTACGTCACGGTCATCGGTCAAAGTCCATTTGACCGCCCGAACAAAAAGTCAACATTTTGCCCACGACCAGGGGCAAAACGGTCATTTTGCACATTTTGTCCGATTCCGCCCTACTAACCACCGTTCAACCTCGCTAATCAAGATTAGTCACTAAACTAATCCCGGAATTCGGGACGGGTCGTTACATATAATGAAGAAGATTCATGACAAGTTTAAAAGTTATAAGCAATATGAATCTATTAAGTTTGCCTTGGAGAAATGTGTGTATGATTCATTGACCAAGATTGAGTTTGAAGAACGATGGAATGAGATGGTCGAGAAGTATAAGTTACATAGCAATGAATGGTTACAAGACCTATATGGTGAGAGATGTCGTTGGGTCCCATGCTTCGTGAAAGATAGTTTTTGGGCAGGCATGTCTACCACACAACGGAGTGAAAGTATGAATGCATTTTTCGATGAGCACGTGAATTCTAAGACTAGCCTGAAGCAGTTTGTGGAACAATATGAAAATGCTTTGAGAAACAAGGTAGAAAAGGAGAAGCAAGAAGATTATAGGTGTATCTCGTCAAATATTCAATGTGCAACTCACTACTCTATGGAGAAACAAGTGCAAGGTATTTACACCATTTCAAAATTTGAGGAATTCCGAGATGAAATAATAAAGAAGATGTATTGTGATGTAGTTGGCATTGAGGTAGATGGTACAATTTTGAAATACTTAATATCAGAAGAGATAATGATTGGGGAGGAGAAAAGGAGTGTTATTTTTATAGTTCTATTCCATGAGTTTGACAATGAAATCAAGTGCAATTGTTGCAGGTTTGAGTTCAGAGGAATTCTATGCAGACATGCAATTTATGTATTGATCAAGCATAAGATGGATTTCATTCCAGATAAGTATATTTTAAGAAGATGTAAGAAGAATGTCACACGAAGTCACACGATGGTTAAAGTTAGTTATGATGAGACAAATGCCACAGTTGAAGCACACCGTTGTTATAAGATGCAGAAGATTTTTGATGATATTAAGGAGTTGGCAACTGATTCAGACGAAAAATGTATAATCGTGATGGACTGGATGCAGAAATTGAAAGCTCAATTGTGGAGCCATGCTAGTGCTTGTGGAAGTTCTCAACCAATTCTTGGTTCACCAGTTGGTAGGAAAGTTGATGATAATGAAGTGGGAATTCCAAGTTCAACCAAGATACTTACCCCATTGGCGGTAAAAAGAAAAGGTCGACCACTATGTACTAGAAGGAAATCAAAAATGGAGGAAATAAGTGAAAAAAAGAAACAAGCAGAAAAGAAAAGGAAATCTCAAGATGCTAACAAGAGAAAAGGAACGAAGGTATGCACATGAAAGAATTACTTATTATTTTACTAAATTAATTAAATGAAATGTTCTTGGTTTACATGTGTTGTTTTTGTATATTTTGTAGGATTTTCATAGGAGAGAAAGTGAACCTGTTTATACTAATGTTGATCCATTCATTGGTAAAATTAGTGGTGATATGGCTGGAACACAAGAGTCTATTTGTTTGGCAGTAAGATATATACATGAATATCTTGTTTTGATTTTCATTTTTATCAAGTAAGAGGAATTACTAATTGTCTTTGCAATTCAGAATTCTCAAAATTTTCAAGGAAGTCATCTCGGTATGGATGTTGACCAATATCCTCCATTTCATCGTCAAAATGTGAGTAATGAAAATAAATCTTGGTTTAGACTAAATAAGGGTAAAGAAATCTTGGTTTAGACTTTAGAGTATTGATCATTGAATTACCATCTTGCTCGATGTCTGCTGACAAGCTGTGTTAATGTTGTAACAGGAGGGTGAAGTTCCTATCTTTAAAAGGATGCTCGGGTGAAGTTCCTACACTCTCAACGTTATTCTCTACTCTCGTTGAGTTGAAATGGAGACCAGATACCATGTCTCTTCTTCCGTCAGGTGAAGTGGGAACAATCATAGGGAAGCCAGGCAGTAAATTTTTCAAGAAAACTCGCGACTTGAAGATGTTATTCGATGATCAAAACCTGTTCCTTAATCTTGTGCACCGATGAGTTATGCCAGAAGCTGCTCTTAGGGTTGTTATGTAGAGTAGCTCTAGTACTACTTTTGTTGTCCATTTTGATGGTTAACAATTATCTTGAAATGGCAATGATATATAATGATAATGATTATAATAGATTTGCCCTACTCATTCTTTTTGTTAGTGATTGTCTGGTATCATCCCTTTTGGCCGTAACTTTGTTTTCAAAAGGTTTCAAGAGATGTATAGTGCTTTGAAATGCTTTACTCAACTTTTTGAGCAAGAATCACAACCTTCAATGGAAAATTTTGCATGAAGAATCAACAACTTTGTTGTCATTTGAAAAGTAATGAAAAGTATTTAAATGTATTCATAATTATGGCAACTACAAGAAGCAAAAATTAGAAACACTAACAAATAAACTTCCCCTTAATTACAACGCTGAAACTCCTCTGAAATACACAATAAGAAGTAGAGTATTCTTAACCAAAATTTGATTTGCTATTTATACAAAAATTCGTAACATGATCAGGAATTTTAATTTACATACGCGAGAAGGCCCATGAAGAAGACGTTTCGAAGGACTAGAACATCAATTTTGCTCTCATTTTTCCTGCCAAGAGATAAGTTATGATTAAAAACAAGAAATAACATGAAAATTACGTAGATTTCGAAGAGTTTAGTTTGAGAGTAGATAAAAAAGCAACAAGCTCATAATAAGTATTGACCTTTCGAAGAGAAGAGCAAGAAGAGCAGTTGATAGAGTTCTGAAAGCATGTCCATATACCACAAGCACATATGGACTCATGCCTTTGTCTAGAGAGGCTTTCGATACCATATTGAACCCTGCAAAACATATGCCTGAAAGTATGCAGAGACCATACGGCTTCAAATCTTCTAAGACTCCCACCCTCTTGCTGCTTATTTTCACCCTAGCTTTCTGATCTTCCATTTGCATTTCGCATATTTTACCATACTCAAAGCTTATGGGATGACTTATATGCACATTGAAATCCTCCTACATGTAACCAAATGAAAGCATGCAACGCACAAATTGAGGAGGATCCATGCATTTCTTATGGGTATCAATGATTCTATAATGGCGTTTGTCGGGCCTACTCCCTCCTCATTCAAGATGAAACACATCAACAATTGACATCGGGACCTAATGTTGATCAAGGCAAAAAAAAAAAACAGACAATTTGTTTTGTAATTCTTGGAACTTCATCAAGTAAAAACTCTTTTGATTATGAACTTTGCAATTGAAACTCGTTGTCTTAGCTTCTCTTGTAACCTGGACAGAAAAAGAAAAAAAAAATCCTCATAGAGGAATTTAATCAAACACTAAATGTGCAGTAATTTTCAGCTCCTGATCGAGCACTTAGACTTCTGGGTCGTCTTCTTCTCCTTTCCAAAGCCAAGCTTAAACACAAGAGATGATTATCAAGCAGCTGTTGCCAATGTCGCAACAGCCAATGTCGTCTTCCGATAGCAAGCAGCCAATGTCGTCTTCCGCTTTTCAAATTACCAATTTTTCCCAGGTATCTTTCGCCGGAAAGCCACATGTTTCTACCGACTCGTTGAAGAGGAAGTGCAGCTCCGAAAACTTGGGCTCTGGAAAGTGCGGCGCCGGGTCCTCCGGCCACTGCCATTGCTCCAAGAAGAGGTGGGTTTTTCTCACTCATTGGAGAAAACATACCTGCATTAGCTGTTACCAAAACCCAGATTTGAATTAAAACCCCCTGCAGATCTTAGCCATGGAAACCATGTAAGAGACTCAAAGCATCTATCTTCACCCATCAACAGAGAGACCCTTTAATCTCACACCAAGAAAACCCCTTAATCTTCACCCATCATCTATCTTCAAATTAAAACCCCTTGCGATTGGTTGCTTCGATGATGCAGCGGCGATGGAGGATAGGAGAGTGGCGGAGCTGTGGAGGAAATTGAGACGAAGGAGATGAAGGGGAGTAGTGCGATTGGGATATTAGGTTTGTTGGATCTGTTTTGATTTCTATTTTTTTAGATTTTTAATTCAATGAAAATAAATGAGATTCCACGTAAGCAGCTTCCTAGATTAAAATAAATAACATGGCATTCCACGTCAGCTGCCACATAAGATGCTCACAAAATATGGTCAATCTTGAAGATCCCTATAGAATTACCCTAAAATATTTAGACATAATTCGAATGGAGGTAAAAAAGGAGGTAAAAAAAAGGTCAAAAAACCCCACGCTCACACCCCTAGCAGTAGTACATACAAGTCTACATCCGCATCCTCTCTCCCGCTCTCAGCGTCCCAGTGAGAGCACATAAAGTAGAAAATTCTTCCTCTACCTTACCATTCCGCTTCCACGAGCTTACGTCTTCTTCCCCAAAATTCAGCGGTTTTCCAAACTGGTAAGCTCCGATTTCCTTCGACCTCTTCTTTCATGGCGATTTTCATTTTCGTTGGTTGTATTTTGTGTCTACTGCAGTCGTCCTAGTCGTAGCTTTTAATTGAAACTGGTTTTAGCTGGTGCTTTTAGAGCAGCTTCCAATTGGTTTTGTTTCGGTCACTGTGTGCTTGATTTTTCTGCGATTGTTCTTTCGCTCCGCAAATGAAGCATGTTCTGTGAATAGATTGGTGAATTTTGATTTCTAGGGTTTTGATTTTGTAGTTTTCTGAAGCTGCAGGCAGTTTTTATGGATTTTGAATGCTCGATGTTAAGTCTTCGTCTCTGAATTTGATTGGGTGTTTGTGTTGACCAGAAGAAGGAATCAATTTAAGTCTACTTGTTGTATTTGGGCTAGTACAATGAATGCTGATTTGAGTTTAGTTTTTTGCTTCTTGAATAATTCACAAGTGTTTTGTGCATCGTTTGTATGTGCTGTTGATCAATACCTTCACTGAATCATATAACATTTCCCGAAAGATAGTTGTAATCAATTGAACTTCATGACTGCTGGATTATGATTTGTCGTCAATTTTTTTGTGGATTTTCTGTTGTCGTCTGGATTTCCTTAGTTAATTCTGCTCTACTTTATTGTATGTTCTCAATGTCTGCATGAATCCATCCATGTCCCCAGACCAATGCGTGCACACACCCCAGGTCTAAGTCTAAATATGAAATGCCAACATTCCTTTTTGGGCGTCAACTGCAGGATATGTAGCTTCAATGTGGGTTTGATGTGTATCCAGCATAGCATTATGCTCGCAGTGGACGTGTGAAACTAGTATCTGCAGCTGTTGCTTTTTTGCTTATTTCAGATGGACGATGGTAGGAAGAGTTCACGGATTGCCACACCCCTCTTCAGGCCTTGGGAGATCCGCATCCATCAGAGAGATATCTCCAGAAGGGGACATAAGCGGTGATCGACCCATAGTCTCAGGAATCTCTTCCGAAAGGAGAGTTTGCCGTTGATGAGACGGGAATAGGGGAAAGACTCTGAGCGAAAGCATCCCGAGCATCTTGAGATAATGCGCCCAGAGTTGAACTGCCTATGTCCATTTCGGATCCAGCAGCCTCATCAAGCCCAAACTCTGAGGGAGGAGGCGTGCTGAGTAAGGTAGTAGATGTTGTCTCCAGTCCCACCAAGGAAAAGAATAGGCCTCTGAAAGGCACACTATCAACATCCCTATAAAAGAAGGGAAATGAGCATTGACGATTGCCTCCGAATCCACGCTTGTAACCATGGGTTCCCGAGTGGGAGGATGTAAGATTTTTATGAGTTTAGATTGATTTATGACGTCTTTTAATCAATTCATAAGTTGGTAGAGTCCTATACAAGGATTGGATTATTTGCCTCGGCCCGCTCTCGTTCACTTATAAATAAATAATAAAAATTTACTATGATGAGTTCTAAAATTTTCTAAAGAAGATTATAAATTTGATCTAACATGGAACAGTATGCGGTAGAATATGAAGTTTTAAGCATTATAACATTACTTGCCTAAAGGTGATTATGTTATATGCGCTTGGTGATTTTGTATACTTGTTGTGTAGATTTTGTATGATTAAGATTCTGCCTAAAGGTTACTCATATCATACACTAAAGAGCATGATTATGGAAATAATTCAGCTTGTGATATCACAAACCCTCTTTAGTTTTGCTTAGTTTTGTTTTCACCATTTTAAGCTGGTTTGAAGAATTCTTATTATGAATCGTAACAAAACAGAACAAGAACATTCATTGTTGAACCTAGCAGAACTCCAACTGTATTGTTTATGTCCTTGAGATTCTATGGAATTAATTCACTGATTTTGGTTATATTGTTCGAACCGATTCGTTAGCTTTTGTTTTATGTGGAGATTTGCTATCTTGTTTTATGAAATTTCTGGTTCTAACCTCATGATTGCAGAGAAATTTTCATGCGAATAGATACCCTTAACAGTCAATAATGACTAAAGATAGTCAATTATGTATGGAAATCTATTCTGGTTTTTTATGGGTTGCTTTTACATTGATCTCATTTAGTTTATTGTAACTTGATTAATCTGAAATTTTTTACTTGAATATTCGCAACTACTTGGGTATGGGGCTAATCAGATGGTATTTTGAATTGTTGATGTGCCTTGATGAGTAATTGTTGATTTCGTGTCTTGGGTTTTTATATCTTTATAAACGACTCGTTTTGTAGAAGATCTACGTTTTGCTTGAGCCCAAAAGCGTTTTGTGTCTTAGTTTAATTGTCAAATTGAAATCTTACTATTGAAAACTTTTGGTACGTAAGTTTGATTTTCCAGAAACATATCAATATTCAGTTCTTTAATTAAACTAAGCTTTTTTGTTTATAATAATAATCCTAATTACTCAAGGACTTAATTAGTAATTTGAAATTGTCACTTGTATTTAGATAAGTCATTGTAGTTATACTTTTAATCAACTTCAACTTCACTTCACAAATTTTGGTTTGATGAAAATAGAAAACACAAGGATGTGAATAGCCACTATTGTTCATAAATACATAGAATACAAAGAGACGTGGAAAACAAGTGCACGAAACAAATTACAATAAGTGATCATCTAGGAAAAATCCTTTGCTTTAAGAACAAGACACAAACAGAGTGAAAAGTGGCTCAAGTTCTGATCAACTACTGAAAACATCCACATAAAGGAATAATTCACGACATGTTAACATATCTAATGGCTTTGACAAACGCATCCTCTGAATTTCAAGCTGTTGAGAAACTTGTTTCATTGTCGGACGAGATTGTGGGTCCGAATTCAAGCATGCAAATGCCACCTTCACAAGAGAAACCACTTGACATGCTTCTTGAGGCGTAGGAGGCAAAATTCGCTTGTCTAAGATATCTGCCATTGAAATTTCACCTGCAGATGATGGAGACAATGACGAGCATGATGATGATATAATTGAAAAAAGATCTTCGGGATGTCGTCCGATGATTACTTCCAATGTTACAACTCCAAAGCTATAAACATCGCATTTCTCAGTTACTTCCATTGTGTAAGCAAGCTCTGCATATAAAATGCTCACAACAGAATATAAATTATTAGTTTCTAGCTATTACTATTGAGTTTTAAGGCCAGTTGAAAACAATGATACTTGCATATCCTACATCATGCTCCTTTTTTATTTAACTAATAGTTCTAATACATATATAATAATGAGAATGCTTCAATTCCTAAATCTCCATTTAAAAGTCATCTAGAAAAAACAACAACATTGAGAGCATTTAGTTATTCATGTGTATCAAACAAGTCAACGATTTTGGTAATAATTGAGATGCTCATGTTCAACCGTTCATTTAGTTTAGACATATAAATGACCAAATTATCTCCAATTTGATTATTTTTTTATATAATGATAATTTAAGAACTACTCATTTTGGATTAATATATATATATATATATAAGGATTAAATCAACAAGGTAGTACGATATAGAAGATAACACGAGACCAGTAGTATGCAAGTATTATTTAGATTAAAATAATGTAAATAATTACCTGGTGCTATGTAGCCATATGTGCCTGCAACATGAGTCCAATTTTTTGAGTCGGGATTTAAGAACTTTGCAGTACCGAAATCTGAAACAAAGGCCTTATATTCAGCATCCAGTAAAATGTTTTTGCTTGATATGTCTCGGTGAACAATTGGCGGCAAGCAATCATGGTGCATGTAGGACAAGGCATGAACTAGACCTTTAACAATATTTGCCCTCAAAATCCACCCCAGATTCTTAGCTTCCTCACCTTTGCTTAAAACTGATGCTAAGCTGCCTCTCTCCAGATACTCATATACCAACAATGAGTGTCGTCGATGCGAACAAAATCCATAAAGTTGCACTATGTTTTGGTGCCTTATTTCAGTCAACACCCTTAATTCACTTAAGAATTCCTTCTCAAAACTATTTTCATCATCCCACCGAGAATTGAGTTTCTTCACAGCCACTGTTATGGAAGATGACAAAATTGATTTGTAGATGCTTCCTTGTCCCCCCTTTCCAATACAATATTTGGAATCAAAATCTTCGGTTGCCCTTATAATCTCCTCATGCATCCTTTTCCCATCAAAATTTAGTATCGAAAAGGAAATTTCTTTCATGTTATCATTATTTGGATGGTGATCATTCTTCTTTCTTCTTTTTAATACCATAGATATGGTAAAGCAAAAAGATACAAGTGCAACGATTGCTACAAGGGAGAATGTGATTCTATATACGATATTATAATGTCTCTTTTTTGAGCCATGTTTGATGCAAGGTTGCAAAGCTACAACATCATCGCCACACAATCCTTCGTTCCCTTGTATTGCATCAAGCGGAGCTTCTCGAAATGCACTTATGTTGGGAAGGGGACCTTCCAAGTGATTGTAGGATATGTTAACATATAACAAGCCGTGCATGTCTTGGAAACTTGTTGGTATGGAACTTGAAATATTGTTGCATGAAAGGTTAAGCATCACCAAGCTCTCCATATCACTCATTTTGGAGGGTATTCTTCCTTTCAATGCGTTATAACTTAAATCCATTTCCGTTAATTGAACTAACTCCCCCAATTGAAATGGAATTTCTTGACTTAACTTGTTGTTACTCAAATTCAGGTGGTGTAGTTTGAGCAAAGCGCCTAGGGTGTCTGGAATTGACTCACTGAATTTGTTTGTTGACAAGTCGAGATACTCAAGATTAGTCAATGAGCCAATGACTGAAGGTATATGACCCGAAAGTTGGTTTCCATTCATCTCCAGCTTCAACATATTGGTCAATCTCCCAAACTCCTTTGGAATTACTCCAACTAAACGATTTGAAGAAAGATCCAATCTATGAATTTTAGTTGCATTGCCAATCTCAGGTGGTAAGCTGCCACTGATGTTGTTTCCCGCAATTAGTAGGGATTCTAATTGTTGGCATTTACCCCAGTTTTTTGAAATTTCACCATAAAACTTATTGTAGCTCAGATCTATAAAATTAAGATTTGGATAAACACCAAAATCTTCAGATATATTTCCTATCAATTGATTTCTTCCAGCACGAAACCGATATAAGCTCGTGCAAGTTTTCAGGCTTTTGGGGATTGGACCAGACAAAGAGTTGTTGGTCACTGAAAACTTTACAAGCTTTCCATTTTCGCAAATATTTTGGGGCAAACAGCCAGAAAGTTTATTATTCCAAAGAGAAAGAATAGTGAGATTTGTTAGATGAGCTATTGATTTTGGGATTGAATCATTGAGTTGATTCTCGGACAAATTTAGCTCCACAAGGGATTTAAGGTTCCTTATCTCTTTGGGGATGTAACCATTGAATTGATTCTTCGACAAACCTAGCTTTACAAGAGATTTAAGGTTCCCTATCTCTTCAAAAATAGAGCCAGAAAGATTATTACCCCAAAGATAGAGAATAGTGAGATTTGTTAGATGAGCTATTGATTTTGGGATTGAACCATTGAGTTGATTTCTGGACAAATCTAGATTCACAAGAGATGTAAGGTTCCCTATCTCTTCAGGAATAGGGCCAGAAAGATTATTACCACCAAAAGAGAGACCGTTAAGGCTGGCAAGATCACCTATCTCTTTAGGAATTGTGCCAAAAAGTTTGTTTTGATAAAGACTGAGAACTAAAAGATTATTCAAAAGGCCAATTTGGGGCGGGATTCTCCCCGAAAACTGGTTGACAGAGAGATTAAGATGGGTGAGTTTGGAGAGGGAACTGATTTGTGGTGGGATGGTACCGGTGAGATTATTGAGACTGATATCAAGGGATTGAAGATCAGGGAAATGCGTGAATGAAAAGCCATGCAGCGTACCTTGTAAACCAGAATTGGTAAGGTTGATGCCATTGACACTTCCAACAGAATTGCATGAAATACCAGTCCATAGGCATGGGGTGGCATTATAGTTATTGGGAAGGTGAGTCCATGAGGTGAGATTTTGGAGTTGGGTTTGATTGAAAAAGCTAGCTTTCCATTTGAGAAGTGTCTCTGCTTGTGTTTGAGTAGCAGCAAAAGCAGTAGAAGCAAAAACAACATAAAAGAAGAGAAGACAAAGCAGTAGATGTTGAGGTTTCATGTGGCTCATTATTTTTCGAATCAAGGTGGTGCATATAAGGGTTATACTACTTGTAGCTTCTGAGCCCTTTAATTATTTATAGACCCTTGAATAATTGACTACATTAATTAACATATGTAATTTGCTTCTTGTGATGACGTATTTGTTTTTTTTTTGTTTTTTGCTTACGAACAATAAAATTGACGAAATGAAAAGTTTTATTGTCTGCTTGTTTGACAGAAAAGCTCTATCGAACAAAATAAAAAGAAAAGTAATCAAATTAATAATTGGCTACATTAATTAATCATCATTAACATAACTAATCAAATTAATGACTTTTCTGCATGTTCTTGACTCCAAGTCTTTTTTTTTTTGGTCGATGAGATGCCTAAAGTTTGTCACATTAACAAAAACCTAAAGAAGACAATTCTTACACGTGATAACCACGTGAAGGAGATTGGACACTGCCCGTAGTATGCTAAGCAACCTCGATTTTTGGTGAGTGTTGATCATTAGGAATAACAATTGAAGCGAATCACTTAGAAATTTTAGCTTCTTGTTTGGCTACATTAATTTAACTTCCGACATTAATTAATCATCATTAACATAATTAATCAAATTAATGACTTTTCTGCATGTTCTTGAAGTCTTTTTTTGTCTGCTAATTTGCTTCTTGTGATGACTTCTTTTTTTTTTATTTGCTTCTTTAAATATCAATTGTAAAACAAACTTTAATTTATTAAGAATACTACGTCGAGCTTCTAAACCCTTTATTAATTAATTGGCTACTATAATTAACAATTCAACCGTTGAAAAAACGTGTACCTCTTGTATAATCAGCTTCTTAAAATATTTAACTTTTATCTGGTCAAACTTAAATCATTAGATAAATAACAATTGAAGCGAATCAGTTATAACGTGATGTTTCAAAAAGTTCATTTGTTCTAAAATTAAAATATATAAATTATAAATTATAAACACATATTATATATATTAAAAAATATAGATAAATATGCCCATTTATAATAAATTTAAATGTGTTTAAAGTAGTTGTAGTATAACGTGATATGCAAATGTCTCGCACACATATATACCAATATATTACTGAATTGTAAAATCATAAATAGCGCTCTCAAGTGTATCTCATGGGATCAACTCCGGATTCAAAAGTCACAAGTCTTTCGAGTTTTGCATGAACTTGATATTAGTCCAAGTCTTTGCTCCTATAATTTCGGCAATCAAATTGATAAAATGAGATTGATTGAACAAAAAGTTCCTCCATTAACAAGTCTTTCGAGTTCTGCATTTAGTCCAAGTCTTTGCTCCTATCTTGAATTAAAACATTTATCAATAATGACTTCTTCGCTGGTTAGTGATGGGTTTGTGTTCAGACTCAATTAAACCTTCACATTCCAAGTCACAAGTCTTTGGTTTAAAATTGAGCAGTACTTTTCACTTCGCAATTCCATGGTCGAATTGGCTAATTTCTTGATATATTTATCAATGGTAAAAAAAAGGTAAGAATATAAAAAACAGTAGAATAATTAATACTCAAAATTTTGTATATCAAGCTTCCGAATAGTTGGATTGTAAACATTACTACTATATTGAGATTTATTAAACAAACATTACTACTTAATAATCAATTATTGTACTCTTATTTGGGTGTACATATATTTATCTGGATATATCTTTATATTATTCTATTTTTTTATAATTTATACTTTTTATTAATAATATATTTTCAAATTAATAAAATATATATATTCATTAACAGTTATATTTGGATTTAATATATTTACAAACTGAAATTCCAAATCCAAATTGTTACTAACGGAGCAGTTTGGATTCTCAAACCGTTTAATTTTTATCTAGTCAAACCTAAATCGTTAGATAAAATAATAGTTTGAAGCAGATCAGTTATTGGTTTTAACAGATTTGTATCCACTCCTAATAGCAAATATTAAAAATAATCAACTAGATGGTGGTGGATTTGTGTTCAGACCGATTTTGACTTCACATTTCCTACAGATAACATTCAAGAGCGTTAAAAAAATAATTTAATAAAAAAATAATACCCATGTAAATTTTTAATGCTTGCCTTTCAATATCTTTATTTAATTTATTTAAAAGATAATACTTGTCTTTCAATAAATGGAATAATTTCATAAATATATGATAATATAAGTCATTCAATTTCTAAACAAATCATTTCAACAAATGATAGGTAATTTGATTCCATAGGCATATGCCAAGAAAGTTAAGAAGAAATCATGTATAACATGGTCATGGGATCAAATAGAGACTCACAAGTCACAAGTCTTTTGAAGTTTTTCCCGGGGCTTGATATTTGTTCAATCTTTGCACCAATTATTAAGTTAAAATTGAACAGTTGGCACTTCGTAATTCCATGGCCGAAAATGAAATGAAATTGATACATGTGTGAGTGTATTATTGGATTCATGTGATTCATTGATTTTCTTCTACACATATATGGATTTGCACTATGAGTGGTGGCTTACAAATATTGAGCGTGTGCGTTGGGTTATAAGGATCAAGTGAGAGTGTTGTAATCATAATTTGATGGTCTCGAAATTAGCGCGTCCTTTGGATTATAGAGATTTTTTGTTTCTTCATATTTTCATACACCTTCTCACGTTACCTAACTTAATATGGGACCTTAATTTCTTCATATTCTCAAACGTCATCTCCCGTATAATTCATGAAAGAAGTTTTCACTCCATAACGAATATAGTGAGAGTAGCCCAACTCTTTATAAACCATTGCAAGATACTATTGTAAAACTTTTGTTCTTTCACATTCCCATGTAAACAACTTGTATTTATTTGCAAGTAGGGATTGTGGACAAAATGTTTGAATTTTCCATTTACTCATACATTTGGGGCACTTAATTAATTTACCGGTTCCATAGCCAACTAAAGTAAGCAGACTTTAATTGTTATTGCTAATTAAAAAAGAGGGATTAAGCAGACTTTATAAACAGTTGCAAAGTTCTAATGCGAAACTTTTGTTTTGTTTTTTTCACATTCTCGCATAAACAACTTGTATTCATTTGAAGTAAGGATTGTGGACAAAATGTTTGAATTTTCCAATTACTCGTACATTTGGGGCACTTAATCAATTCACTGGTTCCATAGCAAACTAAGAACTTGTGGAATTTGAATCATCACAAGAACAATAGTATCGATCAGTTGAAAAAACTAGTAGAATCAATTTCTATTGCATTTCCATTGGATAAATAACAATTGAACCGTTGTACCTCTGGTAGAATCAGATGGATGGTGGTGGATTTGTGTTCAGACCGATTTCAACTTCACATTTCAAACCAAATGCGACTACATTTCCTATTCAAAGCCAACAACCGTGTTAGGTATGTAATTAATCTACAAAAAAAACAATAACATTCAAGAGCGTTAAAAGGAGAATTTAATAAAGAAATAATACCCATGTAAATTTTTAAAGCTTGCCTTTCAGACCGATTTCGACTTCACATTCCAAACCCATTGCAACTAAATTTCCTATTCAGAGCCAACAACTGTGCTAGATTATGTAATTTATCTGCATAAAAAAATAACATTGAAGAGTGCTGAAATGATAATGTAATAAATAAAAAAATACCCTTGTAAATTTTAAATGCTTGCCTTTCCAATACTTGTCTTTCAATATCTTTATTTAATTTATTTAAAAGATAATACTTGCCTTCATATTCTCGCGTAAACAACTTGTAATCATTTGCAAGTAGGGATTGTGGACAAAATGTTTGAATTTTCCAATTACTCATATATTTGGGGCACTTAAACAACTCACATTCCAAATCCAATCATGTTAGAAGAAATTATTAAAGTCGAAATTAATGCTCAAAAAACAATAACATTCAAGAGCGGGTGATTTAATAAAGAAATACCCATGTATAATGCTCAGTAGTTGCGAATTTGTATTTATCTTTTAAAGTACCAGATTACTGTTGTAGAAAGGCTGCCAATATATGCCAATAATTAAATCAAATTCTCTCAACTACGATAGCAAATAAGAATAGGTATAGTGTGGATCGATATAAATATTGGTAATATCGAAATTCAAACCGTTAAAATTTTAATGGCTTGATACGGCTTGAATTTTCTAAAATTAAAAATAAAATCGTTTCGATCAAAATCATTACTAACATTTCGGTTTGGATCGAAACAGTTTGAAACCACTTTGGCATAAAAAAACAGCAGGGATTTAAAAAAAAAAAAGTAATGATACACAAAACAGCAGAATAATCAATACTCAAAATTTTGTATATTAAGCTTCCAAATGATTGGATTGCAAACATTACCACTATATTAAGATTTATCAAACAAATATTACTACTTAATAATCTTTTATTAAGTCTTATCTAGGTGTACATATATTTATATGGATATATTTTAATATCATTCAATTTTTATTATTTTAAATTTTTATTAATAATATATTTTCAAATTAATAAAAATTAATATATTTCTTAACGGTTATGTTTGTATTTAATTTTTCAAAATGAAAATTCAAACTGTTACTAACAGAGCGATTTAGATTCTTAAACTGTTTGACTTTTATCTAGTCAAACCTAAACCGTTGAATAAATAAAAATTAAAGCGAATCAGTTAGAGATTTTAACAGATACGTGCACACCTCTAATAGCAGACATTAAAATTGAAATGAAGAAATCGATAATTGAGTGGTGGTGGCTGTGATGTTTCATTTGACCCTAAAATTAAAATATAAAAATTAAAATTTTTAAACACATATTATATATTAAAAAATGTAGATAAATATGCCCATTGATAATAAATTTAAACGTGTTTAAAGTAGTCGTAGTATAGCGTGATATGCAAATGTCTAGCACACATATATACCAATTTATTAAGCAGTTGAGATTGGTGATGTGATTCCTTTGTGCTTCCTAGGTCCCCAGGTCTTCCTCTTGCAATAAATTCTTAATTATCTACACGCACACAAGAGAAAGAAATCTCCATGGTTTCTTTGCCGAAAAGAAATTTAGTCTTATGATGCCTACATGGTTTCTTTAACAAGTCTTTCGAGTTTTGCATTTAGTCCAAGTCCAAGTCTTTATCAAAAATGACTTCTTCGCTTTCTCAGCGGCAATCAAATTGATGAAGTGAGATTGATTGAGCAAAAAGTCTTATTGCCTGCTTGATTGACGGGAAAAGTTGGTTGTGAGGCCCTACTTGAATAATTCTTGGCCCATTTTCAACTAGATCTGCACTGGTAGTGGTGGGTTTGTGTTGAGACTCAATTAGACCTTCACATTCCAAGTCACAAGTTTTTGGTTTGAAATTGAGCAGTTTTCACCTCGCAATTCCATGGTCGAATTGACTAATTTCTTGATACACTTATCAATTGTAAGACAGACAACAAAATTAAGGAATGTTGGTCCTTTATTTATTTCTGCATGTTCTTGACTCCAAGTCATTAACAAAAAAATTTAGAGTAAATTATTGTTACATCCTTAACAATTTTTACTTTTATTTAAGACTTTTAATGCATGTATATTAAATAAAATAAGACCTTACTTCAAATTTTTTTATTCAAAAATCCCTAAACAGAATTTATAAGTAATAGATTTCACATCTACCCTTTTATATCCCAATAAAGAGAATTAGTGAGTTATTGAGAATTTCATTAAACAATTAGAAATAATATTGTTTTTTTTTTGTCCTCTTTACCCCATGTGCCCCTTAGTGTTTTGGCCTCTTGGACCCTTTATTATATTATACATATAATAAATATTATATATATACTGTATATAGTTACAATTGAATTTTTTTCTATAAAATTAAAAATAAAATCCGTATTGTCTGGGGTTCAACGATAGGGTATAAAATCATACATAGCGCTCTCAAGTGCCTCTCACAGTCACAGCCCCTCTGCAAATACAATAAGGCTGGTATGTATAATGTTATACTACTTTTAGCTTCTAATCCCTTTATTTATTTATTTATTAAGCCATGAATTGGCTACAATAATTAATTAACTTCCTAAATTAATTAATCATTATTAACATAAGTAATCTCATGGGATGATCAGCTCGGGATTCACAAGTCACAAGTCTTTCAAGTTTTGCATGGACTTGATATTAGTCCATGTCTTTGCTCCTATAATTTCGGCAATCAAATTGATGAAATGAGATTGATTGAAAAAAAGTACTATTGTGAAGGCACTATCATCCACTAGATGGTGGTGGATTTGTTTTCAGACCGATTTCGACTTCACATTCCAAACCAATTGCAACTAAATTTCCTATTCAAAGCCAACAATTGTGCTAGATTATGTAATTAATCGGCATAAAACAATAACATTGAAGAGCACTAAAATGATTATTTAATAAAAAAATAATACCCATGTAAATTTTAAATGCTTGCCTTTCAATACTCGTCTTTCAATATCTTTATTTAATTTATTTAAAAGATAATATTTTCCTTTTAATAAATGGAATAATTTCATAAATATATGATAATAAAAATCATTCCACAGACATATGCGAAGCAAGTTAAGTAGAAATGATGTATCTATGTCATGGTCATGGGATCAGCTGATAGAGACTCACAAGTCACAGGTCTTTGTGATTTTCCCTGGACTTAATATTTGTTCGACCTTTGCACCAGTCATTAAGTTAAAAGGCACTTCACAATTCTAGGTCGAAAATGAAATGAAATTGATACGTATGTGGGTTATTACATAGTCACCAGATTCTCTTGATGACGTGGGGTCTATACCAATACTGTCATGGACTTGAAACTGTTGTATTTTCCTTCCTATACACATCTTAACAAATGCTTTTTGTATTCCGTGTTTTCTTTTTCCACCAATGGGTAGTAGAATTATAAATCATTTTCGTCAAAAGGTAAGATGTTTTAGTGACAGAATAATAAGTAGTCAATTAGTGGCACAATTGTCATGGGAAATGGGCGTAGCAATCTGGAAAATTATATATGCATGGTGATCGGTCAAAATTGGAAAAAGAACAATGGAAGATTAAGCAGTTGAGATTGAGGCTGTGATGCCTTTGTGTTTCCTAGTTCCCCAGGTCTTCCTCTTGCAATAAATTCTTAATTATCCACACGCACAAAAGAAAAAGAAATCTCCATGGTTTCTTTGCCGAAGAGAAATTTAGTCTTATGATGCCTACCTAACAAACTTAAATCAAACGACTTCAAATAGGCACAATACCCTTTGAATTGAGCAGCAAATCTATTAGATTAATGGGTTTCAAATTTGCTCGTTAATGAATCTATAACTTCTACATAACTCATAACCCAAAAGATAATATATTGAAAGAGATCAATGGAATTTCACAATCAAATAAAGAAGGCACTTGTCCAAATTAATCTTGGTAACACGTTAGATTGTTAAGAGAACAACTCAGTAGCTTCTTCCCCAAGACTTCTAGAATAAAGAACATGCAATAAATCAATTGAAAAAAAAAAACATTCCAAAAACTTAATCGAAACATGAATTAGCAAAAATCCGACGACTCCCAGAAACTTAATCGGCCCTGGGCTCATATCCAACCTAAAACAAATAATTTAAGTATCTTATTACAATATTTAATAGGTATAAACTTCCAGCCAAATTCACAACCTCCATAAAATTGTATGCGTTAAATTTTCCAACAATAAATTCAAATCCAAAATGAAAGAGATGATTATAATAAATATTAAATTGGTTGCAGGTAACAATTCACACTCATAATATCAAATTGGTTGCAGGTAACTTTAGTATAAACATTTTTCAGTAATGCTGACATGATACTGCAGTTGATAGCACTTAAGGAATCATAATCCGTAAACCCTTTTTATTAAATTTGCTGGTATGTATATCAGAACAACCAAAACTATAAATCCAAATTAAAGAAACTTCATAACCCTCCAGATTTATGTATATAAGCATAACTTAATCATCCAACTCACAGCCCTACAGCAAAAATGTGATTAAAATATATCAAGAATAGATCAAACATATAAAAGAGACACTAAAACCTAGAACACTACAAATCCACATTACGGAAGGAACAAAGGAGAAAGAGATAGACGATGAACCTAGAAATTGGATCGAAGATTGCTGCTAGGATTGAAGGTTTTGTTGTGAGGATCGATAGTACAAGATTAGATGAAATGGAGTTGAAGAAGGAGAAAAATACGCGACGGGCGATGGACGGAGACGATGAATGAAGAGTGTGGTCGGTTCGAGAACAAAGGAAAAAAAGGGGGGAAAAATCCAAGGGACAAAACTGTCAATCGGATGTTGAAGGGCATAAAAGGCAATTCACTGCTATATGAACAATGGAAGATCCGCTTCAGCTTTAGCATATATAATATAATGGCTTATTACATTTGTTATATTTTACACCATAAACTAGTTATTCGTTCACTTAACACCATAAAACGGGTGAATTGAATCACTCGGTTCTATTTTTATTACAATTGATTCATTTAGCGTGAAAGTATTTATGTGGCATCTACGTAGATTAAAATATAATTAATTAATAAAGGTCAATTATGAAATTTCACAGCATTATAATTTCTAACAATTTTTTTCTCTCTTCGATGAACCCCCTACATCAAAATTTCAATCTTTGGACCAATCGATTAATCTCTTTCAATGGCTTCCTACTGCCGTCAGACCCTCACAATCAACCTATAATGGCTCCAATCACTCACCGCCTCAAAAGGGTTTTCCAAGGGCACGATAAGGTCGAAGTCTCCTCCAAAGAACAGGGCTTTATGGGCACGTACTACGCTGTCAACGTGATCGCCTGGTCGAGGACGACGAAATCACGCCGCTGAAAGAAACCGTCATAGCTAGTGCTCTCTGCCGCCTAACTAATATATGATTTCCACTTTTATTTGCAACAAAAAATGTTTCCTCTGATGTCTTACCCTTGCGTTTAGCAGATAAAGGGCGAGAAGGAATTACTAATGTTGAACTATTAGCACTAGACATTTTAATCAAAGCATGTGAGAAGACAAAAGCTATAGATATTGATGTTTACTTAGAATTGCCATCGGCGAAAACTACAAATACTTAGGGCAGCAGCAGGAATTGATGAGTACCTTGCTTCCTGCAAATCCTTCTTATCGAAATCAGGGTCAAACCCTCTCTATGCTTCTCACATAGATACAAAAGAATGTTCAAGCAAGCAGAGCTGGAATGTCTTGGTTGCAGAGGAAGAAAAAGATATTTTTCAATGTGTGTCCCAACAAATATTTCTATATAAATAGTTGTGATATGCAGTGCTTGCTCTTGTCGGTCATGTGCAACATTGCAAGAATATGCTCCTGTAAGAAAGGCTTCTGATTTAATACAGAAGGCGAGTACTGGGGGGTCATCCCCTTCGGAATCACCGTCAACCGATCTTCTCACGCCCTCCTTCGCATTGTTGAAATATCAGGCATCAAATATCAATAAGTTCTAAAACTCTCAAATCTGTGTCGATTTGTGCAGTTTGGTAATGGGTTGTTAATATTTTGGCGGAAGAAGTGAGGAGTTCCTCATTTTGTGCCTGGGTTTGCTTTACTTTGCTTCGTCCTCCATTGCGATGAAGTCCGGCTATTTCATGGGTATTTCAATTTTAGATTTGTTGTGAGTATTTCAATTTTAGATTTGTTGCCGGTATTTCAGTTTTGGATTTGTTTAGATTCATGGGTATTTCGAATTTTCATTTTTCGTCTTATATATACGAAAATATCAATATTGTAGAAAAAGTTTAAAATTTTACTACTTGTGTAGTCTACATTGAATTATTGTGAATGAAATGTTGTTGAATAGCTCAACTCGTTGTTTGATGCTATTAGGTAAACTAATGACTAGGATCGGTCATGGCCTAGGGCGGTAAGGGCGACTGCCTTGGATTCACGAACAAGGGGATCTAAAATTTTTAAATTTATCTTATTTTTATTGAAAAAATTATTTAAAATTTTAAAAAATATTTAAATTGAATTTGAAAAAATATTTTATTAAAAAATTGGTCTCATATCCTTGAAATATTATAAGACTTATTCTAATTAATATATAGTTATTTAGTTTATCTTATAAAGTCATTAAGACTCTAACTCTAAATTTTTTATATAAAATTTTACCGTTTCTTAAAAATATAATATTGTAAAAATGACTATTTTTTCTATGTATGATTAATGTGCTTAAATTTTTGAATTTTTTTTTTGTATATTGCTATGAGGATGAAAAAAATATTGAAAATTTTTTTAAAAAATTATTAATTATATATATATAAATATATATTATAGGGACACTTTTATAATTTTCGCTCTAAACCTGTAATTTATTGGACCAGCCCCGATAACGACTAGTTCTGAATGTAAAGGGTAACTTATTGTGCGGTAATAAATCTAATATAATTATACGTTCGTTCACATCGATCGTTTAATATTAAACCGAACGACGTCGTGTGCCCGCCACAAGTAATCCTGTTTTTTTTTCTCCAATCCCTCCACAAGTAATCTTGGCGATCCAATTTCGACTCCGCAGAATTGTAAAGTTTGGGCGGTTTGGTTTAATGGAGGTTAGCAAAAAGGGTTACGCGTGGGCAATCTCAGCCGGACTAAACGCCGGACTCGCCGCCGTTTCAGCGAAGCTCATCACTCCCCAGGTAGCGCTCTGTAATCTTTCCCGTACTCAAGTTCATAAATTTGAAGTCCGTTGTTGGATTTAGATCTCAAAATCTTAGAACTTTTTTCCTCGTTTAATCTGTAACTGAGGTGAAATAATTGTGAATTGAACAGATTATTAGGTTTGGTTTCGTGATTTTCTTCAACGTCACAATGTGGGGATGCTATGTGAATAGCCTCAAAGCTCTCTCGTCTCTGCAAGCCACAGTCACGAATTTTGCTGCGAACTTCCTCTCTTCTGGTCTAGCTGGATACTTTTTGTTCCAAGAATCGTTATCACTTCAGGTAAATTAATACCTGATACTTAACCAACTCCGATCAATTTGATGCGATTTGGTTGCTTATATGCTTTTGTGTTGATTGAATATGGTGTTCTAGTTTTTTTTTAGATGAACAAAATTGTTAACTTTGACAAGTTACTTTGATAACCAGTCATTGTATTTATCAAAAGAAGAATGACACTGTTAACAGCTATGGGGAAATTGACCTTCGTTTCAATATATGCTGGTTATGCTCAGTCAATCATTCTGAAACTAGGTATTCAGTA
Organism: Prinsepia uniflora; assembly: GCA_032719365.1. NCBI lineage: Eukaryota > Viridiplantae > Streptophyta > Magnoliopsida > Rosales > Rosaceae > Prinsepia > Prinsepia uniflora. Next base: position 1,606,306 of record CM064866.1, on the reverse strand, counting down.
AAGAAGAAATTGAAACAACTATTTGCTGTGCGCTTTATGATTGCTACTTGTTTGTTGTGACTATTATCTTCAAAGAGTACATTTGTTTCTGAATTCGGGCCTACACAAATGTGATTGCTAATACGCCTTCTGTTCCTGCCTGTAGTTTTTCATTTTCAGAACACTCTGATGCTGTGTGAAAATGTGTCTTTAGTTTCCTTGATTATTTGCTTTGGACATGACAGTGGTTTGCAGGTGCCATGCTCATTGTAATTGGTGCACTCGTGCTTTCTAAGTCGAGCATCGAGAAGAAAGACCACGCTGAGTAACATTTCTGCATTCCACTTGGCCCATCTAGTTGAGCTCTCATCTTCCAGGTAAATTGGTGCCAACGATTAACCAACTTCGTTGTAAGTTTAGTCTTTTGTACTCTGCCAAGGTACTTATATAAGCATTCTTGTCCAAAACTGTGAAGCATGGAAGTTAGCAAAAAAATGGCACTATTAACTACCTAACATATAGCAGCATTTAGGCCAGAAAGAAAATTATCTTAAAAGTTTGACCTTCATTGGTTATCAACACATGTAAAAAAGACATTGAAACAACTGTTCCTTTTCCCATAAAATACATGTTTCAGTATTATGGTTGTACTTACGGTAATTTGTTTCTTGTGATTATTATCTTTGAAATTATTCAAATGGTGATAAACCGAGGTGGGCTTTTTTTTAACGAGATGTTTTGTTTCTGGTTTCCTAGTACTAGAAGTCTAGAAATGTGATTGCTAATTCTGTGTTTTTGTTCGTGCACATAACTATTCATTCTAGGAACACTGGGAAAATGTGGCTTTAACCTTTCTGGACTTATTTCTTTTGCATCTCTGCTGAGATGGCTTCTTTGACAATGGTTTACAGGTGCCATGATCATTGTAGTCGGTGCAATCGTACCTAGTAAGTACTTAGTAAGTAAAGTATTGAGAAGAGGGCCTATGCAGATTAACATTTTTGCGTTCCAGGTTCCATTTCAGGCCTTCAACTTTCTGGTTAAGATATCAGCATTCTTCTTCCAATTAAAGTCGGAGATGGATTCTTTTTTGTTTTCATTTTTGAGGATGTACATTGTATACATAATTACATACAGTAAAATAATGTGTTTTGAAAGTTACCAATGCAGATTAAAATTTATGTTTGTTCCCGTTCTTCAGCAAGTTACAAACAATTTCATTATGTTTTTACAGTTATATTTCTTACATGATTTGAATCAATTTACAGATTCTTGATTTATAATACATATATGTTATGTCTCTTGGTTTATTTGGTAAAACATACCCATTTGATATGGTGGCTTTTATGCTATGAATTGAATTGATCCGAAACATTTATAAATATTTAGATATGAATAAAAGAGGAGAAAGAAATGAAAAGAAAAGTGATTCGAGATATATAAATTACACTTGCTCGATTTACTCGCTAAAATACACATCATTCAAAGATGACGATTTTATATAGTGAATTGGCCTTAAAATGTTCAGATATAATTTCAGTCGAGATCACCGACGAAAAATTGTTATGATCTCAAATAGTGTATCATTATTGAAAATTTTAAATATAATTTATTTAAAGATAAAGAAACGAGAAAGAAATGATAGAAAAAGTGATTTTGGCGTAAAAAAATCACTTACTAGAGTTATTCTGTAAAATATATGCCTACGTAACACGATAAAGGTGTTGATATTAAAATATTTAGACATAATTTGAATGGAGATTAAAAAGGAGGTAAAAAAGGGTTAGAAAAGAAAAGTAGAGAAAATGTAAGAGAAAGACAGGTAAAAAACCCCACGCTCACACCACTAGCAGTAGTACATACAAGTCTACATCCGCATCCTCTCTCTCTCAGCGTCCCCAATGAGAATGCACAAAAAGTAGAAAATTCTTCCTCTACCTGACCATTCCGCTTCCACGAGCTTTCGTCTTCTTCCCCAATATTCAGTGTTTTTCCAAACTTGTTCCATCCCCTCTCCTGGACTCTCTCTGGTAAGCTCCGATTTCCTCCGACCTCTTCTTCCATGGCGATTTTCATTTTCGTTGGTTGTATTTTGTGTCTACTGCAGTCGTCTTAGTCGTAGCTTTTAATTGAAACTGGTTTTAGCTGGCGCTTTTTGAGCAGCTTCCAATTAGTTTTGTTTCGGTCATGTGTGCTTGATTTTTATGCGAGTGTTCTTTTACTCGGCAAATGAAGCTTGTTCTGTGGTTAGATTGGTGAATTTTTATTTCTAGGGTTTTGATTTTGTAGTTTTTTTAAGCTGCAGGCAGTTTTTATGGGTTTTGAATGCTCGATGTTAAGTCTTCGTCTCTGAATCTGATTGGGTGTTTGTGTTGGCTAGACGAAGGAGTCAACTTAAGTTTACTTGTTATATTTGGGCTAGTTCAAAGAATGCTGATTTGAGTTTAGTTTGTTGCTTCTTGAATAATTCATAAGAGTTTTGTGCATCGTTTGTATGTGCTGTTGATCAATACTTTCGCCAAATCATGTAGCATTTCCCGAAAGATATTTGAAATCAATTGAACTTCATGACTGCTGGATTATGATTTGTTGTGGATTTTATGTTGTCGTCTGGATTGTCTTAGTTAATTCTGCTTTACTTTATTGCATCTACTCAACGTCTGCATGAATCCATCCATGCCCTCAGACCAATGCGTGCACACACCAGGTCTAAGTCTAAATACGAAATGCCAGCATTCCTTTTTGGGCATAAACTGCAGGATATGTAGCCACAATGTGGGTTTGATGTGTAACCAGCATAGCATTATGCTCGCAGTGGACGTGTGAAACTAGTATCTGCAGCTGTTGCTTTTTTGCTTATTTCAGATGGATGATGGTGGGCATCGTGAAAATGGACGACACAAAGCAGCTCAGGGTCAGGTATCTCAAAGTTAAATGATGTGAATTAGCACATATAAACTCTTTTTTGGAGTATGCGGTATTTACATTTTTGGTTGGAAGTCGTGTCTGATGATATTGTATGAATTTTTTTATTTAGTGGTTGATGCAGCATCAGCCTTCAATGAAACAAATAATGGCCATAATGGCTGAAAGAGATGCAGCGATTCAAGAAAGAAATTTGGCCTTTTCTGAGAAGAAGGCTGCCCTTGCCGAGCGAGACATGGCATTCCTGCAGCGAGATGCAGCAATTGCAGAGCGAAATAGCGCCATAATGGAACGAGACAATGCTATTGCCACTCTTCAGTACCGGGAAAACTCCTTAAACAGTGGGAATGCATCTTCATGTCCACCAGGATGCCAAATTTCTCGAGGGGTCAAACATATGCATCACCCACAGCAGCAGCAGCAGCATGTACAGCATATGCCGCACATCAATGAGGCTTCTTATGGTACAAGGGATATGCACACTAATGATTCCCTCCCAATGCCACCGGACCCTTCTGTCCCTGCAAAGTCACGGCAGGCCAAACGACCAAGGGAGCCAAAGACTACGGCACCAAAGAAACCTGCAAAATCTCCAAGGAAGGTGAAGAAGGAGAGTGACAACATAAACAAGATGACATATGATAAATTACACGAGTGGAAGGGCGGTCAGGATATGGGCGGTGGAGGTGATGATATTAACAAACACTTGGTCGTGGCAAAGACTGATTGGAAATGTCAGGACCTGGGGTTGAACCAAGTTGCGTATGATGAGTCGACAATGCCAGCACCGGTGTGTTCGTGCACAGGCGTCCTGAGGCAGTGCTACAAGTGGGGCAATGGCGGTTGGCAATCCTCATGTTGCACCACTACAATGTCAATGTACCCTTTGCCAGCAGTGCCTAATAAGCGCCATGCTCGTGTAGGTGGCCGGAAGATGAGCGGTAGTGCCTTCAACAAGCTCCTCAGCCGGCTTGCAGCTGAAGGCCATGATCTGTCAAACCCAGTTGATCTCAAAGACAACTGGGCCAAGCACGGCACAAATCGCTACATCACAATCAAGTAGACCGGCCCGAAGATTAACTATGGTAGAGTAAAGACAGGTAGGAGAAGATCATGTAATGCAATTTTAAATTTTCGTTTCAGCTTGGTGGCCGCATATAGCTTTGAAGAATGGAGGGAGGGCTTTGTGTATTTCTTGTCCATTTTTTTTTTCTTTTTCGCATTAGAAGAATTGGTTGAATGGGTTGAAAATGCAGAGAGATTTTCGTGAAGGCAGAGGCTCAGAAGAGGGGACATTTCTAATCGCCTTGGTTAGCCTATGGAGGATTTCAGTTCTACCTGCCCTTTAATTAGATGGAGGCTTCTTGTGCATCTGTAAAAGATCATAAAGCTTCATTACAAGAGCATTATTTACCGAATCTCTATCATCTCAACACCAATTTGCCCATGAACCAATTTTATATATGAGTTGTCATTTATGAGTTTTTCTTCCCTCCTTTCTACAATCTTTTCAAAATTTAGAACAAATTTTAAGTTTATGGTCTTGTCAATGGTTCTTCTCTCCTTTCTACGATCTTTTCTCCTTTCTACAATCTTTTCAAAATTCAGGATAAATATTAAGTTTCAAAATTTAGGACAAATTTTAAGTTCATGTTCTTTTCAGTGGTTCTTCTCTCCTTTCAACAATCTTCTCAAAATTCAGGACTAACTTCAAGCTAATGATATTGTCAGCGGTTCTTCTCACTCCTTTCCACAAACTTCTCAATCTGGTAGAAGCAATCTTTCCAAAATTCAGGACAAATCTGAGTTTATGGTCTTGTCAATTATCTGAACAGTTGTGTCCCTTGGGACAATTTCTCATCAGTACATAGGAATTTCTTCTTTTTCTTTCAATAAACCATTGAAGGAGAGCTTTTCTGATAACCATTTCGGGAGCTCATTTTTCACTTTCATTTTCTCAGAGCTGTTTGAATAATACTTACTTTAAAATGTTTAGTTTTTTTTGGGTGAAAATCGAGGGATCACTCGTACAGTCACTGATAAATCAACTTCGGACCAGGATCCCAATACAGTAGAAGCTCCTCCTAATATTAGCGAGGGACCCATAATACGGTGGGAACTCATCGGCAACTTCATTCATAATGCATGAACTCGAGATTTAACGGGAACACTACTCAAAATCTTAGCTATTTCATACACAAGAATCAAAACCTTGGCTCCTCTAATCACAAGGCTCGAGAGCTCGTGACTTGAGGCAAACAAGGTATTTAAGAAGGCAAAATTGAGGGGAAAACGATACTAAAAAGAAAATCAAAAAACAGAAAACTTCCAAGATGAAAACAACTTACAATAATTTGTTGGTGGTCGGAGCAAGAAGCAATGCAGTAACAAGTAAATGAGAAAGAGAAAGTTACAAGGAACTGCGTGTCAGATAACATGTTTTCAGCATCCATTCGTCAGACAGGGATAACTGTTAAATATTATGATCTCATCATCCACAGCAAAAAAAAAAATACAACATTTTCATTAATCAAAATTTAAAGAAATTTAACAAAGCCTCAGACCGTCCTAGTCATGACTGTTTTTTATCAACACGAGCGCAAATTTCAATTTGCTTCTGTCGAACTAACATTGCATCACCGGCTAACCAAAACAAGAACAAAACAAATACCTTAAAACAAAACAAAAAACCAGATTCTTTTTTCTTTTCTTTTTTTGAAAATTTTGAAGAGAAAGAGGAGAGGCATCAGATCTTCCTATTCAAGTAAGAATCAATCATGCTCAAATCGAGACCTGAGCTCTCAACAATTGAAAAAGATTCATCAATTGCCCTCAAGGATTTTGTAAAAACACAAAACCAACAGAAATTAAACTGAAAAAGTTAAAAAGAAAAAAAAAACGATGACTACGAAGAGAAAAGACGGCGATTATCAGCGCCTAGGGTTTTGCAGTTCTGTTGAAAAGCCAGCACTTCGACTACTTTTATAACGGAGTTTCGGGAAGGGGTTTAGGTTTGGGAGCTTTGATCGGACGGCTGGGATTTATGATGTTTTGGGTCGTGGGCTGTTGAGTATGTTGCATGAAAACGAGGCCCATTGGGCTTTAAGTCTTCGCCACCGCCTCTACTATTATAACTTCCAAAGTTCCACGGCCACTAAGCCATTTTTGAGCCAACCGCCGTCGATGGCACCACCTCCAGCAACGCTGCTATCATCATTACTACCACCACCCAACGACCGTATAGATTGAGGTCGCCACCACTATTATTGCCTTCACCATCACAACCACCATTCCAAATGCCACATCCACAACTAGGGATAACAATAAAAACCATGAATGTCTCTACCTACGAATATGTTACCCGATTCAAGAGGGCAATCGGGCATGGAGGGCATGAGATGACCATGGGTCGGGTATGGATATCTTTGAAAATACCTGCATGTGAATGGGTTGTATATGGTTTAGTGTATCCACCCGAACACCACCCCCATCATATCATTTAATACTAATACATTATATCATATTATTATTTTTTCATAATTAAGAATTTATACCAAAAAATCCTAAAGAACCAGGAGAAGTGGCACTTCACTTCAACTAACCAAACAAACGAATCCAAGGGACCAGAGAGGTGGATAGAATTCACACATCTGGGATGATCTGAATATGAGTGGGAGGCGAAAGCCAGCTCCAAGAATTACCACAAATTGCATCACTCAGGTTGGCATGGGCATGAAAACCAGAAGAATCAAATATCCCTACCATCCATCAAACCAGTGAGCGCACCATACCCAGTCCAATCATCACACCACATAAAGATGTCACAACCATTTCCAGCCACTGCAGTAATAAGAGGCCGGACAAAATGACGAATCTTAAGTAATTTCATCCAAATAACGTTACTTTTTTAAAAAAAATTGAGAATTGCGTGTAGAATATTTTTTAAGATATTCAGAAAGCCTATTCATGATATAACTCATAATATGGAAAATCTCGTTAATATTTTTTTTTCCTTTTAATAATTTTATTCAATTTTATCTAATCAGATATTAACGTTAAAGTAACATAGTGGCATAAAAATGAAAAATGTAATACCATCAATGTAGATATATATTTCGTTTAAAGCTCACATAAAATCATTTTTAAATTGAGAATTGTATGTAGAATATTTGTTAAGAAAACTCAAATATGTATTAAATCACATGACAGATTTAGCAAACTTATCCATTACGTAACTCATAATATGGAAAGTCTCGTAAATATTTTCCTTTCTATTAAGAACTTTATCCAATTTTATCTAATCTTGTATTAATGTTAGGTATTAACAATAACATGGTGGCATAAAAATGAAAATTTGTATACCATAAATGTAGAAACGAAGCAAAATTTGGATTTTGTTTCCTTATGGCTCGAAAATTCTATCATCTATCCATTATATAACTCATAATATGAAAAGTCTCGTAAATATTTTCCACTTTTCTTCAAAGAATTTTATCTAATCTTGTATTAATGGTAGGCATTAACGATAACATGGTGGCATAAAAATGGAAATTTGTATACCATAAACGTAGAAACGAAGCACCATTTTGGATTTTGTTTGCTTATGACTTGAAAATTCTATCATCTATCCTTTATATAACTCGTAAATATTTTCATTTTTTCTTTAAAAATTTTATCCAATTTATCTAATCTTGTATTAATGATAGACATTAACAATAACATAGTGGCATAGAAATGAAATTGTTTACACCATAAACGTAGAAACGAAGCACCATTTGGATTTTGTTTGCTTATGGCTTGAAAATTCTATCATTTCATAACTTGATTGATTTCCCATAATATAAAATAAAAATCTTTGTTAATATCCTAATAAAGAATAAAATCGAGATACACTTGTCCTCGATACAAGGAGAAGAAGCCGGTGATGAAGGAAGAAAATTGATATATAAAAAAAACGCGTCTTGTAATTTCACGCCATTGTCTGTCTGAAGTCGACTTTACTACGGATACTGTCTCCGTCCCCGAGCATTGTATTTGTAGTCAACAAAGACAATCCCTTTACCCCAACTCGCCGTGAAATCACCGCCTTTGACATTTTTTTCGACTATTGGGTTGGTTGCCATTGAGCTCGGCCAGCTAGGGATTATATATCAATCCAGGTACTCATAATCTTCATCTTAATCCATTATTTGGAATTAATCCCATTTCCAGATTCTCTAGGGTTCCAATTGGGATTTGGGTTTTGGGTTTTAGAAGCTTTTGATTCACATTTGAAGCAGAAGCTTGGTGTTTGTTGCGATGAATCGGAATGAAGCGAGCTTGGGTTAGCTTTAATGGAGGGCACTGATGACACTGGTTCTGCCAAACAGCAAACTAATTCAAATTTTGGGTCATCATTTCTTAATCCAAAGAGCTACTTAGATATACCCAATTTCAATTCGTCTCAGGTAGGTCTAGCTATGCGTCAGTCGTCCCCAAATTTGAGTCCCGAGAACAGTAAGAGGCCTGGGATACCTCCTTCCCACCCGAACAACCACAATTCAATACCTTTTTCTCATGTCATGAGGCCTCAGTCTACTTCTTGGCAGCTGGGTGCTCCTCAGAGTTTGAGCCCAGGGCCTACTTCCCATTCAAGGTCCTTGTCCCAGCCTCCATTTTTCTCACTTGATTCCTTGCCCCCATTGAGCCCTATGCCTTACCGCGAGCCCACGGCTTCCTCACTCTCCGACCCCAATTCTGTTGAGGTTTCCATGGACGAAACTGTTGTTAATTCTCATGCTCCGTCGCTTCGTTCGCCGGTCACTGACACCAATGGATTTTGGGCCGGCGATGGGCTCCCTCCTCGTAGGGGTCACCGGCGCTCTAACAGTGATGTTCCGTTGGGGTTCTCAGCAGTCATTCAGTCATCGCCTCAGCTGATTCCAATTGGGCGTAAGACAAGTTTTGATGGGTCGGGTTCCGGAAGAGAAAGTTTGGGGGTTGGGAAGCCGATTGAGTTGGCGAAACGAGGATCAAATGGGGATAAGAATGGTGAGGGATTGGATGAGAGGAAATCAGGGAGTGAGGTTGTGGATGACTTGTTTAATGCTTATATGAATTTGGACAACATTGACCGGATGAACTCGTCTGGTAATGAGGATAAGGATTTGGATAGCAGGGCCAGTGGCTCCAAGACGAATGGGGGTGAGAGCAGTGATAATGAAGTGGAAAGTGACCTGAATGGAAACCGTAACAGCAGGCAGAGGCTGGATTCTCGTCTTGCAAATGAGAGGAGGGAAGGAGTCAAGAGGGCTGCTAGTGGAGATGTTGGACCAAATGTTCGACACTGCAGGAGCATTTCGATGGATAGTTACATGGAGAATTTGAATTTCGATGATGAACCACTAAAGCCCCAACCGGGTGGCCAACAATCACCTTGTGCTTCCCTTGATGGGAATTCAGCTAAGTTCAGCATGGAGTTTGGGAGCGGTGATTTCAATGCAATTGAGCTGAGAAAGATCATGGAAAGTGACAAACTTGCGGAGATAGCGCTATCAGACCCCAAACGGGCTAAGAGGTATTGTATTTTGAGCTTGTTATCTTATCTATATTTATAATGGATTTGTTGTTGGGTGAATTTGGTCATGTATATGTTAAATCTATTGCTCTAGGATTTTGGCTAACCGTCAATCAGCTGCTCGTTCCAAGGAGAGGAAGATGCGATACATTGTTGAATTGGAACACAAGGTTCAAACTCTGCAAACAGAGGCAACCACTTTGTCTGCTCAGTTTACGAAGTTGCAGGTGGGTTCTTATTTGGTTCTGATTGTAATTGATCTCTTATTGCTCTCTTATGTTTTTGAATTTAACCTTCTATTTTTTTTTCGCTGACCCTATCTTATGTGATCATGTACAGAGAGACTCTGTAAGTCTTACAAGTGAGAACAATGAGTTGAAATTTCGCCTGCAAGCTTTGGAACAACAGGCCCAACTTAAAGATGGTATATATTCTTCTTTTTCCTCGCCTCTTTTGAAAACCAGTTATCATGTATGCCATATAAACTATAATTTCTGTAGATGATCTCACATGAATATAGTTAACCAACAAATGTTTTAGTTTTTGCAGTTAGGGTCACCAGGTGTCCGGTTAAAGACAGCTTCCTTTCTAATTGGAAATCTAACACTATATAGTTAACCGCAAATTAGGGCAATTTGGTCAACATTTATTCTTCCTCTACATGTAAATTTGACCTTGTCCGGCTAAGCCCATTCTTCTTCCTTTGATGTTCCACCTCCTTGACTATGGATTTGCATTTCACTTCTACCCATTTCCTAAAACCTTGGAATTCACAACTTTATAGCTAGTTTTAGCAATCTTAACTGTGATTATCTTGAGCGAATAAAAAAGTCTTGTACTTTTTATATCGGATAAATAAAATGGAAGCAAGGCAGGATTTTATTCCTCCAACTGTGGCGGTCATAAAACTTCTCGTTTTCATGTGGACTCCCTAACTGTAGATATTTCTATATATAATCTGTCAGTACAGCAACTAGAAGAAAATTAATATGATTCAAGATATTTTCTTGATAAAGATACAGAATTTGCTTTCTGTTGTTCGTCCATGCTTGCTGTGAAATAGTCTAGGATTGGAAGGGGCATTGGTGAACTTAATCATTATAGGAATAGATCTAAGACATTAAATCCAAAAGGTTCCTTCAATAATTTGATGGATTGGCCTAAAGTCGGAAGTTTGAAATGATTGAGCTTGATTGATACAAAGCCGATTCGCTCCCTTTTCCCAGTCTCACACACTTTGGTTGGTGGTAATTAGAGTTTACTCTATAGTTCAACCCTGTGATACTTTTGTAGTTAAATTGCCTATCCGCTTATGAATATCCTGTCTGGATTTATTTTGTGCTAAACCCCTGCTGATGAGATGGATCTGCACTAGTCTAAATGTAATATATATATTTTTGGTATTTAATTTTGCAGCTTTAAATGAAGCCTTGAGTGGAGAAGTCCAGCGCCTAAAGATTGCTGCTGCAGAGATCAATGGAGAAGGCAACCTCTCGAACCGCATGGCTCAACAGCTATCAATCAATCAACAAATGCTCCAGCTTCAGCACCTCAACCTCTATCAACTGCAGCAGCAGCCGCAGCACCAAGCTCAACAGCACACGCAGCAGCCGCAGCACCAAGCTCAACAGCACACGCAGCAGCACCAGCCGCAGGACCAAGCTCAACAGCAACAGCTGCAGCAGCAGTTCATGCAGCCTCAGCAAAATCAGCTACCTTCCCGTCAACAGAACGGCAATGCTGCTGCTAAGTATGAACCAAGCCAATAGGTTCCCCAACAGCTTCTGTTGGTTTACTATGAGATGGTTACTGATCTGGAAATTTCTTTTGAAATTATATAAATCCATATATAAGGTGTCTAAATTCCTAGACATATATATTATATATAGGGCTTTTATCATCAAGTTTATGTAACTTTTACCATTTTTTGGTTCATTGGGTTGGTTGTTGTATTGGAAAGTTTTACTTGCCGGAAAATGAACTCTTATTACTCAACTATTTGAAGTTATTTTATTTTACTTTTTTTTTCAATTTTTAATCTGAATAATGTGTCACGGTCACTTCTTTTTTTCTTTTCTAATTAAGCAAATAAAAAATTTATTAATAAGCAAACATTATAAAGTAATGGAAGTTTATAAACAAAAGAACTTAAATGAGATATATATAAATAACATTAATTTTATGTGCGTCCAATAATATAAAATTAATATTGTTCAAAAGTAACCCTAGATTGAAAAAATAGAAAGTTCTACCCAACCTAATGCCTTCACCTACCGCTTAAGCCGCCACTAATAAAAAAATATAGAACCACCAGAAGCAAAAAAAAAATGAAGGTAAAATCAAAGAAGTCATTAGAAAATAAAGTGAGCAAGTCACCCGCATGCAAAATACTTTGAAGACAATCCAATGCCAAAATAGTTATTGGATTTAGAGATGAACTTCAGCAGTGTGTTCAAGGTCTAGTGTCGTGAAGAGCATTGGCTGAGGGAAGAGGAAAGGATTGAAGCACGGTGGAAGGAAGCTGAAATGGAGATGAAAAAAATTACATTTACCTTCTCGTCTCTTTTCTTCGCGTAATTTTTTAAAAAAGAAATATAGTTTAGTGTAAGAAAAATACAAGTGGTGAAAATAAGAAAACAAGTTGAAGATTTTGAAGAAAATCTATCGTTATTATCTAGAGGAAATTACACTTTAGTATCCTGAGGTTTACATTAACTTTCAGAGTTATATTTGATCTCTCAAATTTTTCATTTTAGTACACCTGACCTTTTAAAAATATAACAAATGGGTTTCATTTAGCGTTTTATATTTAAAAGTATGTTAAAAAGTGACGAAGAAAATTTATCGTTATTTTTTAGAGGAAATTACACTTTAGTATCCTGAGGTTTACATCAACTTTCAGAGTTATATATGATCTCTCAAATTTTTCATTTTAGTACCCTGACCTTTTAAAAATATAACAGATGGGTTCCACTTAGCGTTTTATGTTTAAAAGTCTGTTAAAAAGTGACGAATAAAATTTATCGTTATTTTCTAGAGGAAATTACATTTTAGTATCCTAAGGTTTACATCAACTTTCAGGGTTATATCTGATCTCTCAAATTTTTCATTTTAGTACCCTGACCTTTTAAAAATATAACAAATGGGTTCCACTTAGCGTTTTATGTTTAAAAGTCTATTAAAAAGTGACGAAGAAAATTTATCGTTATTTTCTAGAGGAAATTACACTTTAGTATCATGAAGTTTACATCAACTTTCAGGGTTATATCTGATCTCTCAAATTTTTCATTTTAGTACCCTGACCTTTTAAAAATATAACAGATGGGTTCCACTTAGCGTTTTATGTTTTAAAGTCCGTTAAAAAGTGACAAAGAAAATTTATCGTTATTTTATAGAGGAAATTACACTTTAGTATCCTGAGGTTTACATCAACTTTCAGGGTTATATCTGATCTCTCAAATTTTTCATTTTAGTACCCCTGACCTTTTAAAAATATAACAAATGGGTTTCACTTAACGTTTTATGTTTAAAAGTCCGTTAAAAAGTGACGTAGGCCCATACAAATTGAATTTAATAATAACCTTAATCCTTAAGAGGTAAAAAAATGAAATTTGTACCATTTAAAATATGTATATTTAGCTAGTTTGTTTTTATTTGGTGCCTTTGTAAGACTTCTTTTCCGTTATTGGCCTTAGGTAAATTTTTCACTCTTTTTGCTGTTCGGTTATTTTTTTTGATTTAATACATTTCTATTTTACCAAACAAAAAATTAACTAATTTTTAAACAGAAAATGTTAAGTGAAACTTGACTGTTATATTTTTAAAAGGGCATGATATTAAAATGAAAAATTTGAAAAATCAGGTATAATACTAAAAATTAATATAATATTTAGAAGACTCAAATTTAATTTTCTCTAGGCTCCCTTTTTTTCCTTTTTATTTAAATGTTAAAACTTTAAATTTTGTTCCCTTTATCTTACTTTTTTCCCTTTTTAATTAATTAATTCCCTGTTCTCGTAAACCCAACCAAATCCCTCCTTTTTAATATTTTCTTTTTCTGCTTTCGCATTTGAAATAGGGTTTCTTTTCTCATCCATTTCGTCGTTCGTTCGTTCCTTCCAGTCCCCAGATCCATATGCAGTTTCCGATCGCTTCAAATTAGCCGTTAGCTTCATTTCCCGCCAGTCTCACCTTCATCATAGCCATTCATCAGCTAGCTTTTGAAAACTAGCCGTTAGATACTTAGATCCACCGCTTCTGGGCCCATTCCGTTGATTAATTTCCAAAATAGAATCTTGACCGTCGGCTTTGCCGGATTTTGACCTGCAATGTCTACGGTCGAAGCAGAGGAGACTAAGAATGGAGAGAAATCCGGGGAGCTCTTGTTCTGCGGAGGCACGTCTTGGGATGTCATTGGTCGGAAAAAAGGCGCCGTCGAAGGTAACTTGATTTCCCCCACGCGCCTTCGCCCTCTCGTCGGCATCGATATTCGATTTGTCGCCTCCGGCTGCAGTGAGTTTCCCCTTTATCTTATTGTTTCGCTTGGTTTGAATTTTGTTGGCATTATAAATCTGAGATGCTTGTTTATGATGATGTTGTTTGCGTGAATGTTGGTTTAGCTTCTTGTCATTGTGTGGCATTGGACGTGGAAGGGCGTTGCTATACTTGGGGACGCAATGAGGCATGTTCAAACTTTACTTTTGGTGTATTTGTTGATGCTTGTGACCTATTTCTCTGCTTTTCTTTGCCTGTTTCGTGTGTTTATGCATAAAGTTATGATTGTGCAGAAGGGGCAGCTGGGTCATGGAGATAAAATTCAGCGTGATAGGCCCACTGTAGTGTCCGAGCTTTCAAAGTATGTATGCGATAGGAATGGAAACCACTTGTACTCTTGATGTAATAAGCATGGACACTTGGGTTATGTTAAAGAAATGGAACATTTGTTGCTGCCTCACTGTACAACTCTTTGTTGGCATCCTATTTGGAGAACTCTTCGATCATTTCTAACTGTGTTGCAGGTACAAAGTTGTTGGAGCTGCATCAGGGAGGAGTCATACTGTGGTGGTTACTGAGGATGGGCATTCTTTTGCCTTTGGCTGGAATAAGCATGGACAGTTGGGTTCAGGTTCAGCAAAATATGGTAGGCCTTGCTTCGCAGTTTGATTCATGAGATTTTAGGAGCTTCAAATGAGAATCAGATGACAATTTGTTTTAGGACAGATCTATTGCTTTATGCTACACTATTTAAACCTGTCAATATTCCCTAAATTTTCCTGAAGTTCTACAAGCTATGGGGGGGGGGGGGGGCTTGTGAAAATTTTCTATTCTTGTTATCTATTCAGAGTTATGTTTGCTTCGCTTTATGTGTAAGTGATGAAATTCCAATATAAGGGTCTATTGATGCAGGGAAATCCATGGATGCAATTTGCCAAAGTTTCTTGTAAAAATTTGTATTGAGTGAGTTCAGTTGAGTGTCCGATCTAATTTCACTTGTGGTTTTGCATTTATGCTACGGTTTCTGTGTACAGAATTTGTTCTTGTTACTAGTAACCAATTCAAATTTCAATAGAGAAGTCATTTCTCATTGGATGAATATGACTTGCCAAGTTATGGAAAGCGAAGTATTCCTTATAATTGAAGGAATCTTTCGTAGCATGCTATTATTTTTCACACTTATTGAACTGCACTTGCATGTTTTATAAATCTTTCAACAGCACATTGGTCTATTTCTGACTACCTTTCTGGTTGCATACTGTCTTTGTCTTCTGTAGAAATTGAGGCTTCCCCTGTTTGCTGTCAAGTTTCTGAGGTTAAAACTACTTCTTGTGGGGCTGACTTTACTGTGTGGTTATCTAGTGTTGAAGGAGCTTCGATACTGTATGGACTGCTGATAGATTTGAGCTTTTTGAATTTTTGGATAGATAATTGAAAATATCGTTTGGTTCTTGATTGTTATGATTACTGGCTAAGTTGCAAAATGTTTCTTGGTTTCCAGAACTGCAGGTCTTCCACAGTATGGGCAACTTGGGCATGGTACAGATAATGAGGTATTTTAGGGAAGGTTAATAGGTGTTTCCTGTGCTATGTATGCACCCTAATGTATGGATAATTAAGCGTGTTATTTAATGGTTATGGAATGCTGTGTTTTTTCATTTAATGTTGGATGTTCTTGCAGTATAATACTAAGGACAGCTCAGTGAAGCTGGTTTATGAAGCCCAACCTCGTCCTAAAGCAATAGCTTCTCTGGCTGGGGAAACCATTGTGAAAGTTGCATGCGGAACAAACCATACAGGTTATCTCCATGCTTGCTTCCTTCCCTCCGTGATTGTGCAATGCTATCTCCATCATTTCTTATTATTTTCTTTGCTTTGGGAATGCAGTGGCAGTGGATGCAAATGGTTATGTTTATACGTAAGTATATTTATATTGCATTACCTTTGTCTTGTTTCCAAACTTATTGATATTTGCATGTCTGTCTAACTTGCAATTGTTTATGGTGAATCTTTAGGTGGGGCTTTGGTGGTTATGGAAGGTTGGTACTCACTATTCCAAAGCAATTAGTATTAATAATTTTGGAAATTGGATGAATTTTCTTATAGATTTTCCATGTTGTTTTCATTGAACTTTCTTCTTACCATGCCTATGACTCCTGGAGTGCTGTTTTACAGGCTTGGACATAGAGAGCAGAAGGATGAATGGGCTCCTCGTCGTGTTGACGTTTTCCAAAAGCGAAATCTTCTGCCTCCTAATGCAGTTTTATCAGCTGGTTCTGCGAATTCTGCATGTACAGCAGGTACCTAACTAATGTTTTAACACTGCCTTGGTTTTATGTTCTTTTTGGGTGGGGTTCTTGGGGTCCTATATCATTGCTCAAACATAATGATTAATGAATGACCCTCTTTTCAATCTTCACAAATGATCTTCTTACATTTTCATGAAACAGTTCTATGTGTCCATTATTTTGCTCACATGTCTGTTTGCTTGGCTGGGTTTCTATGTAATTCATAGCTTTTAAGTATATTAGCTTCGTCTCCAACAGGTGTTTTCTGTTTTGATGGGAGGGGAAGCTCATGAGCTGGGAAGCTCATGAGCATTGAAATAGGCTCACCACATGTAAACACTTAGGCACATTCATAATTTGAATTGAAGTCAAGGGGAGAGCACCTTTCTCTTTATTGTATGAATTTATAATTGGTAATGGATCTTTCTGACTGAAACTGCATTAAATGCTTTATCTATCTAACAGCCAATCAGTTCTACAATCGGGTGTTAATTGTGATCATCTATTTTTGTTGTGTTCTTTTTTTTCAGGTGGAGGACAGCTGTATATGTGGGGTAAAATTAAGACCTCAGGTGATGACTGGATGTATCCTAAACCACTCTTGGATTTAAGGTTCTGCTCCCGTTCTTAATTATATTTCATTAGTAATGTATTTCCTGATCACTGTAGAATCTGATACTTCTAGATCTAGAGCTTGCAGTTTTTGGCTATATTTATTTGTCTCTTTCTTGTCATTGTTTGTAGGGAGGGGGAAGACAACTTTTCTGAGTTAGTTCCAAAATTGTTTCTTTGCTTGTGATATTTTCTATATAGCAAGGATTCTCTTATCATCTTAGCTTAGCATTTTTCATACTGGGTTTTAGAGCTAAACATTTTGTCTCTGGTTTTAGTTAATGAAGTGGCATAAATGCTTAGAAAAAATTCTTCATCCTTTCTGGCAGTGGCTGGAATTTGCGTTGTATGGATTCAGGCAATATGCACCATTTTGTTGGTGCTGATTCCTCCTGCATAAGTTGGGGTAGGGGTTATGCTCAGTATGGAGAACTGGGATATGGCCCTAATGGACAGAAGTATGTGATTTCTCATGCTCTGATGCTTTTCTTTGTTTGAGGTTTCATTTCTCCTTTTTTTTCATCTGACTCATTTCTCCTTATTAATTATTGGTTTCGTGTTTTGGCATTTAGGTCTTCTTCCATACCCAAAAAAGTTGATACCCTTGAGGGTATGCATGTTATGAGGTGTGTATTTGTTTCATAATCTTGTCTGTGTGTCTAAGATATCATAAGCTTCAATTATGTGTCCCGGTCATAATGATGGAGGATTCTACTCTGTAGTGTTGCATGTGGTATGGGCCATTCGATGGTTATTGTTGATAGAACAAATATTGGTGACCGACTAGATCAGGTAAATCTTTATATCATCTCTGTTCTTTTTAGTCCTTTGGCTTTTGATGCAGTTTCTCTTTTAAATTATGGTTATACTGATACCTGTTCATTGAAAGTAAATAGTGTTTTTATGTGCCTCTAAAAAAAACACATATTATGTCGGTAATCGTACTATCATACATTACAAAATTCAGTGTTTTTTTCTTTCTGTTTTTGAAATGTGAAATTTAAGATCATATCACTAATGAGATTGGGTATTGTCAAAAGTAGAACTAGTGACGAATAAATAGCATTTGTTGGATTTGCATATATGCAGAATATAAGGCTAATGATGATTAGATTCCATCTCAATTATTGCTTGTGCTTTATTTTGTTGAAGTTTAATGCAATTGGGCTTGGCTTCTCTCTAACTTGTATGTTCTTGGCAGCTTGAGGTATATGATGGCAAAGCTTCTGTCGAAGGTAGGCTTATTCTCGTCGTTGAAATGTGAATCTTTCATTTATCCTTGGCTAATTTGGACCAGCCCCAAATTTTGAGTTGGCCAAACTCAATGGAGGTGTAAAGATAACCCGTTGTCTTGATTTTCTGCCATACTCTTGTTGCAGGGAGTGAAGAACCTGTGAGTGCTCCAGCTCCTAAGCAAACTCCTAAAAGGGGTGCTCCCAAGGCATCTGAGAATTCCAAGAGGAAGAAGTCAAAAGACTCTTCCGAGTCAGAAGAGGAAGAAGACGACGACGACGAAGACAACAATGATGGCGACAGTCACGAAAGTGATGATCTGGTCAACGGCGAGAAAGAACCCAAGAGGCAACGGGGAGGGAAGGCTTCTGGTAGAGGTCGAGGCAATGGTGCTAAAAAGGCAGCACCAGCGGAGGGAAAAGGCACTGCACGCGGGCGGGGCCGCCCTCCTTCGGCAAACAAAACCCCAACACCTGCACCGAAAACCGGTAAGAGAGGAAGGCCTCGCAAGTCATCATAAGTTGCATTTTGACGACTTGCATGTTTCCAAATCGGAAAATTTTGTTCTCTCAATGTAGAGAAGTGTACCGATATATTACCGCGCGGTGGCGCGCCTTCTTTGTCAATTGTTTAAATGTGTTACTCACTTTCATTTTTCAATTGTTTTCATTCCCTTGAAAAATCATGTGTTTTACCTGATTAAAAACCAACAGTGGACTCACCACTCTTTGTTTCTTTAACATCCGGCTGAAATGAAAGAATGTGAGTGATTCAATTTTCTTGTGCCTAATTTTCATGTAACAAACATTTTCTCTTATATATATGTGATGTGAGCTGGAAATTTTATTTTAGCTTAGAAATTCTGTGTGGGAGGGACCATAAGGGCACTAATGCTTGCTTGTAAAGTCAAGGAACAGAAAGCTGTTTGTGTCCCAAGCATCGATTGCTTTCGAGGTGTTGCCCAATGAATGATAAGGATTCTGAGCTTCACTCATACTTGTTGGTGTGGTCCAAGTCTATCTTAATCATTGCTGCTTTATGTCCAGATATTAGGAAACACATTATGAGTATTTCAGGGGTAAGGATCCTCTAGGGGTCTTGTTAGATCAGATCTCTATTATGAAGATCGATGTATGTAGATTTTATTTTGATTGGATACATTGACTACATTGAAAATGAAAAAACAATTCAAAACAATTTCTGATCGTTGAATTTAATTGAACGGTCCGAATACAATGATCATCATAGTGGGGATCTTTTTAGATCCCTAGAGGATCTTGATCCGTATTTCAGACCCCAAATAAGCCTCTGTAAATTCCCTTGTTCATTTTGTTCTCGATTTTGTTTGAAGTGATACGTGTTATCTGTATTTCAATCCTTGAAAAGTTCGGAATTAAATTGATTACGAGTTGGCCTAGCAAATAAGCATTCTAGGAGCTCAAGTATAAACGTAGGATTACTAGTAAGAGTAGCTTTCTTTTGGCAGAAGTTCCTTTAGTTAAATGTTCTCGTATTCGATAGAATTTGTTACTTTCCAAAGTGACAAAAAATCACGAAATCTTAAATGAAACGGAAATAAATGTTCAAATCGATTTAAGAGAAATGGGTCGATGAGGATAACTATACCTCGGGCTGGCATAGGCTCGCCTGTTAGTGGTGAGATATAAAGTGGCTGGATTATAAGTTTTATACAATTATATGATAGGATGAGAATTTTATTACAGACACTAAGTCTCGACTTCACTTTTTGTGAGAGTCGAACACGAGTTCTTACATGAGTATCATTAAACAAAGAATCTTAGTATATTAATTGATAAATCATTAGACATTTATCAAAGAAACATGCATTTAAGTTGTAAGAATTTATTTTATCAACATCTTGAACTTTACGTCTTAGTACCGAAGATGCTCTTAAAAAAAAAAACCGTGGTTTTGGCGGTCCGTCCGAACTATAAACTATAATTTACAATTATGCCCTCGAATAAGAGAACTTTTACCATCGAGGTCCTGTCGTCGGCCATGTGACAAGGGCTCCACCAGCATTTCGCACCGGAGGACCAGGTGGTGGAGAGTCATGGATGCTGTTGCACCTAAATTTATAATTCAAGAGGCTTGAAAAAAATAGCTGATTGCTGAAATAATTGAGCACCTAAGATTAAGAAAGATTAAATGCCTAAATTGGGTATGCCTTAGCCTTTCCCTACCTAGACCTACTTGGGTCTTAATCTTAGGGGTTACCCCATCAACAAAATATTAGTTTTTTTAATGGGGGTTGGTGTTTGGTGCCATTTTGTGGGCATCTCCATGGTTAAAATGGAGACCACACAACTCATAAAAAAAAAAAAATTACACTTCAATTATTGCATACATAATGTTTCATGATTTCACACCTTGTTGGATGTGTGTGGGCTCTTCTCATTATTACTTCTCGAATTTTCTTTATGTAGGTTTGCGAATCAGAATATTAATTTTTTAAAATATTAGGTAAATATTATTCGGTAAAAAAAATCAAATGTATTAATTAGATTGAAAGATTCATTATAAGAATTTCTAAGTGTGATCAAAATAGTTGATTATTTAATCACAATAATGAGGATAAAATTGTATTTTCAAGTGTGTTTATACAATTCAGTCTATGCAATATAAATGAAATCGAAAGTTTATTCTTATTTTACGGTTATAAATGAACTTGAAAAGGCAATTATACCCTTATTTTTAATAAAAATAGTTAAGGTTTTTAACTGAATGATTGTCAATGCACATTTAGGCATAATTTAAGAATATGTTCTACTAATAATGAAGTTCAATGTATTATAGATCATTTAATTATTTATATTTATTAATTAGATTGAAGTTTTTTTTTTTTACCTCGAAAGGTAATTTACAAGATAGGGGAAAATTCCTACCACGTATTATTATGTCATTGAGATTCAAATTTAAGACTACTGGTCTGCAATGTCAATACTCTTATCAATAGAGCTAGACCTACTTGGCAATTAAATTGAAGGCTTACCATATGAATTTCAATTATTATTAAAATCGTTGATTACTTAATCAGCATAATAAGGGTAAAATTACACTTTTTTTAATTGTGTTTGTACGATTTACTCCATTCATTATAAATGAACCCCAAAGTTTACTTTTATTTTATCCTTATAAACGAATTTGAAAATACAATTAATCCTTAATGTTAACAAAAATCCTTAAATTTTTTAACAAAAAGACTGACAATGCATATTTAGGTCGAGTTTAGAGATGTCTTCTGCTAATAATAAAGTTTATGATCAACCGTTGAAATAAGTGTAAAATTCAGAAACGATAGTAATAATTTTTCCTATTAGTTAATCACCATATTAACAAATATTTTTTAATTAAAAATTAACTGATTCGACTATTACGTGTCGTGCATATAGACAATTTACGAATCAACAATGTGTTGGTATAGAGTATTACCAAAAAAATTCCAATTTAATTAAATATTGTGAAATGATTTTTGTAAAAAAAATGAACAATTTTTGTAATGTCCATGAAGGTGATCCTCCGAATCTAAGGAGAGCAACGGTGTGTCAGTGACTCAGTAACAAATCCTTTTTACTGTTGGGGAACGGGGTCGTTTTGGTTGGGAGCAGGTCCAACCGTCCCGCCATAAAAATCAGAAGGCAGCAGAAGGAGAAGAGCATTTCGGTGAAGAAGTGGGGTCGCACGTGACAGATTCACGGCAAGTGGCAACCAGTGCGGACTCAGTACTCCCATGTGCTCACACAGTTACACGTGTCGCGTAAATAATAACTTCCACTGTGGCACTCTACGACAAAATAGCTGTCAGTAGTTCGTTGGTCGCTGGCCGCGACAGGTTGGAAAATGGGAACTGGAAACCAATATGCGAGAACATGAATTGTTCCCCTCCGCCTTCGGCCTTTCTTATTAAAAACGCCACCGTTTCATTTATGAAAGCGGGCCGTTGGGCCCACGCAGCCCACCGATGTTTTTATCGTTTCTTGTTTTATATTTCTCGGTCTTGTCGGGGGCCACATGTTAGGTTTGAATTCCCCAATAATTCGTAATTAGCAAATTGGCTAATCCAAAGCTTAACTAATAATCCAAGCCCGGACAAAACATCTGTACATCACATGATTTGAACATTTGAAGGACCATTTCATGTGTTTTTTGTGTTTTTTTTTTTTTTTGCTCTTGATGTTATATTAATATAGATTAGTGTTGATTTCACCTCTTCCTTAATGTCCTTAATCTTGAAATTATTTTGATTAGTAATATTTATAAAAATATAAATAAAACAATTTTTTTTTTCTTAAAAATATGACTAGCAGAGCTACGAAGACTCATACACTTTAGCACAGCTAGGGTATGCTATAACACAGTGTAAAATCTTGATGTAATATAAGTATTTTTTTTTTGTGTATAATTAATAAAAAATGAATTTAGCTTTATTTGAAATTCTAAGAATTTTAAGGAAATAAAAAAAAACATTTAGTGTTAAGTCTTAATATGATTTATTTAACACAATAAATAATAGGTATTTTGTGTATATAACTTTAATTTTATTCTCAATTTACTCCATAAATTTAGTTATTTCGTA
This sequence comes from Prinsepia uniflora, assembly GCA_032719365.1. Classification (NCBI taxonomy): domain Eukaryota; kingdom Viridiplantae; phylum Streptophyta; class Magnoliopsida; order Rosales; family Rosaceae; genus Prinsepia; species Prinsepia uniflora. The sequence goes on along the minus strand of CM064866.1, from coordinate 1,583,622 downwards.
TGTACCTTATTAGATTTTTTTCCATAAATTTAATTCTTTCGTACGCATATTTTTAATTTTTCCTCATTTTACTATGGAGATTTGATTGTTATGTTTGTGAATTTATTTACATGGAAGTAAAATATATAATATGATAATAAATAAAAAAAATTAGCCTAAGTTTTATCTATTTTTTGCTCGATTATTACTCACACAGATATTTTAGCACACCTCTTACTACAATCATAAATACACCAATAAAAATCGAATTTGTGACGCAATTAAATTACTAAGAGTTATCACTTAGAATGATGGGTTATTCATTTGTCGATTTCTTTTATCCCATGCATAAAAACTTATCATTATAACGTGATAACAAAAAAATCACATAGATGAGACGATTTTGTACTTGCTTAGTTGTTTAATAATTATAATTGACGATGATAGATACTGATTTTTTTATAATTAATAATTATCTAACATAAATCTTCACCTCATAATATTTGCCTGACCCCTTAACGTCGAAGTTTTTTTTTTTCTTTTCCAAATAATTATAAATTCCCTACCTACTTTGAAGAAGATTGCATGAACTGGTGACGACCATGGTAGAAAATTTGATTAAGCATCGTTATCATAATTTTTGTCGTTTTTCATCCAAGATTATTGATGGATAGTGACGTAGTTAAAAATTCATCTGTGCATAGATCTTTTTTAAATACTTAAAAAATATATATAATTTATCATAATATATATCAAATTAACTAAATTTTTTTAAAAAAATTGTACACGTTTTACTAATTTACTACAATCATATATATTTTTCTTCGATCGATTCTCAGTTTGAAATCGTTACATATAAAAAATAAATTATGATTGAAATGTTAAAATAAAATATACATGCGTATAATTTTGAAAATTGAAAAAACAAAATTAACTATAAATTATATATAATAACCATGATTTTTATAAATTATATATAATAATGCATGTATCAATTATAAAGTCGGAAATTCTATTTTCAAATTAAATAAGAATGTCAAAATATATAATTGTGTTCTTATTATAAAATTTAGTGGAGGCCCAGGACCACTCCTCCATAACAAGCATGGTTATCATAATTAGAGGTGGGTTATAATATAAAAATAGCTTGATTAGGGGTGGACCAAGTAAAGCTCTCCTTTTCTGGACTCTAATCAGACAAAACTTAAGTGCGGATTAACCAATAAACTCCTCATTAGCACTAAAATAAATGCAATAAATCTAACGGTAACTTCTCCCTGCTTCCCATGACCAATGCTAATCCAATTTTTCTCCAAAAAGTCTATCAAATTCTAAATTTAATTTTTCGCCAACTTGCAAATAATTTATAACATTATAATAGTATTTATATTTTGAGATTGATCATCATAAAAAAAAATGAAGTCGATACTCAGTTGTATATTCTCATTTTCCAATATTCTTATATAGAAATTTTGTTAATTAACTTATGAATTTTATGAAGAACAAATCGAGTTTAACCGTTTTTTAAGTTAATGATATTGGGAGGGGAATTTATGCTAAAAAGTATAATAGGTATGAAATTCTACAAGGATAAATTCTTGAGTTGAGATTAAAACTTGCTACTGAAGGGGAGTACCATTCATCTACTAGTGAAAAAAGATATCATTACATGATTTCTTTAATATTACAATTTTTCTGATACACAAATATTAAAAATATAGGGGTGAGCGCTCGATACGAATATTAGTAATATTCAAATTCAAAATTGTTAAAATTTTAACGATTCGATACAATTTAATTTTTTTAAAATTAGAAATTTAATATTTTCGATCAAAACCGTTACGAACGATTTAGTTTGGATTTAAACGGTTAAACCGTTTAGGCATTAAAAAGAAACAAGGTTATTAAAAAAAAAATAAGCATACAAAAAATAATAGAATAATTAATACTCAATTAGATATTAAGCTTGCGAATGATTGAATTGCAAATGTTACCACTATATATAAAGTTTATCAAACAAATATTACCAATTAATAATATTTTATTATACTCTTATCTGAGTATACATGTATTTATTTGGGTACATCTGGATATATTTTTATCTTTATTAATTTTAATTTGTATTAATAATATATTTAAAAATTAATATATTTATTAACAGTTCGATTTGAATTCAAACGATTTCTAAAATTTAAATTTAAATCTAAACCGTTACTAACAAAACGGTTTGAATTATCAAACTGCTTGGCTTTTATTTGATCAAATTTAAACCGTTGAATAAATAAAAATTTGAAACGAATTGATTAACTGCTTTTAACAGATTCATGCCCCCTTAAAAATGAATTATTTGTATTATATATTGATCTCGTTGTTTATTAAAGTCGAAATATCTTACTAAAGTATAAAATTTTAAGTTAAAATTATGATGTGTCATAAAATTCACTTTATGAAAACTCTTTGCTTTTTTTTTTTTTTCTGTAATCATGAAAATTCTTTTTTAAAAGTGTTACGATGGGACTTTGTTAATCCTACATTATCTCAATATTTAGTATTTACCCATTTTAACTCAATTTCTCGCGAGACTCGTGACCAACGGCGGGACTGGATAAGATAATTTGATTTTTCAGGTTTTTTTTTTTCCTTTTCCTTTTTCTTTTTCTTTTTAGAAAATCAAAATAAATAAATACATTTTACTTCTTCCTCTTTCCACGGGACAGGGCGTAGAGCGCAACGGACCTGATAAATGGCGGACTCCACAAGAGACTTTTAGCCAGATTTAAGGAGTGTGTTGAGGTCCGTGTTCTTAAGCTACATATGTAACTATTTTACAACACCGCACCAACATAGGTGGTTTTGTCTCACAACGGAAACAGAGTATCTTTGTTTTTTGTTTTGAAGGTAGAGAGAGAGAGAGAGAGAGAGAGAGAGAGGTCTCCTCCGGTTCAGAAGTGAAAATAAAAATGGGGAAATCTACCTCTTGCTTCAAAATTATTACTTGCGGCAACGATTCAGCGGACCAAGATGATTTCGAACCTTCCGAGGTATCTCATTTGTTCTCTGTTTCTGCATTTTGATTTTGATTTTTCTTTGACTTTCTGTTTTTGATGCGATGCCTTTTTGAATTATTGATTGATTCAATTTTTAGTTTCCTTATGTGCATTTCATTGATTCGTGAGTGTAAAGCTTGAGATTAACTTGAGAACTTCAGATGCTGTGGGGAGTTAATTACTAAGTAACCGCTAATTTCCTGTTTGGAAGGTGAGAAAAATGAAAGAACAGCTGTAAAAAGATAAGAACTTGGATATACTAAGATCTGAGAAATCTAGGATCTGCATTCAATTGGGTTTTGAATTTGCAATACAAATGTAGAATTGATTGGATATGTTTGGTTTAGATTAATGATGCTTCCAAATGTGATTTTCGTATCATGAAAAGCTTGAATTTTTAATCTTTGTGTTGAAGGTTAACAAATGGATTATATTCGAAAAGTTTGATACTTTTGCTGATTTGATACAACTTTTATCATTCTCTGAAACCCATGTAACTTGCAATCACATTTGGTTCATCTTTTCTACTACTTGCAGTTACTAATGAATGTCGAGTCTTGGTCTCATTGTTAGCTGATATATGACAATATTCTAGATTTTATCTATCCATTATGATTCTTATTTTGTGTGTGTGTGTTTTTTTTTTGTGTTGTTTGTGTTGTGTTGATTGATGCTCTCTGGATTTGTTATAGGGGAAGGGTTCGAGTGACAAACGTGGATGGAGTTTCCGGAAGAGGTCTGCACGGCATCGAGTGCTAAGCAACACTGTGATCACAGAAACCCCAACTTCTGGACATAAGGATATCCCAGAACCTACCACTCATAATTTCCAATCACCGGCCAGCACAGCTGTTCCGGAGAAAATATCTGTGATACATTGCAGCGACGAGAAACCCCAGTTGTTAACTCCTGAGAACCCAAAAGTATCCGAGACTGAACCAAAAGTATCCGAGGCTGAACCAAAAGTATCCAAGACTGAGCTGGAAGTTCCCGAGACTAAACCAGAAGCATCTGAGACTGAACCAGAAGTATCCGAGGCTAAACCGGAAGTATCCCAGACTGAACCGGAAGTATCCCAGACTGAACCGGAAGTATCCAAGGCTGAAAATGTCACAAAAGATCAAACTGAAGTCAAATGCAAACTGGATGAGTCTGTTGTTGTTGTCCAGACTGCTGTCAGAGGAAACTTGGTAATCTCCCTTTCGGATATACTCGAATTCTAAAGTTTGTAGGTAGTAGCATTCTAAGATTTTAACTAATATTGTCATTCGAATATTTTCCTGGCTCAGAGAACATTTCTGGAGCTTAAGAATATTGTTAAGTTGCAAGCTGCTTTTCGTGGGCATTTGGTCCGTAGGCAGGCTGTCGGAACTCTACGATGTGTTCAAGCCCTTGTTAGAATGCAAGCTCTTGTTCGTGCTCGCTATATTCACCTAAGTCTTGAGGATGAGAAGGATAACCGTAGTTCTAGAACCTCGGTAATGAATGCTACTCTACTGACTTTAGTATATTCTTATCTCTAAAGGGGTCATTATCCAAATCTTTTCTAGCCTGATCTTGTGCATAACTTCATTATTTGTGTGGTCAAGCCAGTAGGAACAAGTCTTAAGTAATAGCATTGCAAGATTTTCAACTGAATTCATTTAAAGTAACATTCTATTTGATTTTGCAAACCAGATTTGAGATACCATGGAAAGATTGTGTAAGTTTCAATGTTGGATGGTTAGTTAATGACAATGAGATGCTTCTATATTGTGCATAATCTAAATATCTTAGAATCTTTAGAGATAGATATAGTCTTCTCCCTGACCTCATGTTGTATTCACCTTCTGAAAAATACCTATAGATGGTTATATGAATTACAAGAAAACTCAGCTTATTAATAAAGCAATGCTTTAAAAGTCTGACATTGGGAGGTTGCCTTCGTTTTTTATATTTATACCTTACAATTTTTTTCTTTTTGAATTTTATCATTGTATTCCCCCCTCCCCCCTCTCTTTTGTAAGTTACTTTTTGTTAATTGTTATTCTGCTGTCTCATAGCTTTGAGTTTTCTTAGACAACTTATTAGTGTTGCTACTTGTTGTTGCTGACAAAATTTTCGTGAACATTTTTCATGTTTCAGGAGAAGGAAAATTTGGTAACCAAATTGAATATAACATACACTTCACTTCAAAATCTACTTAGGAATAGGTTTGCCCGCCAGGTATACTTGTTGTCTTTTCGTATTGTGTTTTTCAAGCTAATTAATTTCATTCATATATCCATACTAAACTGATTGTCCTTTTTCTTTCTTTTTCCATTTAAAGTTGTTGGAAACATCACCGAAGACCAAACCTATTCAGGTCAGGTGTGATTCTTCTAAGCCCGATTCTTCGTGGAAATGGTTGGAGAGGTGGTCATCAGTCTCATCAGCTAATACTCCAGAGTCAACGAAAGTAGTGCCAGCTCTAGGGCAACAGGAAAGAGAAAAGGAAGAAAGTTCCGACTCCCCTCTGGAATCTAAAGTACAAGACGAAGTTCCTTGTGAGATATTGGACTCTGAGTCAAACATCAAGGAATCAAGTGTGCCATTTGAAAGTGAAGAGAATCTGATCACTTGTGATGCTGACAACATGAACTTTCAGGCAACCGATTCTACCTCTAATTCTATAAGAGGTAATATTGGACAGCCTCGGGTGGAGAACGGCAGTACATCTGATGTGAAAGAGATCTCAACAGAATCTCAAATGGAGCTCAAGTCGTCTTCTGGAAAGCCTGGAATGGAAAGTGAACAACCTAAGCGTTCTGCGAAAAGATCAGCCACAGAACTACTAGAAACAGACGGAAAGAAATCTGTATTTGGATTGAGGAAGGTGAGCAATCCTGCATTTATTGCAGCTCAGTCAAAATTTGAAGTGCTGAGCTCAACAACTAATTCAGGTAGATCAAGATCAATCAGTCCATCCCGTCAAGATGATGCTGCTGATGCATTTCCAAGGGACATATTCTCATCTGGAGTGGATACTGAACTGGGGGCAAAGGAGCTCAGCGTGGAAGAAAATCCAGTCACCCATGGATCGAGGGTGGTTCAAGTTGGTGGATCTGAATGTGGCACCGAAATCTCTATTTCTTCCACTCTTGATTCACCTGATAGATCTGATGTTGGAGCTATGGAGCAGGGGCATGAACCCAAAGTTTCAGCCGAAGGGATTTGTAGTCCTGACGACACAGAAAATGTAGATGTGGTGGATGCTAAAAACTTTCCTACAATCTCAGACTTATCTGACGTAGTCTTGGATCAACCAGAAAAACTTGATGTTCTTAAGGGTGAGCCTGTAAACTCTGTGGTTGCAGTGGACTCCCCGCAAACAGAGTCTAAGCCAGAGAGAACCGCGTCTGATATGCTGAGAGAACAAGGCGCTGAAGCTGGCACTCAAGCATATGGATCAACCCCGGAAGCTTCTCCAAGAAGTCATTGGACTGTCCCAGAATCTCAAGGAACACCATCCAGTCTTGTATCAGTGAAAGGCAAAAGGATTAAAGCTGATAAGAGTGGATCCAGCCAAAAACGAAGGTTAGTGTCTGTAGGAAAGAAATCACCTTCTCCAAACCATCCCAATCATGATTCTGGATCTAGTAAAGGCCAGAAAAGTGCCAAGAGACGGAACTCATTTGGTTCAGCAAAAACCGCGGATCAAAGTGACCAAGAACCAAGAGATAACCAAGAACCAAGAGATAGCAGTAGTAACAGTTCCTCTATCCCTCATTTCATGCAAGCCACAGAATCTGCTAGAGCAAAGCTTCAAGCAAATACCTCTCCTAGATCAAGTCCAAGCCCAGATGTGCAAGACAGAGACAATTCCGTCAAGAAGCGACATTCCTTACCTAGCACAAATGGAAGGCAAGGTTCTCCGCGCATCCAGCGCTCAATGTCTCAAGCGCAGCCAGCTGCAAAGGCAAATGGTATGCACTCATTTCATATGACTTACGTTAAGTTCTCAGAGTCTGTCCAATCTACAATTAACAACACCGTCTAGGCTTTTATGAGTGGAACCACTCATTATACAGGTATTTACATATTCATTATACAATTTCTTACTGCTTGAGCTGTGCTTCTTTCAGAGAGAAAATGGAACAGGTGAAGGATTGAAGTGATGTGTGAGACATTTCGAAGGCGAAGGCGACGGTGGCAGATTACCAGTCCTTTGACAGGAGTCTGTTGATTACATGACTGGTAGCTACTTGAGATTGTAACTAGGATTTTTCCACTTGGATAGCGCCGTAGTTAACCCGTCGTGCCAAATATAAGATACCGAGTGACATTTTGGTGTACATTGTTTTGTTTAATTTTCCCCATTTTCTTTTTTTTATAATTGTTTTCTGTAACTTGTTCCAAATGGTAAATTGCGGGTGTGATATTATTTGGGTTTGGTACAGATGCTTCGGCTTGGGGTCATCCAAAGTCTCAGGCAACTATAAGGTGAAGAGCTTTTGAAAGCTTTTGCCATGTGTTATTGTAATAATACTTCATTTTCTCCCTTTCTTTTTACTTACATTGTGTTCCCAAATGTTGTTACTGTTGTTTTTTATGCCACAGAGGAATCCAATGACCTATCAGTTCATCTCTCCATGATACCTCCCTCCATAGTTAGACTTGGTAATATGTCGTGTCATGAATTTTATTTAATTTAAATATGTCAAATTTGAACTCAATTTGTTTAATAATTGTATAAAAGATGTTCAATCCGAACTCGCATAAATAAGTTGTGTTCAAAATTTAATTAACCTATTACATATTTAACATACTTAATCTACTATGTATTAGTGATTGACACGTTTATTAAAGGTTAACACATAGGTCATTTTGCATATTAACAAGTTAATTTAAAATTTAGGCATTTATTAAGTGGGTTATTATATGAGTTAAAAAATTGACCATAAAATTTACTCGTTTATTAAATATGTTATAATAAATTGACTCAAAAATAACCTAAAATTTTAATCGTGAGGATTGATCTGCATAAATTTCAATTTCCTATAGATTTTAAATCGTGTCAAATATTGCTACCTTAAATAAAAATATTGATGGGTTTCTTCATCAATTTGGGAATTATAACGTGCACTTATATTCCAATAAAATATGAGAATTAGAAGAATTTTCTTTTAGAAGAATAGAAACTAGAGCTGCCATAGCCGTTCATATTTATGGGAAAGGAAGAGGAAGTGGAAGAGATGAGTAACAGATGATTAATATAGTTTTAATTATTTTCTCTCGCCTCGATAAATTAAAAAAAAATCATTAAAATTTAAGATGCTAACTCTAATTAAGTTAAAATACCACGTGGCATAATTTTAAGCAAAAATGCTCCCTAGGCAGGCAATACCTACCAAAGGCCCATTGAACTGAAGTCGATGTAACTTACCGAAGATGTTAAATAGTTTTTTCTGGCGAGAACCGAAGATACTAACAATTTTCGGCGGCTGAGAACCGAAGATGTCGAGTGGGCCGATCTTCCTTTATTTCCGGTGAAAGTACAAGACAACAGAGCAAGCATATTATATTATATTCTCGTACTAAAAAGGCTGGCGGTCAAAAAATCTTTAGCCCATACGAAACCAAGTGAAAAACAACCGCAGTTGGCATCAGCAGCGCGTGACACAAATCTTGCCAACATCAGTAACTCCACGCGCTCATTTTAGATGACAAAAACCGAAAAGTGGTAAAAAAAAGAAAGATAAATAAGACATTATTTGGAGAGGCATATGGTTAGTTTATAGAAAAACGGCGGCCAGAACCAGAGGATTGTAGGGTTTCATCGGAGGCACCATTTGATTACTCGGTGGTGTCGTAGAGGTTGCGATCACCGTTCGCGAACACAGAGAGTCTCTGCAATTAGATCGCGTAAAAATCTGTACAAATTAGGTTTAGGGTTAAGTTATAAAAGGGGATATTGAGGCTGTGGCGACACTGTAAGACTAGGGTTTCGAATCTGAGAGCAGTGGAGTTTACCCTTTGATCGGACCAAAATTGGTTGCTCAATTTGAAACTGTAACTTATATACTGGGAATCGAAGCCGGAAAAGAAGGGTTCTTGGGATTTTATTAAACATGCGGGGATTGCACAAATCGAAAAAGGTTTCTTGGGCTTCAGATGTTAATCTTTGTCAGGTAAAAATTGCATTTCAGTGACCAAATCTAATAATAATATCACCCCTAACAAAATCAGCTATGTGAATGATGTGTTTGCATTTCATATGTTCATGTTGATTGGTTTGCTATGATATGTTTGGATTATATGTTTGCTCTGGAGCATATTTTTCTAATTTATGATCTGAGTCATTTCTGGAACACATTGTATCATTTGAATGGACGAGTTGTTGAATTCAGGATGTTTTGTTTCTGAACTTTTCCCCTTTGGGTGTTGTTACATTCATTTGAAACGGTTCGGTGTTGAAGGGCATTGCATGGGAATCCATAAGTTTTTCAATGTCATTTGACAAAGGAAGATAGAAATGAGTGCCCTTTCTGATATCCTAGAACCGGGGCTTATTTGAAATGATATGCAAAGTACTTAAAATGCTGAATGATTTGTTCTAGTGGTATTTTCATGGAAGCAATAATTTTGGGTTCCGATGCCGATCGATATGAACCAGCATAGTCTTTGAAAGTTTGAAGTATGGCTCACTGTTGGAATTTGTGACAATGTATGTCATTTGGTCCCATATATCATTAACTAGTATATTCATTTGTGAAGCTTATAACTTTATAAGTATAATACGAAAGCAGAACATGAGTGGGAAACAAGGTTAGACGCTGTCACGTAGTGTTCTTTCCATCTTTCCATAAAACTGTACATTGTGAAACAGGTGAAATTCTGAACTTACATCCCAAAATTGGGAATCTGCTGATGAATTAATCAACTTGCACCATGTTAAAAACAATTGAGTCCTGGAATTTATCTTTAGAGTTAGAAAAGAACATTGAACATCATGACCATATCTAGGTTATTGTAGCTACTTGTCATTCTTTGAGAAAAATGTGGCTTAAAGGTTACTTATGAAGAGGAATAACATTTATGAAGAGGAATTTAACTATGTCTTAAACTTGGGGAGTTGCTGATGAACTAATTAACTGGCGCAATGTTAGAAACATTTGGATCACTAGTTCATTGCAACTATATGTCATTTTCTTGAAAAAAGTTTCCTTCGTGTCTCATGAATAGGAGATACAAATGGATTCTTATCTACAAAAAAAAACAGAAGAAAATAAAAACAGCAGTGGAATTATCGACTTCTTGGAAAAATGGCCCTTTCTTCAATTTAAGTTCAAAACGTTTCTTCGATGTAAGTACAAAAAGAAGAGATCATACAATCAGGATCAATGTCAATATACATGTAATTGAGGGAAAAACTCACCAATTAATTGTGAAAGTAATTCACTAAGTTTGAAGCAACTTTGACAGTGTTGATTGATAGCTGGCCATGCATGGAAAAAATGGGGATGATAAGAAACAAATGCAAGTCAGGTGTCATTAAGGAACTATAATGATATTGGTCATTTGCAGGGGTGACTGCTTACTAGAGAAGTGTTCTCATATCTTGTTGTAAAGGTTATGCAAGAACAATAAAATGACAGGATAATGTGTTGGTTATAGTGACAACAGTAGTTTGAGATGAAGCATAATGACAGAAAGGTTATTGTAAACCTGGTATGATGCGTAGTCTGTTGCTACTGGTACTTTGTTCTTGAATATCTTATTGATTAGTTGATTCCTTTTGTTTTTTTTTTTTGGTAAGTTTGTATTACATGTTGCAATCACTTGACTCCTAAAACCAGCAGGAAAAGTTGTAAACCTGATTTTCTTGTGAGCATCTCAGTGTCATGCCTTTTCTTTTTTTCAACTTCTCTGTGATTGGAATGCATCAAAATGCAGTGACCGCTTCTGCCTTTGGTTTTTTTTAAGTAATTGTTTTCCTTGGCAGTTTGTGCTGTCGTTGTGTTCATTAATGTTTAATTGCCTTTCTGCTGTATATTTTACTTTTCAATTAATGATCTCTTGTTAACTTTGTGTTTATTATCACCACGCTTAAATGCTTGGGAGTGCCATATTTGCCATGACACAAATTATTGAAAAGGATCTTGGTGGTGGGGACGTATGAATCATTAGGGTATTTCTATTTAAATTTCTTTGGTTCTATTTGTACAAAATTTCAATGTGCCATTGCATCAACATGGAGTTAGGCGTGTTATATTTTTTCATTCTAAAGTAGTTTGTTTTGTTTTTGTTTGAAGAGGATAATAAGCTCAAGACTTGAGCTGATTCCAACATGGGAGGGCCAAATCATAATTGTTAGTCCCACATTCTCTGCGGGGACAAGCAAAACCACCAAAGGAAAAAGGTCATTGCGCCCTGGTGTTGGCCATTTGATTTGCATGAATATCACTGCCCAGAATGTGTGATACGCAATTCATCTCTAACCTTGAATGGATACAAGAATTTGTGTACACAGCCTTTAGTTATGTGATGCTGTAATTGAGGGTTACAGCGTCTGGCTCGATACATTTAATAAAACAGCTAGCTATATAATATAAGTTTCAATATCCCTGAGTAGAAAATTTTCATACTCTTATAGCCGGATAATCATTCCCTTAACAGGATCTCCCATCTGATATTTTACCTGTTGGAAGAGACATCTAGCCCATGCACTATGTAGTTTCTTGATTTGCATTTCTATCATGCCTTGGAGGTTTTCAGTCCTATCCTTGGCCATAGAAGATGTGCATGTTGTTGGTGAGGTGTATTTATATAAACGAGTGAGTAAAAGCCCACTCTTAAACTATATTCAGAGGATTCCTGTCTCTTTGACACAGCTTTAACAGTATCTATTTGAAACCGTGTAGACAGTTGCTTTGACCTGTTGAACAGAAGGGTTTACTGCATAGTCATGCACTTCTTTACTGCTTAGTTGCTGCTTTATTGTTTGGTGAACTCTTAGATTTGAGTGGGTCGAAATAAGCTGGCTTCTCTTGTTTATTTGGAGGTCGGGTGCCTATTTTATTGGCATATATTATTTTTGCAATGTCGTCATCCTGTTTCTGCTTTCTTTTTGTTTTGTTTGTTTTTATTTTATTTTAAATATAATATATAAGGTATTTTTTGAATATATAAGATGGGCATGAGAGGAATGAATTGGACTGATAGGGGCTCATCTTATCTGTAGTATAGTTGAGCAGATTTTCTTTGATATTAGCGTTAATGGTTATTGTACTGAAGCTTGTCTGTTAAACAGGTCAAGCTGTTTCTATTGGAGGAATCCCCTTCACAAGTTGGGTCAAATGCTCAGGATCACCTCCAAGCAAAGGCATCATGGTTGTCACATTCATCTGGAACTGGCTCAGATGACACTCTGCCCCCTGGGTTTGAGGGAGGTTATTCGGAAAATCAGCCGCAGATTAATGTGACTCAAATTCCTCTAATTAAATGGAGATGCCCTCCTAAGGTAGACTAAACTTTTGCTTTGAGATTTTAATCTTGTCCATTTACATTGTAGTTTCAGTAACATTTATGGCATAACCCTTTTTTTTCTTTTCCTCAATGATACTAAAATTTCATAGGTTGTGCTGAACTTCGCTTGGCAAGTCGTTTCTGGGGAAGAAAGCCAAGAGGTGGAGATTCAAAATAAGAGAGAGATAAGAGTATTGGAAGCAGTTTATCCACGGCCATCCGCCATTCCTGAAAAGTATGTTACTTAAACCCTCTACAATCTTGCTGTTGGGTTCCACCCGTCCTTTAACTGAACAATTGTGTTTTCTCCCTATAGCCCGTCTGTTTTGGCAGATGTTGAAGATTCTGGTCATAATGATGGGCAACCTCTTGTGATACCTATCACTCCCGTTGAAGATGAAGATGCCGGAGTTGACACGTCCTCTGCATCATCCATGGTACCATTTAACATTCCCACAAGCTCCGAGTCTTCTGCAGCTCCATCTCAAAGCAGTGTAGTTAACAATGGAAACCACCCTGCTTTGAATAAGCTAGCTCCTGGAAACCCAATTGGTGCAGAACCCGATGTTGTAGCTGCTGCCTTTGGTGCAATCATGAACAGCAATGAGCATGGAAATATGATTGACCAGGAGTTGCTCATTAAGATTCTCAGCAACCCGAAAATGATTGAGAAGCTGGTTACAGATCCACAGACAATGACAAGGCCACTACCTCAGTTGGGCATAGCAGATCCTCCAATCCACATTAACAGGACGGGAAGTAGCACGCCTTTGTCAGCCCCCGTATCAAGTGGACATTTCTACCCTCAGCCAAATGTTTCCGGAATAGGACGTTTTCCTGATGCCCGGCCACCTCTCTCGGCGGCTATTACAGTTCCTACCCAGCCTTCTATTGGAGGGCCTCCGAAGGACACCAACTATTTTAAAAACTTGATTCAGCAACATGGAGAAGACAGGTCGGTGATGAACCAGGTTTCCAGTAACGGCTACAAACCAAGAGATTCAAAGTACAAGATAATGAAGCCTTGCATGTTCTTCAATAGTCCAAGGGGTTGTCGACATGGAGCGAACTGTGCATATCAACATGATGCATCGTTCCAGCCACGAGGTAGTAGTGTCCCGGAGGTTCACAGTGCAAAGAGAATGAAAATGGATAGGGAGATTAGCAGTTAATGTAGCTCGTTCCTCGCATGTGTATGTACATTTATCAAATGGAGAGCCCCTCGTTCGGCTCAAAATTCTCTTTGAGCTCTTGTTTTTCCTAAATTTGTTTAATTTTCTTCTGAGGGGAAGCCTACATTTCAGATACCAATTCTATAGCAAAATGCCTGTACTTTTTTACCCTATCCGAGTATCAAGAGTTCTTCGGACCTTTTACAAAGAAAAGAGTAAAGCATTTCTAATCATGATGCTGCCTTCTAAAGGGAAGGCTCTCCGACAAGAAACATGAAATTTGGTCATATGGTCCATCAATAATTCAAGTAACATTAATGTCTATTCAAAATTTATTAATCATATTTTTTTAACTTTTAATCCCTAATCATTATTGTAATTATTCAAAATCATTTTTTTTAAACCTTTTAATCTCGAATCATTATTGTAATTATTCAAATAATGAAATTGACCTTCTAATCACTTATTAAAAAAAAAATTGACCCTTTAACTTAAAAAAAATACTTTTAAACTTCAAATTTGAAAAAAAAAAATTATTATCTAATATTAAAAAATTATGCTAATCACTTATTTTAATCACTGATGGTTTAGGGTTCGGAAAATCTTTATTATCCAAAATCCAAGAATTAAACTCTAAAACCTAAGTATGTTATAAATTCTTCCACCACCACCCCTACTTAAACACTCTTTACCCCTCCTTAAAACTTTCAATACTTTACTGTCCATACAACATAGATTCATTATTAGTTTCAAATAATAAACAATAAAAAATAAAAATTTATACATTTGAATATATATACATATACACACATATAAATGTGTGCTTGTGTGCCTTGTATATATACAAGCATGCAAATGTAATTTGTCATACTACATGTCAATTGTCATTGCAAATTGAGCATCTACCTCACTTAAAACGACCTAAAAGGTAAAAATAATTAGCTAGTTTTTATAGTTACCAAAATCAGACTCCTCAATTTTGACCAACTTTAAATATTAAATTCATTTTTTTAACACATACAGTTGTTTATTATTTCTTGTAAAAATCTCTTTATGCTCATTGGAGAAAAATAAATAGGGAGTCATCTCGGGTCAGCAAATGTAGGCCGCCATCAAAAAAATGTTAAATTTTTGGATAAATTTGTTTGAGTCTACAGATCCAATTTAGAATTTTTGGACAAATTTTAATTAAATTTATCCAAAAGTCACATTTGTTAAGCCTACCAAAGATGCTTGGCCTTCCACGGGCAGCACAGAGGACTGGGAATTGTTAGAGGGGCAATGCAGAAGATTGGGATACAGTAGGGGGTGCAGTACCCATGGGCTTCCCAATAAAACAAACTCAATATATGTTCTTATGTAGATTAATATATATTTATATAACAATTTTTAGATAAAATAAATTCCTGTTAAGGATTAATGAATCATTTAATCAAGAATATTTTATACATCATATATTGTTCTTGCCTTTTTCATAAATCGTATCGAAACCTACGAGGAATAAAAATACTATTTTTCATAAATCGTATCGAAACCTACGAGGAATAAGAATACTTTTTGTTCATAAATTGTATCGAAACCTACAGGAAAGAAGAATACTTTTTAAACCAAAGTCTAAAACTTTCCGACCAAAACCAAATCAATACCCATGTTTTCTTCGAGGACCACAAATCTCTGCATTTAGACTTCTTCATTATAGTTTTATTATTTTTTGAAACAAAAGAAATCTAATGACAGAAGTGTTCATTGAGGGGCAGGCTTAACAAACATCTATTGATTTACAACATGTAATTTAAATTTCCATAAATTGGGAATCACAACTAACATTAGATTTGAAGGTAAATTTATCCAGCTCACTTTTACATCATCATCAATACACAATTCCCATATATAGAACAGTAAGTCTTGGTCACATATACAGATGTATGAGTTTATTACTTTATTTACATCCAGTATCCACCATCCAGAAATATAGAGCAATGGCCGATGATTTTCCAGCTGGGTTTAGCGGTCTTCCCGTCGAACTGCATTGGGGTCAGTGACCATGTCCATCATCATCTTCTCTGGTGAATCTTCCCATTTTCCAAATGTTTTCAGGTCAACCTAAAAAAAAGGGGCAAACAACACGGTATTAGCTCCAAGATGCAAATATGGGCGCTAGTCTAACTCAGACGGAATACCTTTCGGCGCTGATCAGTGAAAAGTTGTTCCCTCTTCTTATATGAATCTTGCACATCCTTGGCGCTTCTCCCACCAAGGCCCCAAACTTCCACTTCTGAAATCAGAGCATCAACAGCTAGGAAGCCCTACAGTGCAAAAATCCAGACTCGATTAGGAATAGATTTAACCTACCCTATTATAATAACTCATAATTTCCAGTCATAGTTACTTGGAGTCGAATGTATACCTGTTCATGAAAGAGAGAGCCGGGTTGATATGTTTTGTCACCTGCATGGTGACGAATAGTAACCTTGGAAAAATCTTCATCAACAAAAATTCTTTCATTTCCCATGCTTCCGCCAAATCCTATCCCCACAGGGTTTGGTTTCGACTCATATGCTCTGCCAGTAGGATGCAGATGGCTATACACAAAGTTCTTTTCCTTTCCTGACATCAATTATAGTTTCGTATATGGTTAATTTCACAGACTGCTACTTGGAAATTATAAGAAAGTATATAATAATCTAGTGCAACCTTCCTTCCATTTGTCATCTACAGTACATACCAGTAGGTGGATACGGGTGAAAGACTGGACTTATAGCATATAAACTTCCTGAACTTCCATAAAAATGATCCCAATTTTCAAAACCCTGGTGAGTGAGTGCCCCTACAATCCATTTTCTCTTGTTGGCTCTACCACCATTGGCATCTTCTGAAGTTGCAGAAATCAGCATGAGCAGTGCCCCTTGGTAACCTTCAACGTTAGACCAGAATCGATTCAACCCTCTACCATGAAGAGATGACCTGCAAAGTCGTATTTTAGAAAATATATTAAATGAAATATAAAGAATTGCTGACAAAAATTTTGCGTTGATTCTACTGGAACTTTTCATCAAAGAACAGTGAGGATGCAATAAAAGTCTATCTATTTGTTATCTAACTCATATGGAATACGTGTAAAAATCACAGTTTAAGTCGGAAAGATTAAGGAAAAACATTTTCAAAAACATAATCTTCATTTTTCATAAACTCCACTTAAAATTGTGATGCCAGAATAGAGACAAGCAACAAGGAATGCAAATTGGCAGGCAAGAATTCAAACAACAAAAGACCAATATTATGTTTGCATACTATTGATACTGAGGTTATCTTCATGACCTAACTTCAAATTTAACGAAACCAGAATAGGGAAAGCAACATGACGCAAATGGGCAGGTAAGAGCCAGACAACAGAAGATCAAGAAGGTGAAATGGAAACCTGTAAAGTAAGTTCTCATCTATTCCATCCGTCTCACTTGGGAAGCAAAATTTTGATATCTCTTCGCTTAAGGTGCCTCTCAGTGTAAGGAAAATTGCCCATGCCGTTCCATGGGACAAAAGATTAGAATGGTTTGCCATGGTTGAAGAACTATCCGCCACTGATGGAGTGCCGCATTCCAGTCCATCCTGTCATTAAAACCCATTTGAATCAGGTAACATAAGAATGCAAGTTTGTGGATGGGGACAATTAAAATCGCAACAGAAAAACAACTTAAGTGCTCTAGGACGGGGAACAACTTCTATTATCAAGTATTGGAATACAGAAAACACATTCAAGGTCCTCAGTGCACTTAAATTTATTTCACATTGGCAAAATCAACAGGATAATGAAATGTAAGCGAACCAAAAACACGAAAGCCTATGCTTTTGTTCAATTGAGGAGATTTGGTTACCTTCTGAGAAACGCAGTTTTTGAGTATTGCATACACAAAGACTGTGAAGCAATCTGGCAGACTAGGCACTGTTTTCAAAACCCAAGATTGAAACTTCCCCACAGGAAGTTGAACTTCCAAGCTGGAGAGGTCCAATTCGCACTCATACAAGTTCAACAGGTCCAAATCGCACGATACAAGAGCCGATAGAGCAATCGGATTAATATCCGGCAGACATAAATCTGCTTTCTCCTTCAGAACTTTCGAAGCCCTAGAATTCCAAGACATGACCCAACACATCCAAAGAAGCATGAGCACGTCCGTGGCCGTTAGCGACCCAGTTATCTTACAATCAGCATCATCAGATTCAAATTCCAAGTTAGAAGGTAAACCAGCCTTTTTGAGTGTCACAGAGAACACTCTTAGCAGTATATTAAGGGACATAGACGCAGACATTCTTGCACAACATTTATTATAGCCTCTGACGAACTCAACCCAACTCACTCCGCCTTTCTCAGGGACAAAAAATAGGTCCAAAATGGCCGAACCCAGATGATCCAACAGCATCGGAAATGAATCAGGTACTTTATGAGCTTCACATACTGGGTTTTTACATCTTAAACAGAAACATCTCTGAAAACCACAGAGTCTCATAGTTAAATCAAAAGATAAGAGGTTCAGGTTTTGGGTCGTGGACGCACAGAATGAAAATTTGAATTCAAGAAGTTTGGATTTTGAATCTACCTGAAGACAGTTGAACGGAATTGCATTAGAATCAGGACTGGCGAGATTGGAGAAAGATTTCTGAAGCATAGGAAGAGCTCCGGTGGAAACCGCCAAAGATTCCGCCTCTCGTTGTTCGATCGGAACCGTCTGCTCCGCCGACGTTGATGCTCCCATTTTCACTGGATTTTCTCCGCAACCGAATCTTCTTTTCTCAAGATATAGCGCCAACTGACCGAAGCATCTGTTTGGGTCTGGAGACGTCGTCGTTTCATTCCCGCCAGTGGCGAATAGTCCACGTGGCAGGAGCGATGCTTAAATCGTGCCACGTTTCGGGTATTCAACTCCGACTCGACCCGTGAGAAACTCTCTACTGGTCCATACACCGCACTGCAGATACATAGCAACTATTAGCTCACAAACCCAACCACCATTAGGGGTTTCATCTGATTAGGGCTTTCAGCAAGCACTCGCCGACTTGATCTGAGATTTTCATCACCAAATCCAATGGCGCCACCTCCAGGCCCTTACTCAGGAACCAGCACTCTCGCCCTGGTAATCTCCTTTTCTCTTGCTATTGATTCGTCAATCTTGTATCCTCTGTTTGGTTGCCGGGAAGTTGTGAAACTAAAGTGTCCTCCTTTAAATTTTTTGTTGATAGGTGGCTCGTGCATCAGCCTTCACTGCTGGTCTCGTGTATGGAACCGTAAAGCTGAAGGTTCTTCAGGTGCTTCGTGATCTCCCTCGATTTGTCTTGTTCTTATTAAGATCTTATAGAAATTTTGTCTCTTTGATATCACGTAATTATACTACATTTTGAATTGATTGATGATCTTGTTTGTGTGTCTGTTGATTTATGTCTTCTTTGGATCCAATGCTATAGGGATACACAAATGGTCCATACTTTTTTGTGTATGGATTTGCACGCAACTTATTTTTCCCAAAGCCGTATCTTTATTTCAAACAATTTTGTGTGCCCTTACCCATTTCTATTTTCTCTGTGGTTCTGGTGTTGTTTTGTGTTGATATACAGGGTTTGTTACCTGTGGAAATTTTGTATGCTTTTTAGTTTTTCATTGTTTAACCTCTCTGGAGATTTCTTGGTTCACCCTATTTAATTTTATGTTGATTTTTCAATCCATTTTTTCCCATTATTTTTGTGTCCATACTAGCATGAGAGGAGAGTTGATTCCAATTGCTCCCATTATTCATAGCTGATAATTAGCGGTGTGCCATAACCTGTCCGCTCTTTAACAGGCATTTAGGTCCCAACCCTAGACTACAAAGCCTGAAACTTTTGAAATTCCAAATACCCTTTCGATTTTGACTCCCTTAATGAACTCCTAAGTTTATAGTTTGTGAGAGGTCGTCTGGAGCTTTCAGAAACTTATCAAATAGACCATCCTTCATTCATCTATATAGAACAAAACAAGAACAATTGAAACTAAAAAAAAACCTGAAACATTCTGCAATTTATTCTCAATGAAAAATCGGAACGCTTTCTTTTTAATTTGATGAATCCTCCTTTTCCCTGCTCTTGGGGTGGCATAAGTGTAGGAAGAGAAGCCATGAAACAAAGCTTATCAAGAACTCACTTCAAAATACAAATAATTTGAACTTTTCTCCTTCATTTGCCCTTAGAAATATGTTCTTTTTGGGTACATTATGCATATTTTTCTTGTCTTGTTACTATGCTTCATGTAAATGTTTATTTACTTTGTCGTTTTGATTATCAGATGAGGGCCAAGTCACATAAGAAGGCTGCAGCCAAGGCTACTCATTGATGGACTGAACCGGTCGAGGCAAAACTAGAAGAATGCTTATTTTTTGTGGTTTAGCTAGTGTTAAATTCATTGACAAAAAAAACTAGTGTTACAATTGACTGGAATCCAGCCTTTGACAATGATTTTTTTCCGTAGTTTGCATAAGCATCCTTGAAGACGGTGTGTAACAGTGATCTTTTCGTCATGCTTCATTTTTCTTAGTTCAATCATTGGCCTTTTCTTGTGCAATGAAATTTATCTTTTGCAAGCAAGAACATTATATTAGCTATCTAGTTGTAGGCTTGGCTAATATTTGTAATGGCTTAATATTTTTCTCTCTTTTCTTCCTCCATGTGTAATGGCTTAATATTTGTCTAATGGTACCTTTTTATACTATTTTTTCGCTTTATCGAATTGTCTTTATACATATATTCCATTTGTTCTCGAAATCATCATATTAAGATTATTTCTATAAAAATAAAAATAAAAATTGATATTGTTTAGTTATTTATATATATATTAAATAAATCAATAGTTTTGATAAGAATTAAGATTTTTGTAAGATTTTTATAGTAAATTGTTCATTGCTAAAAGATTTATAATTTTATTAATTTTTTACGGAAATAATGTGAATTGTTTTGATTATAATATATATAAAAAGATAATTCAATAAAAAGAAAAAGTAGCACTAGAAGATATTGTCCTTTATATTACCTTCAAATCACTTTAAGCTCGCTAATTTACCACAATCGATTGTTCAAATATTAGTCAGTCCGAATTTATTGAGCCTAACATCAGTTTTTTTTTTGTCGAACTGGGCATTTTTAATTGGGATCTTACATTTGGGCTTTAGTCGGCCCAGCCAAGTTTTGTCAGTATAATTTTTGAAAGCAAATGACCTTGAACGCTTTCGGATTCGGCAAATAAATATATCGCGAACTCGAAAAATGAAAAAACTCAAAATAGCCTAAACCATGGTCTCAAATCTCAATCGTGAACGACGACTCGCTGCATCTTGAATGTTCTCAAATTTAAGGTATTCCAGAACCCTAATTTTGCTTGTCACTGAGACATTTCCCATCTCTTTTTGGTTTAATTTTTCGAAAACCATCGCATTCTTCGTCTTCGGATCTCGAACCATCTGCAACGATGGCGGACAGTGACGATGGTTTGAAGAAGCTCGAGTACCTATCCTTGGTTTCCAAGGTCTGTTCAGAGCTCGAAACCCATATAGGAACTGGGGACAAAGTTCTAGCCGAGTTCATCACTGAGCTGGGACGAAAGTGCGGGACCGTCGACGAGTTCGATGCCAAATTGAAGGAATTCGGTGCCGAGATGCCTGATTACTTTGTCCGTACACTTCTCACTATCATTCACGCCATTCTTCCGCCAAAGCCAAAGGCTGAGAAGGAAACAAAGAAGGAGAGTGCTTCAGAAGGTAAGAACACCAAGTTTAAAGCTTTGGCTATCGCTGATGATAGAGATAGAGTTAAGGAAATCGATAGGGAAATTGAGTTAGAGAATAAGGAAAAGCGAAATGGAAGGCAAGAAGACGAAGAGCGTGAAGAAGATAGGCGTAGAGGTAGGGATAGATATAGCGATGGAGATAGAGGTAGAGATAGAGATCGGGATAGACACAGAGGTAGAGGAGATAGAGATGGGAGGGATGGGAGAGAGAGGCGAAGGGATAGGTATGACAGAGATGACAGGCGTAAAGATACGTATCATAATGAAGATGATGAAGAGAGGGGAAGACATAGAGATCGTTACAATAAGCATAGGAGAGATGGGTATGAAGAGGATGGAGATGCTAAAGAATATGGGGATGATAGGGGAGGTAATAGAGATCGGCAGAATGGTAATAACCTTTCCGGTGAGCCTGAGTTGTATCAGGTTTATAAGGGTAGGGTTTCCAGAGTAATGGACACTGGTTGTTTTGTTCAGTTGAGTGATCTTAGAGGGAAGGAAGGACTGGTTCATGTTTCCCAGATGGCAACTCGGCGGATTAGTAATGCTAAGGATGTGGTGAAGAGGGATCAAGAAGTTTATGTCAAGGTTATTTCAGTTTCGGGTCAAAAGTTGAGCCTTTCCATGAGGGATGTTGATCAGCATACTGGGAAGGATTTGCTTCCCTTGAAGAAGAGCTCAGAAGATGATGCTTTTAGGGCAAACCCATCAGTGTCAAGGGATGGGCCTGTTACACGGACTGGTCTTTCTGGGATTAGGATTGTAGAAGAGGATGATATTGTCCCATCACGCCGGCCATTGAAGAGAATGAGCTCCCCCGAGAAGTGGGAAGCCAAGCAGTTGCATGCCTCAGGTGTTTTGGGTATTACAGAGAATCCAGACTATGATGATGAAACAGATGGGTTGCTTTACCATGAAGAGGGAGCTGAGGAAGAGCTTGAGATTGAACTCAATGAGGATGAGCCAGCCTTTTTAAATGGCCAGACCAGGTATTCTGTGGATATGTCACCTGTGAAAATCTTTAAGAATCCAGAAGGGTCATTGAGTCGCGCAGCTGCACTTCAGTCTGCACTCATTAAGGAGCGTAGGGAAGTGCGTGAGCAACAGCAAAGAACCATGTTGGATTCTATCCCAAAGGATCTCAATCGTCCCTGGGAAGACCCAATGCCAGAGACCGGTGAGAGGCACCTTGCACAGGAGCTTAGAGGTGTAGGTTTGTCTGCCTATGATATGCCTGAGTGGAAGAAGGATGCTTTTGGGAAAACCATAAGTTTTGGGCAGAGGTCGAAGCTCTCAATTCAGGAACAGAGGCAGAGCTTGCCTATCTACAAGCTTAAAAAAGAATTGGTTGAGGCAGTGCGTGAACATCAAGTGCTTGTCGTAATTGGTGAGACTGGCTCTGGTAAGACAACCCAGGTTACACAGTATCTTGCAGAAGCTGGTTACACGACATTGGGTAAGATTGGATGTACACAGCCGCGTAGGGTGGCTGCTATGTCTGTGGCCAAGAGGGTTGCCGAAGAGTTTGGTTGTCGTTTGGGGGAGGAAGTTGGCTATGCGATTCGTTTTGAGGATTGCACTGGTCCAGATACCGTCATCAAGTACATGACTGATGGTATGCTTCTTAGGGAGATTTTGATTGATGAGAACCTTTCTCAATACTCTGTTGTCATGCTTGACGAAGCTCATGAGAGGACAATCCACACAGATGTCTTATTTGGATTACTGAAGAAGCTTGTGCTCAGGAGACCAGACCTTCGGTTGATTGTGACATCTGCTACTTTGGATGCAGAGAAGTTTTCTTCTTATTTCTTCGACTGTAACATATTTACTATTCCTGGGAGAACTTTTCCTGTAGAAATACTCTACACTAAGCAGCCAGAAAGTGATTACCTTGATGCAGCTCTTATCACTGTCCTACAAATCCACTTAACAGAACCTGAAGGTGATATCCTTCTCTTCTTGACTGGACAGGAAGAGATTGATTTTGCATGCCAGTCTCTCTATGAGAGGATGAAAGGTCTTGGCAAAAATGTCCCTGAGTTGATTATCCTTCCTGTATATAGTGCTCTTCCCAGTGAGATGCAGTCAAGGATATTTGATCCTGCCCCTCCAGGGAAGAGGAAAGTTGTCGTGGCTACTAATATTGCTGAGGCATCGCTGACTATTGATGGGATATTTTATGTCATTGATCCTGGGTTTGCAAAGCAAAATGTTTATAACCCAAAACAGGGGCTTGATTCGCTGGTCATTACTCCAATTTCTCAAGCATCAGCCAAGCAGCGTGCTGGGCGTGCTGGGCGTACAGGCCCAGGGAAATGTTACCGGCTCTACACTGAGAGTGCATACCGCAATGAGATGTCCCCTACTTCAGTTCCAGAAATCCAAAGGATAAATCTTGGGACTACAACACTTACAATGAAAGCTATGGGGATAAATGATCTTCTGTCTTTTGACTTTATGGATCCTCCTTCACCCCAGGCACTTATTTCTGCCATGGAACAATTGTACAGTTTAGGAGCACTGGACGAGGAGGGGCTTCTGACCAAACTGGGTAGAAAAATGGCTGAGTTTCCTTTGGATCCGCCTTTATCTAAGATGCTACTCGCAAGTGTGGACCTTGGATGCAGTGATGAGATCTTGACGATTATTGCAATGATTCAGACAGGAAATATCTTTTACAGGCCTAGGGAAAAACAAGCCCAGGCAGATCAAAAGAGAGCCAAATTTTTCCAGCCAGAGGGAGACCATCTGACTTTACTTGCGGTGTATGAGGCTTGGAAAGCAAAGAATTTTTCTGGGCCATGGTGTTTTGAGAACTTTGTTCAATCTCGATCTTTGAGGAGGGCACAGGATGTCAGAAAACAGCTTCTGAGTATCATGGATAAGTATGTTCTTCTAGTTCTTATTCCTGCGTATGTTATGGATGCATGCTTTTTTCTTTCTGATTTCACATGTGCTTGATAGGCTATACATAATGTAGGTTATTGTTCTGGTTTTGCATCTTGTGGTACGTTGCATTTTATACAAATCATCAGTTATGCATGCCTGTTGCCATTTGTACTTGATGGAAACGCTAAATGTTGCTCAGACCTAGTTTGTGCCCCGATCTATACATTTGGTAACCTGAGCATTGATTACTTCATTACAAGGTGTCATATTGCCTCTGACTCTTTTCAGAACATTATATTAGAAGTACTTTTGCCACTATTTTTAGAGGTGGTTTAGGCCTTTAGGGTTTAGAAGTAGCTGCATATATTTTCTTGGTAAAATGTTATTGTGCAAAAAAGTTGCTGATATCGCAATTCAGATGGCATATCACATCTCCCCCGCAGCAGTTGATCATGTTCTAATAGCTGATATCGCTCCTTTGTTTTAGTTTATATTACCATGTGATGTAGCACACTGGCCGTGTATTTCTAACTGTGGTACTCTGATTCGAAGATGAAATTTTGTTCTCACTATGGATTGTGCATTTCAGGTATAAACTCGACGTTGTAACTGCAGGAAAGAATTTTACAAAAATTCGGAAGGCAATCACAGCAGGTTTCTTCTTCCACGGTGCTAGAAAAGACCCGCAGGAAGGATATCGAACCCTGGTCGAAAACCAGCCGGTTTACATCCATCCAAGCAGTGCACTCTTCCAAAGGCAACCAGACTGGGTAATCTACCATGAGTTGGTGATGACTACAAAGGAGTACATGCGTGAGGTGACGGTTGTCGACCCCAAGTGGCTCGTGGAGCTGGCGCCCAGGTTCTTCAAAGTTTCAGATCCCACCAAGATGAGTAAGCGTAAGCGTCAAGAACGCGTTGAACCGTTATACGATAGATACCATGAACCTAACTCCTGGCGTCTTAGTAAGCGTCGCGCTTGATGTGTCTTATCACCTTCTATTTGTTTGAACTCTAGTCTTGATTTTGTATTGAGTTGTTTTTCTTACTGCAATGTAAATAACTTCTAATTCCTAAGGGTAAAAATTTTTGACGTTGAGGGGAGGACCTTCAATGATAATGATGGAGAAAACTTTCCTAACACTCTTTTAGTGCGGTGGTAATTTTTAACACGATTCGAAATTCATATGAAATTTATTTAGGTCAATTTACACAATTAAGGTTTTGTGTCATTTTTAGATCAATTGGTTGACATATTGAATAAATTGGTAAATTTCGGATCAACTTATTAATCTGTATAATGATATATTAACTTATTTAATAAACGTATAGATTTTGGATCAATTTGTTAATTCGTATAATGATTTTTATATTAATTTATTTAATAAATGTCTTAATTACTAATTCATATATTTATTCATTTACCTATATATATATATCAATTTAATCTTATAGTTTAAATAAGTTAAATGAGTTAAACAAGTGGGTTTTGAGTATAAACTATTTATTAAATAGATTACACGAGTTATACGGATCACTTGGGTCATTAACATGTCGGATTTGGATTGGATATCCCTGATAAGATTATTAAATTGGTCGGATTCAAATTGTACATATTTGAGTAAAATAGAATTCATGATACGACACGAATTCGATATGATACGACCCATTATTAATCCTAATTTTAACTATGGTTCCTTAAGAAGGCAATTAGGTTTCCAAGCTTTTGTTTTTGTTTTGTGCTATGAGTATTGGATTTTTGTTTATGCTCTGTATTGTTACATAACATTTAGCCTTAACATATGATTATGATCCGAGTCTTCATTTTATTTTCTTATGTTAACTAGGTTCTTTGTTTTTTCCCCAATTTGAACTAAGATCAGCCAGATTGGATCTAAGAATAATAATTCCAAGTTTTGTTGAATAGGAGATGATGAACTCTATAGAACCTAAGGCAAAGTCTTGAGAGTTACGGCTCCAATTGAGGTTGTTAATTATTCGATAATTGTGGTTTGGATGAAAAAATATATATATGTAATTTAACTAAATTTTGGAATTTTGAAATTATCATCTACTTTTCTGTAGTAAATTCAATATAGGATTTGATGAGTAATTAACAAAAATTATCAAGGTAAAGTCGGTCTAATTCAAGTGTTGACTTGTAGATAATTGGTCTCAAATTTAAATTCCGATGACATATTGTATGGAAAATTCCCCTTCCCCTATAATTCAAAAACAAACAAAAACAAAAACAAAAATTACCAAGTAATAAAGCTTCTCTTAGATTTTGATTACAATATGATATTAGAGTTTTAAAGTTATAAGATTTTTACATCAAAATGTCTGAGTTTAAAATTTAAATTTATAAAGTGCACATAAACACTATATTTGATTTTGAAAATTGAAGAAAGAATTTTGACTTTTAACTATTTTTAGTTTGATTTTACCATAGTCGGGTTGATGCGAACTTCGAAAAATTTTGAAGTTAATTTTTTATTTCTTTCAAAATTTTGAAGTTTATCTTCATCCTCTAAGTCAAAATCTTATACAAATTAAAAGAATTTGCTTGTGATAGCTGAAAATTTGACATATAAGTCGGCATGAACCCAAGATTTGAAAATATGGTAGATTAAATTTTAATGTAAAATCCTCAAAAGCAAACGGTATGAAAGTTGACATAAGAAAAAAGATCGGCAATACATATTTATTATATAAAAATAACAAATAATTATGCAATGTAACACAATATAAGACTATTAAAATTATATTATATGAGTCATTCAAACACGATATTTATTAATTATGAATATATGTTGATATTATCAACAAATTCTCATTTCCAATCGAATAAATTCATCTTCCTTCTTATGTAAGTATCAACTAAATAAATGAGATGGAAGCTAATATTACATAGATTTTTTTTTGTAAGATTTTAAATTTCGGAAACCCACCCTACCCTAACAAGAGACTCGTACTTGCATATAAGTCACTCTTATTTTCACTTTATACAACTGTACGTGTAATTTTTAGCTCTTAAAATATAATTGTATGAAATAAAAAATATATATTATTGTTATCGATAATATGTCGACGATAATACGTCGATACCATTTCTGATAATATTAATATGTCGATGTCATATTCCTTCAAGTAGAAGTCTTTTTTGGTTTTTCAGTCTTTCCCGGGAAAACCTCATAAGTTTTTAATTGTAGATTCGTGACCCTTTGCATCTTGCAACCGCAGCCGACAGCAATTACCATTGACTAAAGGTAGGTGTCTTAAATTCACAAATCACTCGAATCTCTCACCTAAACAGTTCTTTAATCCTTTCGCTACCACTCCACTCTTCAGTGCTTCAGTCAAAATCGGTCCACAAATCTCACGCCTTCACTGCTTCAGTCTCTTTCCTTCCCCAACTAGTCGAGTAAGAGAATTGGAGAAAGCAATGGGCTCTGTTTCTTTGAAGATTGGCGATGGAACCGCCAGATTCAGAAGAGCAACGATCTGTTCATCCGCCGTCAATCTCCTCATGCTCTTCTCCGTCATCACCACTAACCTCTTCGCACTCTACGCTTTCACATCGTCACCGAAAGACCAGCAGACGTACCACCTGCTCCACCATACCCAGAAGAACATGTCTCTCATCTCCGAGCAAGTCTCTCTGATCCTCAGAGAGATCGATTCTTCGCAAAAGAAGCTTGCGCAGATGGAAAAGGAGCTCCTCGGCTATGAAAGCTTCGATCTTTCAAGATCCAATGTTGCAAATGAGCTTAAACTCTTCCTTCAGCATCACCAGCTCCCTCTGGGCAAAGATTCTAAAACTGGGATCACTGAAATGGTGGCTTCCGTGGGTCATTCATGTGAGAAATCTGCAGACATGTTGTCTCAATACATGAACTATAAGGTCTTTGGGCCTTGCCCTGACGATTGGAGCCTTGCCCAGAAGCTGATCTTGCGTGGATGTGAGCCTTTGCCGAGAAGGAGATGCTTTGCCAAGACTGTTCCCAAGGTGGGTCTAAACCCTTTTCCTATTTCGCTTTGGAAACCTGTTAGTGATAAGATTGTTACTTGGAGTGGTCTTGGATGTAAGAAGTTTGATTGCTTAAGTGATAAGAAATTAAGTAGAGATTGTGTTGGTTGCTTTGATTTGGTTAATGGGTTTGAGAATCAGAGGTTTATTAAAGCTAGGAGCAAGCTTGATTTTTTAATTGATGATGTATTAGCTTTAGGAAGCGGAGGAATTAGAACTGGGTTTGACATTGGAGGTGGATCTGGAACCTTTGCTGCTAGAATGGCAGAAAGGAACAAGACTGTGATCACATCCACTTTGAACGTCGATGCCCCATTTAGCGAATTCATAGCTGCAAGAGGGCTCTTCCCTCTCTTTTTCAGCTTAGATCATAGATTTCCCTTCTATGACAATGTGTTTGATCTGGTCCATGCTGCCAGTGGACTGGATGTTGGTGGAAAACCAGAAAAAATCGAGTTCTTGATGTTTGACATTGACCGGATTTTGAGGCCGGGGGGTTTGTTTTGGTTGGACAACTTCTATTGCTCCAATGATGAAAAGAAACGGGATTTAACAAGGTTGATCGAGCGGTTTGGATATAAGAAGCTGAAATGGGTTGTTGGAGAGAAGGTAGATGCAGCAGCAGGAGGTTCAGGCAAGTCCGAAGTTTATTTGTCTGCTGTTCTTCAAAAACCAGTTAGAGTATGAGTATGATGATTTCTTTTCGAGTCCTCAAATTGCAATAGGTACAAAATTTTGATGCTCCCCACAAAATTTGTGAGAGTCCATTGCATTTTAACATCAAGATCTTCAAGAAATTCCTTCAGCGTCACAATAAGAGCATCGAATTGCTTATTTTCCCTACTGTAAGGTGGTGGTGTTAGAGAGGGTTAATCTGTACTGGAATCGAAAAGCTAGTTTCTTTCATATTTTGTACTTCAAGGAAGTTTAGTTATGTTGTATTGAGAATGCATTGTTAAGAAATGAAAGAAAATCGTAGCAGATTCTTGAATGTATTAAGCCCTTCGAATATTTGATGTATTTTAGCAGTTGACTCGAAATTTCAAATATTTTTCAAATATTCGACAACTTCAATTCTGCAGATAAACTGCTTCACTTTATGCAGCACAAAGTTTCCATTACACGACAGTTCCCTTGTCTAGTTTGAGAACGTACTAAAATTAATGTCGGCTATTAATGCATCGAAACCCACCTAAAACACAAGCTATAGTACATTAGTAGAATCAATATATCAAGGCTCAGACCACCTCAATAATGCATCCTAGTCGGAAACCTATCTTACAATCCGGCGAGGCGGCCACTTTAAGTCCGGCCACCTTCAGCCACGGCGCCGTTGATCCCTTGCATTGCAGCGCTGTTCAGAAGCTTCATTCCCTCTTCACTCATTTGCTGAACTTCTGTAGGCGAAAGGATTCTGATGCAGCGGACGCAACCAACGAATTCCCTGCAAACGCATTAACGAATGACAATCATCAGAATTCGGAAACTTAGCAGGTGGAGTCGTTTAACACAAATTAATGGAAGAAAGTTCTGTTTTCTTACTCCCAAGGATCATCCCCAATTAGTAGAACATCATTCTCATAATCCACATAAACCAATTTCCAGCCTGAACCTCTCGGGTCATTTAGCAGCCCTTCTAGTCCAAACATGCATTCAATTGCACAGCATAGTTCTTCATAGTTTTTGAAACTGGTAACATCAAGTGACCTCCCAACGGATCCCGTCTTTTGAACCTGTCAGCCAATACCAAATTCATAATCATGCACGAACATTAAACCAGGTTTGTGTGATCATATGATATATAGATCATGAGAAATGATTTTCACACCCCCTATTTTCTCATCTTGCATTTCGTTTTTTTTCCTAACAGTCAAATTGAGTAAATGAAAGCAGAATCAATGGACAGAAACAAATTAGGAGTCCAGACTGAGAAAGGATTGAAAATCATTTCCGAAGATCATATATGAGACCAATAACTTAGTCGAAACCCTCAATTCTCAAACCAAATATTTGATTCATAAATTGCGTACCTTTGTGTAGGTTCTCACAGGTGCAACCACTGGACGCCATGCACTGTTGTTTTGCAGTAGATTGCTCTCATCAAGGTCTACATTGCTTGAAGATGTACCACCTGAGTTGTCTGCTAGTTCTTGCCTAGAGAAAGCCTGAGAATCTCCGAGGCTTGCAGAGGTAATCTGAGACTGAAGATCCTGGCTTGAGCTCAAGTTTCGAGTTAAACAATTTGAAGGGTTCTGGAAATCGGCATTCTTTAGAGTAGAGAACTCTTCCAGTATGGTACTTGAAACAGAAGGGTCAATGACAGTACTTAGGCCGCTCCCAACATCAATGTTTTGATAACCATAAATCCCACTTTGATTGTTGTTCTCATCTGATAAATCTCTGAGACTGCCGGAGTTAGTTATACAATTGTTGAGGCTACATGGATCTTGATGGGAGGTAGTGAGCTGATCCACTTGGGATAAAATTCTACAATTGTTGAGGCTATTATCCCACATTTCCTGACCAACTGAAGTTAGGGAGGAATTATTTGCATCAGTTAAAGCAGCTGAAGAATCTTGCACACCAAACAAAGGCCCCGGTGATCTGTGAGTTCCGGAAAGGGGTTGGAAAGACGGGTAAAATAGGCACTCATCATTGTCTAGGAATGGAAGTGAACCAAGTGTGCTATAATCTGAAAGAGGCAAAATATCAGTTTGTTGGGGGTGGTACATTAAAGACTCCAGAGGCGGCTGCATAGGCCGTGGGCTAGTTTGTAGTTGAGGTGCACCCGGGTTTTGGTTGACAAATGCCAGCTGGTTCACAAGGTTATAGGGGCTGGCAAATCCGGAAGCCAATTTATCATCAATCTCCTCCTGTCCGTTAGAATTCGACTGGCTTAATTGATCAGAGGGAAAACCCGGTTCTAGTCTTGTCTTGTCAGTGCTATTTCCAAGTGGTGCTTGGTTCCCATACTTGGCCATAGCGTTCATTTTTCCTGGTAGAATTGCATGAGAGGGAGGGTTTTGATTCGCATTTATGCCATCAGATTGATCAACAGATGATTTGGGAGGATTTTGATTCTGTTGGGATGTACCTTCCGAAAAGACAACTGAATTCTTTTGACTGATCTGGGTTTGCATGGCCTTCATATCTCCAGGTGGAACTCTATTAGCAGCAGATTCCTGTTGTAGAGCAGCTAATGTCCCCGGATGGTTCACAAGTTGAGGTTTCAGTAACATATTGACTAGCTGTTCCGAACATAGATTTGAAATCGAGTAGGGAAAGGAGTTCCCATTTCCAATCTCAGGAACCCGGATAAACGGTCTCTTAATCAAATTTCCCCACTCAGTGTCTGGTCCTGGTTGCACGAAAACCATCATGAGAAAAACATCTAACAAATAACAAGCTCGTCTGAAAATAGGATAACGTATCTTACCCACAAGTCCAGAGTGTAATAATGGTCGTTTATT
Source organism: Prinsepia uniflora (assembly GCA_032719365.1). Classification (NCBI taxonomy): domain Eukaryota; kingdom Viridiplantae; phylum Streptophyta; class Magnoliopsida; order Rosales; family Rosaceae; genus Prinsepia; species Prinsepia uniflora. The sequence continues at coordinate 1,551,742 of CM064866.1, read as the reverse complement.
ACTGGAAGTCAGAGAAGGAAATATGAAAAGACTTTCAGGAGTCTCAATCTCCCATGAACTAACCCGGTTCTGTTTGTTATCAGAACAACCAGGCTCATCCCATTCTACCTGTGTCGATAAAGAAAATATACACCAATCAACAGTTGAACAAGCAAAGCAAACAAAAACAAAACCCTCATTATATTATCCAACTTAGTAAAACACAAAGTAGCTTAAGCCACCTGAAGGTTTCGCCACTTCGAACCTGGCCATCTTAGTGGATCTAAATCACTAATACCAACTATTGTACCCATGTATCTACAGAGAACATGAATGACGTCAGTGCTTCGAGTGGAAAACATTGAAACCTTCTGCATTCTTTCATTGTTTAAAAGACTAAGAAACAGCAAACATAAATTTCCAATCAAGTTCCGAGATTACCTGCGCTTACCCGACTCATCTGTCTCAAACATCATTCCAAACCTCATGCCAATGGAAAGTTGGGTCCCGAAAACAGCCTTTTGATATAAAGCCAAAGGTATGACGAATTCTGAAGGGCATGCCCTTGGATTGTAGAAGATACTGAATGGACTTCGATTAGCTGCAGCATGAGCCGCAGCAGCGAGGACACCAATGTGCATGCTGTCAGCAGATAGAACTGATGATGGCAATGTTGTTTGCTGGCGATTTGCTCGTCTGATGCCAATCAGTAGCTGTGACTTCTCATCCCTTAAATAATGAGAAAAATATAAAATCAGACAACAGTAGTAACATAAAAAGAGACCGAGAGCAAAACTAGCAGACGACGATGGCATGTAATTTCAATGTACCTGATAAATAGAACAGAATCACCTGCTCTAAGCCTCTTTGCACCAATAAACATACTCCATCCAGTTGTGAGAAGGTGCCGCTTCGGCTGCCCTACACGGAATGAAAGATAGGACACTCAATAAAAGTATCAAATAGCAACTTTATCCTGCACAACCAATAAGTCGACTTCACATTACTTATAACATGAAATGAACAAAATGCTTAATAGCATTCACACCGCGATAGATATGGCGAAATGTCCAAGTATTATCATGCAAGTCACGGACAATGAGTTCTTGGCTTGGTGGTTGCATTGCAAAATCCTGCAATACATTACCAGTAAAACGTGAATCCACATCATCCTCTGTTCCAGATATAGCAAGAAGGGGTTCCAAAACAACAAAAGAGATGAAAATCGAGAATGATTCACCAGCAGAGGAAAGAGCTTTTCTGCTGCTCTACGTGGCACAGAAAAGCCCCCATGTGTGCTTGTATCACTTGCAGTCAAAGTTTTGCAGAAATATTCGCTTGGATGCTTGCTAGGCTTCAGTCCAAAGTCTGGTACCGGGAAAACGTCCCTTTCCTGAACCAATGAGAAATTATTCGTCATATTTCACATTCAAATTGTCAACAATAGATAAGAGTGTTATAAACTTAAAGTATATGTAATTGTAGCTAAGCTTACAGAATTCACTGGTTTAAGACTCATCTGTGCGTAGATTTCGTCGGTTTCTTTGTCAGCCTATTAAGAAAATAAAGCAATGGTTAACAAACATAGACGTTCTTGCAAAACACATATGAAAGGAACAAGTGATAACCGGCTTGGAGAACATACATGTAGAGTAACATTTTGAACTTGGCATAGCAACTGAGATGGGAGATTTGGATAGTTGGGAATTTGAGAGGTTGCAGTTCTTTTTGCGGAAATTGCCACCTGCATTTATATAAGAAACCTTCATCAGTTTTCTCAAACCAAAAACTCAATAACAGAAATAGATAACCTTTGAAGCTGTGACAAATTTGATGGCCAAACGGGAAATATTACAACTAATACTTCTACTGTGTTACTTCTTATAACCATGCATGGATGTAATTTACAATCAAGATAATGTCACCTGAGACGCCGGAAAATATCGAAAATGTAGCAGATTGTGCAAAGAGATTAATCCAGAATACTCAAATACATGTTTGTGCCCAGAAAAAGTAAAACTAAAAATTCACCCAGAAAGTTTTCATCTTTACTGTAAAGTTGTTACTTGTTGGTAGATCAAACACAAAAGGATGAGAAATGAGAAATAAGAAATGAATTCAACCTGTTCGCTGTGTCCTTGAGGGAAATAATACGAAAGACTCCCAACCTGAGGCAGACAAACAAGGGGGCCGGCGCAGGCATGCCATAACTCTGCATTTATAGCCTTCCTGGACCCTGAAACAAAAAAAAGACCAGCCTGAGATTTACAAATTTGGACAAAAAAGAATTAACAAAAATGGCATGTAATTAACAAGTAAGGAAAAGGGTAAAATGAGCTACTTCCTGAGCCTAGAAGGCTAAAGATTCAAACTGTAAAAATCAATGATTTTTTTTTAAATGCATTGTAATTCAGAACCCTAAAGAGGGTTATTACAAAATATGATCCTTTCTCAACCTAGAGGTTAAAGATTCAAACTTTAAAAAATCAAAGAAACTAAACAGAGCTTAATTAAATTGAAAGGGAACTAACCAGACTGTTCCTGAAGTTCTTTCAGAAGCTTCATGTCATCAAGTATGCTTGATTGTATTTGTCCACCACCAACTGAACCCATTTTTACAAACACCCTCACTTGCACATCTTCAATGGAAAAACCCAGTACCCCAATTCAAAAGCAGTCAAAATCTCTCAACTAAAACCCAAAGAATTGGCATCCCCCAGGTACCCGATGCTCTAATTAGGAGCGACCCACCAATACTGTGCCAGAAAACAAACAAACAAGCCAGTCCAGTCCAGTCCAATCCAATGTTGGGGAACAAAATCAAGGAACAAAGCCTGCAAAAATGCACACCAGAACTGCAAAGGATCTTTTTTATGGGACTAGTGGGGCTTCGTTTCAACTTGGCACAAACCATGACCCATCAGCTTTCATCGAAGCACGCGGACCAAAGCTCCAGTCTTTGTTTGAGCCTCTCCTCTCTCCCTCTCCCTCCCTCTCTCTCTTAATCGAGTGCTTGCTTTTACCCTCCAAAAGAAACCGACCTTTCGATGAACACCCCACTAATTTTTTTTCCTCTCTTTTGCTTTTTGTTGGTTTTGCATTGAAACTGGAAAGAGTCTGTGCATGCTCCAATCCTACGCACACACTTTCTGAATAGGGGTGATTCCGTTGCAGCTTTAAACTGTAGAGGAGGACCAAAATAATAATAATCAAATAATAATATTAATAATAGTGGCAATTTATTCTTTATTAACATTTTTGTGGAAATGTGATAATAAAGAAATGAGGAAAAAGAAGCAGACTAGCAGAGCAAGGCCATATGAACACGAAAGCAGCACAGTACTGATGGAGTACAGTGAGCTTGTGGAGAGAGGAAGAGATTTTCAAAAAAGGAGGGATCGGTAGGGCTATTTTAATTAATATGAGTTCATATTTGAAACAAAAAACGAAAAAACAAAAAAGCAATGTGAATAATTGAAATATGGCGTATTTTAGCACGTGGATTACGAGGATCTGCAGGGTTCTATTCTTTGTCAGCTTTTGTGCTTTTGCGTATAGGGCTACTACCACTTTCAACTTCCATCGCTCTCTTCTTACTTTCTCTTCATTTAATTTTTCACCGCATTTTTCTCACCACCAACCATGAACCATCACACACCTTCATTCAATATTCTTTGGCCACTTCAATTTTAGAATATACGATATTTTGTTTATGAACAAATGTGCTATAATTTAGAAATCACAAGAGGCTGATTTAGTAGTTCGAACGTTCCTATATTTGACATGTTCTCGATTAATTTTAGATTTAATTTCATCTGAATTATATCTTGATTATGATCAAGAGATGTATTGCAAATTTACAACACGTGAGTGAATCTTCCCTCCGGCACAAATTAGTCTTTTTGATTGTCAATTTTGTGATATTGCGTGTCAATAAAAAAATGTGTTAATTAAGATAAATTAGATTGTAATAAATTGAATTTTCCAATAAATGGCTTTCGGGGAGTGATAAGAATAAAATGAGATTTTGAAAAAACTAGGTGAAGGAAAAAAGTATTTTAGTAATCAATTAATATTCTTATTAATAATGGTTAATAAACAATAATAATGAAAATTATTCTTATTAATGTCTTAATTATATATACTTAGTAAATACCTAAATAGAAATAATTAATAATTAGCACTTTCTTACTACCACTTCTCTCGTTATCTATTATTCTCATTTTTTTAAAGTAAACGTGTCTTTAATGTACTGTTTAATAATTGAATATTCTGATAATATTTATAATTTTAAAAATTAAAAATTACAAGTGTATAAATTTTTTGTATTGAAAAAAAGCCAACAAAAGTTTTTTAATTGTGAGTGAAAAACAATATTGTTAAATATATAACAACTAAAATACTATCACATACTAGTCCCCTACCAATAATACTATCCAAAGTAAAATTGCACTTCAAGAAATGATATTGATTAAAATAGTGATGGAAGGTGGTGAGATTTTAATTATGTTTAATATTTTTATACGGAAAATAAAAAGTTCAAAAAAAAAACTACTTCTGTGGCTGAGGCGCTGAGCTATGCGTCTGGTGTTTTGACTGATATTCATCACGCGTGCCCTTCACGACAAAAATATAAAATATAAAATAGGCGCAGGTTAATCCGAGTACCACGTGTCAGATTCCTGTCTGATCCGTCGCGGCGCCGTTTCTCCGTTTCACACGTCTGCTTCATACTTCGCCTTCACGCCTTTCTCCTTTTTCAAGTAAATCTATATACCTCCTCCTCCATCTTTCTTCTTATTACATAAACTACACGTATCACAATAATTATTTTACATCAATTATGTGTTCATATAATACGACCGTTTGATTAAAATCTAATGATTAGAAAATAAAGAGATATTTTTTTCTAATATTTTTAATTATATTCTATTAAAAAAATATGATATATTTAGTGTCACATTGTATTGTAGCCATTCCCTCATAATATATATATATATATGTTCATAAATAATATCAACTTGTTAGATCGGATGATATTTTTTTCTTAAGAATTAATTATTATGGTTATTATTGTCTCTGAATTGCATGAAAAGTAAAAGATCAAGCTCGATTGTGCTCTATTTTGTGGTTGATCGAGCATTTCCAAGGAGTGTGTGAGCCCCCCTTGCACAATATTTGCGAAATTGCTCCCGAATCAAAGTGTGAATGACCCTTAGAAGTGTCGCACACTCATATATATATATATATATATATATTCATAAATATATACATATATGTTCATAAATAATATCAACTTGTTAGATATGGTGATATCTTTTTCTTAATAATTTGATTTTATGGTTGTTATCGTCTATGAATTCCATGAAAATTTTAAGTTCCGTGCTTGAGCTTCAAAATCAAGATATATAGTTTATGAAATATATGCGTAGCTACATTAATCGTTTTATAAGGAACTTTTTATCGATAGCTCTAGATTCTCCGACTTCTTACAAATTTGAGAGTATTCGTGGGGTTCTCCTTTAGAAATACTATCCATAATTAAGTCGCTATTAACGATAAATAATACATCAATAAAAAATGAAATAGTCTAGGTGAAAATATATATTTCTATGAGAAACATATATTCGTTTCTATATACTTCAACGAACATTTCAAAAACAACGACAATAATTAAGTCTAATAATCTCTCTTTCTCTCTCTCTCTCCCTCCTTTGCATGCGAACTCGATTGATCACCTAATTTATAGGTTAAATAATGTGCTTATCAACTAATTAAGTTATTTCTGCAAAGAGATAATGCCTATAAAATGTATGTGCCACAGCTCACGTTGGCTCGGCGTGCTTATTGATAAAGTAGTAAAGTTGTGGTTTGAGATTTTGTTGGTGGGTCAGTCTTATGATTTGTGAGTTATCTTTAACAAAAGTGGGACTCTAAAATGGAAAATATTGACGATGGATGCATGAGTTTTCATTTTTTGGGGTTTTGGAGGCTCCACTAAGAAAAGATGGTGCCAAGTTTCCACATTAGATAAATGGATCATGCCATTGACATGATTTCATGCTATATTGCATGGCGTGCTTATAATCCTCACTTAATTGGAGTTGGTAGGGACATTACTTATTGCACGCATTAGAGTAATCGAATAAGAGTTTGAATTGACTAAAGCTAACTTTCTTTATGAATTTGAGTATGGCAATAAGATCCTACCAACTCCTCCTCGACATTTTGACCACGAAGGGTGGTCAAGTGGCGAGGGTATAAGTTTTAGATATCTTAAATTTTGGATTCGAAGTTTTTAGGTTATTCTTGTATGGTCAGTCTACAGTAACATAAATGCGTTAATTTAAGAGGAGTAGGGCATGTAGGTGTAAATGCATGTATGTTCAGTTGTTTTATCCCCCGTTTGCTTATGAGTCCCTAATTAACCTCATCTTACCTAATAGGCTGTCCTTCCTTATAGCTCCACATCCAACAATAGTAGCATCAATGGCATGCTCATAATCCTCACCTGGAGTTGGTAGGAACATTACTTATTGTACGCATTAGAGAAATCAAATAAGAGTTTGAATTGACTAAAGCTAACTTTCTTTATGCATTTGAGTATAGCAATAAGATCCTACAAACTCTTCCTCAACATTTTGGCCACGAAGGGTGGTCCAAGTGACGAGAGTACAAGTTTGGGATGTCTCAAATCTTGAGTTCGATTCTTTTAGATTATTCTTGTATTAATTTAAAAGAATAAGTAGGCATGTAAGTGTAAATGTCTGCATGATTAGCTATTTCATCCTTCGGTTGCTTTACGAGTTCCTGATTAATCTCATCTTGCCTAATAAAGTCTGCGAATTAACGGAACAGTTTAGGACTGCCCTTCCTTATAACGCCACATCCAACAATAGTAGCATCAATTTCATGCCCCATGAGTAGGACTGTAGGAACAGCTCAGGGCCGCCTTTCCTTAACACAAGGTTGCACCTTTGTTCTTTCTCGATGCTTAGGTTTCATGTTTCACTTTAATAATTTTATATTATTTTAAAACAATTCGAGCACAACATAATTATAAATATGTACTTCTAAAAATTCACTTCTAAAGATTCAATATTGTCAAAATTTTCATATATTTTTTTATTTACGTACGTTGTCGCATTTTCTTGCGATCTCATTGAAAATTACGATGGAAGTCTTGTGACGATTAATGTTATATGACTAAATGCACTTGCTTTGGTGCGTTGCCCTCAAGGATTTGTAGATACGATGTCGTTTTCATTAAATGGATTGTGGACCTGTGATCAGTGCGGTATTTTTTAATCTTTCTCATTTTAAAAGCGTCTCTTTCCATTACCGAAGTCAGCTTCGATCCAACGGTCAATATTTCACGCGTTGAATTTTAGTCATGCTAATTTGTATATCAGATCACTCTGTCCAACGGTCAATATTCGATCCAACGGAGCATCTCGCACTCTGTCCAAATGCCTTGGTACTTAACTACGCCGCATTCCGGGATTATCAGATCACTTCATTTCTAGACTAACTTTGATACGCTCGATAATTTGTACATTCCAACCACCGCTCGATGCTTGACGCGTGTCATGCATGCAGCTCAAATCTTGCGGCAATGTTACACTTTTTGTAGGACCAATTTTTTAAAGATAAGCTAAATTAGATAAATTATGAAGGTTAATATTTTAAAACTTGTTAGGATATAACCGGTCGTCGGAAAGCCTATCGCTTAGGTAATATTTTTAGAATTAAAAAATATATATAGGCTATATTTTACACACATTTTGAACCATTCGATTCGTTCAATTCTAATGGTTGAGATCTAATGATAGAAAAATAAAGTTATATTTTTCTTTTTGAAAATATATATTAAAAAAATAAAACATAATCTTTCCAATTATGATTTATCCTTATAACTATTATTATTTATTAATTATAATTCTATTCTCCCTCTTAATCACTACTTCAACCTTCCATTTTTTTCTACTCATCGCCACCCTTTATCTACCTTCTCTTCTGTTTCAAAACTTAAATTTCTTCCATTTTGTTGTTAGTATCTATAGAATGATAGTTATATGCTATAATACTACTTAAAAGTTCAAAAAATCGTCATGATATTCAATTGAAATTATTTTTATATAATGATGAATGTATGAAAGAAAATTGAGGATTTGAATGATAACAAAAATATGAACAAATTAAGAAAAGGGAGATGCATGGAGAAGAAAGATGGACAAAAAAAAAAGATGAAGAAGAGAGACAGAAAGAAAATTAAAGAATGAAGATAAAAAGACGGAAAGAAAAGTAGAGAATGAAGGTAGGATCAGAGGGAGTAAAATTGTGAAACAAATAAGGAAAGATTTAATTAAATTCGATTAATGATATCATTTGAGATAGAAGTAAACAAATTAAATAAAATCTGCTATGAATTTAAACTTCTTAATTCACAATTAATTGAAATTAATCTAATAGTTTAAAATTTGTGTTAAAATTATAGTGTTATTGATTTGCTCCCTATATATATAATAAATATTTTCAAATAATTTTATAACAAATCTGATAAAAAAAATCCTTAATAATGAATATTTACACAAACAAAATAATTATATTGCGAAAAATAATAACGCAAAATGACAAAAAAAAATTCGATTAAGAGGCGAAGAGTGAATGAAATTTAAACCTAAAGTTCTAAGTTTGTCCTAAATATATGCAGGAGCAGAGCTACAGGGCTAGGGGAGTCTTGGGCGCTCACTGATCTTGACACATTTTAATGTAATATATTAATTAAAAATTTATTAATAAGTGAGGATTATTATATAATTGTAATTACTTATATATTTTGAGATTGTCAATCAATTTGTAAATATAATTTCAGGCTCCCCAAAGATACATATATCATAATAATATATGATTTATAAAAATCTTAGAGATCATTTGATATAGAAGTATATACTTCGTATGATTATTTCTTAGCAAAATTTTTTATTTACAATTTTATGTATGTTTATTTTATTTTAACACTTTAATTATAATCCCCTCCACAATAACATTGTACAAAAAAATTAATATAAATAACTATTTCTCTCATAAATACTGTTAATAATGAGTGAGTACGAATCCGTTAAACTGCTAAACGATTGAGTTCAAACTATTATTTATCTAATGATTTAAATTTGATTGAATAAAGTCAAACGGTTTCAGAATTTAACCCGCTCCATTAGTATCAGTTTGAATTTGGAAAATCCGTTAAATCTAAATGGACCATTAAGGAATACATTCATTTTTATCAATCTTTAATTCTATATTTGATACAAAATAAAAATAATAAAAATAAAAGAATACCCATATACACCTACATAAAATATATGTATACTTAAATAAAATTATAATAACAGATTATTAGGTGGTAATGTTTATTTGATAAATCTTAATATATTGGTAATGTTTAAAATTAATCCACAAGCTTAATATACAAAATTTTGAGTATTGATTATTCTGTTATTTTTTGTATCCTTATTTTTTTTAATATCCTTACTTTTTTTTATGTCTAAACAGTTTCAGACCATTTCGATCCAAACCGAACCGTTAATTACAGTTTTGATCCAAACAATTTCATTTCTAATTTTAGAAAATTTAAATTGCATTGAACCATTAAAATTTTAATAGTTTAAATTTAAGATATTATCAATATTTATATCGAATCGCATCGTACTTACTACTACTGTTAGCACTCTCCTTGAAAATATTATACCTATCCAAAAACACTCTTTCTCTAAATCACGAGTTGAATCATGATATTGTATGCTCCCGATCTCTTCATGTTTTTTAATTTTTTTCGGTCAAATCAATTCAAAGTTTTTATTTCACTAAGATTCAATTTTTTGAATCCAATGGTCTGATTTTAATTTTGTTGGGTTCTTTCTTCATAGGGTTGGACCTTTTGCTCTATAGGGATTCAATTTGATTTTTGGTAATTTCTTAAAGTTGTAACTTTTTCTTCATAAAGTTGAATTTCTTTATTCATAATAATTTCTTGCCGATGATTATCTTCAACAGTCCGACCCAATATGAAGATGTGCAAAGAATAATTCCCAAAGACTAATGATGATTAATATTTAATCACACCACTTACTTATATGCATCAATGAAATTATTTTTGGTGTCACCCAATAAGAATACTATAATCTATAACTCGAAGATGGGTCGGGTGAGTGTGTCAACTTTACACAGCAATCAAATCATTGAGATTCTTATTATTAACACTATAATTAGCCTTTCCATAATTACCAAAAACCAAAAACCAAAAACATAATTAAGCATGTAATTAGGTATAAAAGATACATAATAAATGATGATTAAGAGAATACGACCAAATATATATGGGGAGTGGATAATGCGGTGGGGCCCGCCGTCGAATGGTGATTATATTGTGCGAGTGAAAGAAGCTATGAAATGAGCGTGGTATAAAGGGAACATGGAAGCTGTGTAGTGTGTAGGGATGGAAGGAGACATTTCGTCAGAATTTTTATGATGAGTCCGAGTACCGTTTTTGTCTTCTTATTCAAGAGCCCTTTGAACAATTCACAATGGTTTTTTTTTTTTTTTTTTTGAAAATATATGATATTCAATTGAGAGACGAAGAGAATTCATATTATAGCTATGGATATGCCACCATAAATAATTGATATGAGAATGTAGTATAAAATTAGTAGTTGATGTTTGTCGAATTATTTATTCATGGTATAAATTAGTATAATTAATTAATATTTTTATATAATTTAGATATTAAAATAATATTTTTAAAATTATTCATATTAAATAATCAATGATTAGTAATTTTGAAATGTGTAATAATAATAATAAATAATAATAATAATAACATACATAATTAATATTTAAGATATAAGTATCTCGTATCGGTTACTATAATATAATCTATTTAATATAATATAGTCAGCATTTTAATCCGATAAAGTATCAAACATTTGACTAAATAGACCGTATATTTGGTAGACAGATTAGTTTATTTGACTGAAATAGTCAGTACAATACAACATACCAAAATGAGGCCATGATGCCGCCCGATTAAAGCTTTAGTTACAACTTTCAACTTGATATAAATAAAAAGAGTATCACGCATTTTTAACAATAAAAAAAAATCAACCATACATGCATCTTTAATGACAAAATAAAATCAACTATTATAACAAATAACATCCAAAATGATATCAAAAGGTTCTTCAAAGTTCAAACCATAAGACCTCACACTCTAAAGATAAACTATACTAAGTTTGCCTATCTGCAGTAGATTTATCATTTATCTTAACAAATGACAAGCATAAACTAGGCACCAACGGAAGAAAAGACTTCACATCGTTAATCACGAATATGGCAAGCATAAACCAGGCACCAACGGAAAAAAAGACTTCACATCGTTAATCACGGATACTTATGTAGAAATGTCATTTTTTAAAGATTATACGAGAAAAATTACAACTTTAAGTTGCAAATCTAATGACATTCGAACTAGATTTTAATATGCTATTTATCGTTCTAATTTTCTACTTAAGTCTTCAATCGATAATAAAAGAAATTAAACACATAACATGTAATGTCGGGCAACACATAAACGTAAATCCGACTTAACCATAAGGTTGGCTAAAGTTTGAACACCCTAGCCTACTTTAAAGTAAGAACATAACAAAGGAATGCAGTGATTGTCCTGTCTTGGCTACTTTTGTACATGGGTCGATATTCTGAGCAGCTTTAAGGGCTTTTCATCTGTGAAAGAAGAGAAAAAAAATGGGCTTTATAATCTCTTCATTTTCATGAACAAAAAAGATTTGAGTAAATTAGTCGATTAATTTGTGTGTTATGTGAATGTGAGATTGGTATTCCTTGAATCAATTTGTATGTATGAAGTTCATTTAGAATATGCTTCCTGTTCGTGTCAGTTTGATCTTTGGTGAATTTTTTAATTATGGTAAGAAATGCAATGAGACACATATGCCAATTGGGTCTATAAAAATGTGGTTGATTTGATATATGTAAATATCACTTGGAGAAAGTGAAAGAGTTTTTTGGTTATTGGGTCCATATAAAATCACTTTTCAGAGTGACACAAGGGATCTATTTGGACCACAGCCAATTCTTTTTCTTTGGAGACATTATTATGGGAATCAATTCCTTCAACATAGATGGACACCAGAATACAAATTTCAACTAGTATTCAAGACTTTTTCATCAACAATTTTAAACGAGCACGCATAAGAGTGAAATCGATTTGTTTAAGAAGATTTCCTTAGTAAGACTGTTTAATGGCTTGTTAAAATCGGTCGAAAAATTGGACCGGATTTGAATCATATTCAAAAGAATAGAAACGAGTAAAAAATCGAACTGAATCTAATTGAATTATAATCGGTTTGGTTTTGATTTTTAGCAGCTAAAAACTCGACTAAACCGAATTAAATAGTATACCCTTATTTTGATTCAAATGACAGCGTATTGAAGTTTGGACCACTTAAGAGATAAGTTGTCTCCCTCACTGCTCTCTTTCTCCCACTTCTCTTCGTTATCATCCTCTCCCACTCCATCTCATTTTTGGTATCATTGTAGAGACAACCTCACTGAATTTCCCTATTTTTCTCCTCTTTGATATCATCGAAGACACCATCACATCTCATCCTCATCGAATTAGACCCAATCGGATCTCATATTGGCATCTTAAGCACACACTTACACGACCCACACTCATCATTTCTAACTCGCACTGATGGCCTATGCCTCCTATCCATTGCCTGATTCGCCACGACCTCGCCTCGCACCACCAAGCATTGCTCGAAGCCTTGAGGTCTTGAACAGTTGAACCCATAGTTAGTCTCATTCTCTTTCTTAACCTCTCTATCTTCATCTCCATCGCCTCCATCGCTCAAACTTAATCTCAATCTCCACCGTTTTTGTCTCGAACGATCGAAAGTCAAAACTCATTGGCATCGCCTCCATTGTTCAATCTCAATATCAATTGAACCATCACAAGCCATACCTCTCACTCACTCTCAGTCACGGTGCAAAGAAAAAAATCGATTAAATCAATCAAGAAATGAACCAAACCGATTCAATCATTTTTCGCTTGAAATTGGGATTGGGGTAGGGAACCAAACCGGACAGAAAACTGGTTCCTTAGTTAATTTGGTTTTGGTTTCAGCAAAAAAAAAAAATTGAAACTAGAAAACTGATTAACACCCCTATTACGTGGTAGGGTAGTCGACTCTTAACTAACTACTCGTAGGTTCAAATCTTATTTTGAGAGATCCGTGTCATTCTAAACTAGCAGAATCTATAATTTTTTTTTCCCAAACAAAATTACTTGCATCGCACCCTAGTTATATTACTTCATATCACCCTTTTAATTTATCGAATTGTCTTTGTACATATTATCATAATCAGAATTGTTAATTCTCGAAATTATCATGTCAATATTATCTCTATAAAAAATCAACAAAATTGGAGGTCGTTTAGTTATTCATATATATCAAATAATCAACGATTTTCATAAGAATTAAGATTCTCATGGTGAACCATACATTTAGTTGATATATACGAATGGCTAATTGATCTTCAGTTTTATTAATTTTGTACAAAGATGATCTTGATATAATGATTTAGAGAATAAACAGTTTGATTATAATATAGGTACAAAAATAATTCGATAAATTAAAATAATAGTATGTGGATATACCACCAGAATGAAAGGTAAGTATCGTCCTTTTAAAAAATTAGGCATATCATAAATAGGGGATTCTAGCTAGCATATTTATGAGATTATATCTAAACTTTCTAATTTTAACAAATAAAAAATGGGCTTTATAAGATTGTAATTTGGGGCCAATTCTATTGTTTTACTCTGGAAGCCCATATTGAAACACATGGCAGTTTAAAAGCCCAATTATATACTCACAATGAAAAACCCATTTTTCAAAACTTCAGACGACTGCGATATTTTTGACCTTGTCACTGCCGCTGTAAAACCCAACTCCTGTTGGTTTAAGGCGCGCGAGGGAGACTTTGAAGGTTTCGGATACGAAGCCAAATCCTACGCGGGCTTGCAGGTATTTGCTTTTTCAAGCACTTCTTGACCTGATAATTTTGAAGCTATCAATAAATTTACTGTTCATTATGATTTGTGACCAATGAAGATTTCTGAATTTAAATTTCGGATGGGCTAAATTTATATACTAAATTTTGAATAAACTCCACGGTACAAGTGAACTCCATTAATAAACATAAAAGATACACCTAATCAGGGGAACGTAATAAGCCTTGTATCTATGTACATACGTAAATAAAAGTTTGATAGTAAAAAAAAACAAATTACAACAAAAACCATAATTCAACATACAATTAAAGTACAAATTATTACTTTCTAACTTTAAATTATACCCTTCGAGTCTTAATAGCATCAAAATTGTCAATTATCTCTTCATTACCGATAGTATAAGTAAAATCTCTTTCAATGTAGAGTGTTATACAACTAGCAAGAAATTCATCACCTATTTTGTTTCGAAGTCGTTTCTTTATAATTCTCATAGATAAAAAAATATGTTCTGTTGTTGCAGTTGAAACAGGAAGAGTCAATATCAACCGAACGAGCCTATATATCAAACAATAGTTATCTGCCAAAGTTGTTTTCACCAATGTTTGACATAATTCAGAAAGAGTGTTGATGTTCTTGAAGCAAAGCTGGTGATGCATATCATTATCAAAATATCTCAACTTTGTTCTCAAAGTCTTCAAATCACTTGGAAGGAAATCACTAGGATAATACTTTTCAGCAAGTTTACATATATCATCAATATAGAACGACTTGAAGGAATTACGAGGATCCAATTATGTGTTGAGTATAAGAAGTTCAAACGTGTTCTTCGGAAATCTATCACTCAATTCACCCAACTCATGATCTATAACTTCATTAAAGACATCAATTTGATAATAGTGCTCAATTGTAATAAAATATGTTTGTTGACAAAAATGACCTGTGCCCATCACACCCAATTTTTTTTTGAAGAAAATAAGAAGAATATGGTGACTTAAATAACTTGGATTTGAAGAAGAAGAAAAAGAAACAATAATGGAGGGAGGCAGAGAGATTTTTTGATGCTGCTATCTTTATTTCCCGTGGGAGTGCTGCACTGCTGCTCTCTTTAGAATTTCTACAATAGCCTTTTTTTTTTAAATTTCAAATTGGGTAGGGTTTTTGTAATTTTTTTTAGTTGGACTAGCCCATAAATTACTAAAAGGACAAATTTAGTTCGGATGGGCCGAAGCCCTCCTAGCCCAACATTGGGCCCGTCCTTGTTTATGACCTCGATGCTTGCTCTGGCCGACTCACTGACTCAAATATTCTCTAGTTTGAGCTTGCTCTGGCGCGGAGCCGCTGCAGTGAGGCTCGTTAAATATAATGAATGGTGCTTGTGACTATTGAGTGAATTTTTTACCAAAAAATGAGATGCAAATTTCATTCCTTTGAGAATATAACATGTTAGAGTGATTAATTCCAAGGTTTTTAATTTTTGATATTGTTTTTTCTGTTATCTAGTAAAAGAGGCCCTCTGTTCTTAAGAAGAGAAGCTGGTAAGAGGGAGGAACTAATTTCTTCGTCGCCTGAATCATCCCAGTTTGCGAGTTGAGCTATTAGTAATATTCCCAATAGCATAGAGGTAGATGAAATGCAGAAGTTATATAAGCAAACCATGTCTCGCTGCACCAAACACCATCTCTCACTTTCCTCCAAAAACAACATCCCTTTCAACCTGTTTCACACAAATCACGATCTCACCAAGCAAACCCATAACGCCCATGTCTTCGGCGAAAGAAGATCTGGGATAGGGTTGGCTCGCCTCGAAACCGACCTGGAAACATGCCCAGACGACCTGACGCACTGCGAGTTCGCCGCCGACGTCGAAAAGATATACAGAATATTAAGGAAATTCCACTCCAGGGGCCCAAAATTAGAGCTCGCTCTTCAGCAATCCGGCGTCCTTTTAAGATCAGGATTGGCCGAGCGAGTGCTAAATCGCTGCGGCGATGCCGGAAATCTAGGGTACAAATTCTTCGCGTGGGCGTCGCAGCAGTCTGATTACAGACCCAGTTACGAAGTGTACAAAGCCATGATTAAAAGCTTAAGCAAAATGCGTCAATTCGGCGCTGTTTGGGCTCTGCTTGAGGAGATGAGGAAAGAGAACCCGCAGCTGATTACCCAAGAGGTTTTCATTGTTTTAATGCGGCGGTTTGCGTCATCGAGGATGGTGAAGAAAGCAGTTGAGGTGCTTGATGAAATGCCGAAGTATGGGTGTGAGCCAGATGAGTATGTGTTTGGTTGTTTATTGGATGCTCTGTGTAAAAATGGTAGTGTTAAAGATGCAGCTCAACTGTTTGAAGATATGCGTGTGAGGTTTAAACCGAGTATCAAGCATTTTACATCTTTGTTATATGGTTGGTGTCGAGAAGGGAAGCTGATGGAGGCGAAATTCGTGTTGGTGCAGATGAGGGAAGCTGGCTTTGAGCCTGACATTGTGGTTTATAACAATTTGCTAGGTGGGTATGCGAAGGCTGGGAAAATGGTTGATGCTTATGGCCTCTTGGAGGAGATGAAAAGAAAGGGTTGTGAGCCCAATGCGGCTTCTTATACGACTGTGATTCAGTCCCTTTGCGGCCGGGAAAAAATGGAGGAAGCAATGAGAGTGTTTGTTGAGATGCAGAGGAGTGGCTGTGAGGCTGATGTTGTGACTTACACCACGTTGATTAGTGGATTTTGTAAATGGGGGAAGATTGAGAGGAGTTATGAGATTTTGGATGGTATGATACAGAAAGGCTTTTCACCGAACCCCATGACTTACTTGCACATTATGCTAGCTCATGAGAAGAAGGAAGAGCTAGAGGAGTGTGTGGAATTAATGAAAGAGATGAGAAAGATTGATTGCATTCCTGATCTTGGTATTTACAACACAGTGATTCGATTGGCCTGCAAATTGGGGGAGGTGAAAGAAGGTGTTCGACTTTGGAATGAAATGGAACAAGCCGGGTTTTCTCCAGGGCTTGACACGTTTGTGATTATGATTCATGGGTTCGTTGATCAAGGCTGTTTGCTTGAGGCTTGTGATTATTTTCGAGAAATGGTTGGCAGAGGCCTTTTTTCTGGGCCTCAATATGGCACACTGAAGGAACTGATGAATGCTTTGTTAAGAGATGAGAAGCTGGAAACGGCTAAAGATGTCTGGAGTTGCATTGTGAGCAAAGGATGTGAGCTCAATGTGTATGCCTGGACAATCTGGATTCATGCACTGTTTTCAAAGGGGCATGTGAAGGAGGCTTGTTCATATTGCTTGGACATGATGGAGGCAGATGTGATGCCACAGCCGGATACCTTTGCGAAGCTAATGCGCGGTTTGAGGAAGCTCTATAACAGAGAGATTGCGGCTGAGATTACAGAGAAGGTGAGGAAGATGGCTGCTGATAGACAGATCACATTCAAAATGTATAAAAGGCGAGGCGAGAGGGACTTGAAAGAGAAAGTTAAGGAGAAAATGGATGGGAGGAAAAGAAGAGCTCGCAGAAGACGTTGGCCTAGCAATGCTAAAGCTTTATAGTTTGCATACAACCGATACACATAAGGTTTTCTGCTTTTACGAGCTTTGTTATGCATTTTATTAATTGAACACAACATAACATTGTTGATTATGAATTTTCAGGTAATGAATACATCTCAAGGGCTTTATGTGGGCTGTTGTCCCAGCCTTCCTTGGTCTATGAAAGTAGCTGCATTTGTTAAAGATGCCTCTTCCTCCTCCGACAACCAAAATTTTTACTAATATTCCCAATAGCATAGAGCCAGAAAAGGAAAAAGGGGAACATCTAAAGTTTCTTGTTTTAATAATCTTGGGCTCTGGAAAAGTCCATTTGTTAGTAGTGATGCGTAGTCCTCATTGGTGAGAATCTATTCATGGGCAACGTCGGTCATGCAGCAGAGATTCTAAAAAATGGTAGCACAGAGATCACACATATTGTATCAGTCCCTAGTTCAGCATCAATATCATTTTTCTCCGAATGGCGGTAGGGTCTTACTATTCCCTCAAAGGAAATTAAAAAGGTCTACTTTGGGGGATCTGAGAAGGATTCTGGTGATGAGACAAGCAGTGTTTTGTTGTCTGATAAGCTTCTGTGCTTGTTGGAATATGCTGGCAAGGATTTGAAGGTGGTAAGGATGGGGCTACAGCTGAGAGATACGGAGAAAGAAAATTTGTTCGATTATTTGGATGTGTGTCGAGATTTTATTGATAAGAGTATAAAAGAGGGGTCTGTTTTGGACCATTGCGTTGATGGAGTTTCTACAATTGCAGCTATCATTACGGCATATCTGATGAGAACTGAATATTTATCACAAGAAGGTGCACTAGGATTCCTGCGGCAAAGCTGTGAGTTTGTTTGCCCCAATGATGGTTTTCTAAATCAGCTAAAAATGTAAGAGGAAATGGGCTTTAGGGTTGATCATGGCAGCCCCGTGTATAAGGCTTTTTGTCTGCAAGTATTGGGTGAATCTTATCATCATGGATATAGAATAGACGGTTGTAAATTTGCCTTTCGCACAGAACAAGCACCATGTAAACCAGTGTTCCGCTGTAAGAAATGCCGAAGACTTGTTGCAGTGCAGGACAATGTTGTGTATCACATTCCAGGTCAAGGTGAAGAATCGTTCTGCTGGTGCAAGCGAACAACTAGCATCTCAAATAACATGTCTGAAGATACTGAATGTTCATCCATTTTTGTCGAGCCTCTAGGGTGGAGGAAAGCAGCTGAAAAGGTGCAACTGCGGGCAAGTTGTTTTGCGAAGCTCGTTTGGGTTACTTCAATTGGGCAGGCATCCAATCCAGTTGTGGTAGCTGGATCACCCTGGCTTTCCAATTCCATAAAGCCCGTGTGGACATCAGCACTGTCTAATATCTCTTAAGGCAGGCAAAGCTTAATTTGATGGAATTTTTTATTGACAGTTTACCCAGCAGGTTGAAATGGAGCAGCTGCAACTAGAGACATGCTCTGTGTTACATAAATTCTAGGTGACTGAAAATGTTGTCATATATTTGGCATCAGCTGTTGTTATGAGTATGAAATTTTAGTTATGAAGCCTCTTTGAGCATTTTGTTGTTGAGTTATGCAGAAATTATGCAGAAATAAGATGAACTGTCTTAATATATCCCACTGTTGACATTATGGATTGATTTGAGTTATGCTGTTACTTCAGAAGGAAGGTTGTGAAACTTGCATGAGAATCAATTCAAGTCATTATTCTTGGGTTTTCATCTTATATTATATCAGATAGTGCATCTTTGAAGAATTTGTAAATATGCAGTACCTGTCTGCACCATTGCGTTTCAGTGTGCGTATCCTAACACTGCGGTAAAAAATTAAGTTTTCTTTGTGATGTGCTGGAATTTTTATATAAAAAAGGTGTCTTACGTTAACTCCTACTTGCTTTAGAAAAGAAATTATGTTACTTGGTGACATATTTAGATGACTCTACTATGCAGCTGAAGTACCGATATCATCTGAACTTTCTTATGCGGAAAACCTCAATTATTTTCAGTAAGTATTTTCAGTTTTCATTTTCAAATTATTTATTTTGGTAGGTAATTGGTATTAGATCAGGAAACTGTTTAGTACTTTGCAAAATCTGTGATAAATTTGGATCTTGGAAGCTATATGTTTGTTTTTAAAATAGTTGAGTTCAGTTTACTATTCATCATATATCTCGCTACATGCGTGTTCTTAGTAGATACATTGGTTTGGGGTTTGGGAGATTTGCAACATAGCATGTGTCTTTTCATAGTTATTATTGGCCGTATACAAACTTTCTCCACCAATTTTAAATGTAAAAGAAGATTTTATCCGTGTCTTGATCTGCGTTTTGTTCTTTCTGCAGGGGTTTAAAGCTCTGTTTTGCTACAGCCTGGAGAAATCCAAATCAAAATCAAAATCCAAAGCCATTGAAGATGTTCATATCTTGCAATGCCCTTTTTGAGTAGTCAGGTTTGCTGCACACGCATCTCTGTTTTACATTGTTTTCTCTGTATCCGATATGAGATTTCGAATAACTGTGGGTCCAATGCCATGCCACCCATCTCTTTGTTTTCTTCATCACAATAATTCATTGGCTTTCCTTATTCTTGTTCATGGCTTATTACAGGTTCAATTCGCATAACTAAGTTGAGGGCAACGCATGTTCCTACTTAGTACCCTTGCTTCATGTTTCTCTAATGCCATTGAAATTTTGCCTATCTCTCCACCGCTGGTGGATAATCGCCGGTGGCGGCGTGCGCGTCTTGCCCTCCAAGATTTTCTTCAGGTTGTCTGAATTCTATTATGCTAGGAGCTAGAGCTTACAGATGCCAAATACCTAGTTGTCATTTTGTACTTGATTGTATTTGGTTCATAGATCTTATTTACTTGTGAAGATATTGACTCTGTTCAAATAAATAAATTATTTGGACAGGTATTATGAGGGTTTGGCAGCTCATATTACAACAAGTTTTATTAAAAAGGAAACAAATAGTAAATATTTATGTACTAATTTATAAGTGGAATCATGATCGAATCGTGTGGACATCATCATCTGGTTAGTTTCAGGATATCATATTCATTCGCTATAAGAATCAAATATAAGATTACTTACTATATAATATAAGAAAATATTATTAAATTGACGTATTAGTAATAATTTCAATATATTTCAGTCGAATAGGTGTTTTGCATGCGATATTTTGGGTTATATCTTGATTGTCGTTAGGAGTATGTTGTATGTGATATTCTAATACTAATACAACTAAATTGCATATATATAAGGAGCCGAACCAGCTCCCAAACCAGTTTGGTTTCAGTTTTAGCAAAAAAATAAAACTGAAAAATTGATTAACACCCCTATTACCTGGTAGAGCAACCGACTGTTAACTGACTAGTCATAGGCTCAAATCTTATTTTGGAAGAATGTTTATTTTTAGCTCTAACAACTTAACGTGTGTGCCATTATAAACTAGCGGAATTTATACTTTTTTCAAAAGAACAATACTTGCAACATACTCTAGTAGTACATCCTAATATCACTCTTTCAATTTATCGAATTGTTTTTGTACATATTATCATAACCGGAATGATTTATTTTCTAAATTATCATGTTAAGATTATCTCTATAAAAAATCAATAAGATTGGAAGTTGTTTAGTCATTTTTATGTACCAAATAATCAACAGTTTGGCAAGAATTAAGATCATCACGGTGAACCGTCAATTTAGTTAATATATATATATATATATATATTGATATATGAATGACTAAATAATATCTAATTTTATTAATTTTGTACAGAGATTATCATGCCATGATGATTTAGTGAATGAAAAGTTTTAATTATGAACAAAAATAATTTGATAAACTAAAATGATAGTACGAGGAGATACGATCAGGGTGTGATGCAAGTATTGTCATTTTCAAAAATCATGCATATTATACGAAGGGGATTTATAGCTAGTATATTTTAGAGGTTATATCTAATTGATCTAATTTTAACAAATACAAATGGGCTTTATAAGATATGCAATTTGGGCCCAATTCTACTGTTTTACTCGGGAAGCCAATATTGAAACACAGGACGGTTAAAAAGCCCAATTATATATTATCAGGAAGAAAAGCCCATTTTTCAAAACTTGCACACAATCAAACGACTGCGATATCTGTGCCGCTGTAAAACCCTAACTCCGGTTGGTTTAAGGCGCGCAAGGGAGGCCTTGAAGGTTTCAGATACGGTCTCTACGAAGCCAAATCCTACGCGGTCGTGCGGGTATTTTATTTTTTCAAGTACTTCTTCACCTGGTAATTTTGAAGCTATCAATAAATTTACCGTTAATTATGGTTTATGAACTTGATGCTTGTTCTGGCCGACTCATTGAGTCAAATATTCTCAAGTTTGAGCTTTCTAAAAATTTGATTTTTGTTGAATACTGAAAATTTTAATTTGGTAAAAGAAATTGCACATGTTCTCTGGCCGTAGTTGTTAGTTTTTCTGACATTATGATGATGCTGGAGAATTTCGAATGATGTTTGTCACTATTATATTTTGTGTATTACATATAATGCTTGGTTCTTGTGACTATTGAGTGAATTCTTTACCAAAAAATGAGAAGCAAATTTGATTCCTTTGAGAATATAACATGTTAGAGTGATTAATTCCAAGGTTTTTAATTTTTGATATTGTTTTTTTCTGTTATCCAGCAAAAGAGGCCGCCTTTGTTAAGAAGAGAAGCTGATAAGAGGGAGGAAGTAATTTCTTCGTCGCCTGATCCCAGTTTGCGAGTTGAGCTAATAGTAATATTCCCAATAGCATAGAGGCAAAAAAGGAAAAAGGGGAACATCTAAACTTTCTTGTTTTAATAATCTTGGGCTCTGGAAAAGTCCATCATTTGTTAGTAGTGATGCCCTACCTCGTTGGTGAGAATCTATTTATCGGCAACATCGGTGATGCAGCAGAGATTTTAAAAAATGGTAGCTCCGAGATCACACATATTGTATCAGTCCTTAGTTCAGCATCAATATCATTTTTCTCCGAATGGCAGCAGGGTCTCACTATTCCTTCAAAGGAAATTAAAAAGGTCTACTTTGGGGGATCTGAGAATGATTCTGGTGATGAGACAAGTAGTGGTTTGTTGTCTGATAAGCTTTTGTGCTTGTTGGAATATGCTGGCAAGGATTTGAAGGTGGTAAGGATGGGGCTACAGCTGAGAGATACGGAGAAAGAAAATTTGTTGGATTATTTGGATGTGTGTCTGGATTTTATTGATAAGAGTAGAAAAGAGGGGTCTGTTTTGGTCCATTGCGTTGATGGAGTTTCTACAAGTGCAGCTATCATTACAGCTTATCTGATGAGAACTGAACATTTATCACAAGAAGGTGCACTAGAATCCCTGCGGCAAAGCTGTGAGTTTGTTTGCCCCAATGATGGTTTTCTAAATCAGCTAAAAATGTATGAGGAAATGGGTTTCAAGGTTGATCATGGCAGCCCCGTGTATAAGGCTTTTCGTCTGCAAGTATTGGGTGAATCTTATCATCATGGAGATAGAATAGACAGTTGTAAATTTGCCTCTCGCACAGAACAAGCACAGTGTAAACCAATGTTCCGCTGCAAGAAATGCCGAAGACTTGTTGCAGTGCAGGACAATGTTGTGGATCACATTCCAGGTCTGGGTGAAGAATCGTTCCGCTGGCACAAGCGAAAGAGTAGCATCTCAAATAACATCTCAAATAACATGTCTGAAGATACTGAATGTTCATCTATTTTTGTCGAGCCTCTAGGGTGGATGAACGCAGTTGAAGAAGGTGCAACTGCGGGAAAGTTGTTTTGTGCACATTGCGAAGCTCGTTTGGGTTACTTCAATTGGGCAGGCATCCAGTGCAGTTGTGGCAGCTGGATCACCCCGGCTTTCCAACTCCATAAAGCCCGTGTAGACATCAGCACTGTCTAATATCTCGTAAGGCAAGCAAAGCTTAGTTCGATGGAGTTTTTGATTGACAGTTTACCCAGCAGGTTGAAATGGAGCAGCTGCAACTAGAGGCATGCTCTGTGTTACATAAATTCTATTCATATGTTCGGCATCAACTGTTCTTATGAGTATGAGATTTTAGTTATTAAGCCTCTTTGAGCATTTTGTTGTTGAATTATGCAGAAATGAGATGAACTGTCTTAATACATCCTAGTGTTGACATTATGGATTGTTGAGTTATGCTGTTACTTCAGAAGGAAAGTTGTGGAAACTTGCACGAGAATCATGATGAAGAGATTGTTCTGCTTTATATATTACAGGTTTCAATTAGGATCTAAGTTCTTCATTCGACCCCTTTTTTTCCAGCAATTTCTTTTAACATTTCTGCGCAATAATAACATCAACAATAAAGATGAAATAAATCTTATATCTTCAAATATTGAATATTTTTTCGTAAATAATCTAGAGTTTTTTAAGGGTCTAGGAAGGGAGACGCAAGGATATGATGAGGAAAACATAGAAGAAAAAAGATAGATTAAGGATAGGTAAATGAGGAGAAGAAATAATGGTAAATGGGTTACTGGGTTTGGTGGAGGAGGATTCTGAAAATTACGTCTGTAAAGTTTTGAACTTGGAGTCTTGAAGGTGAAAATAAGGAGAAGAAATAATGGTGTTACAATGTACTTTGCGCATATAGTGCAGTTTCAGTCACTCGTGGGGAATTATGATCTATCTTATACACGTGGTGTAGTTTTAATATATTTTTGAGAAATGAGCTCTATATTGCACATTTGTATAAAAATAAATTAAAAAAATTTAAATTTTACACATATATGGCAGTTTCAATCCATCTTGGAGAATTACGATTTTCCACAAATGTGGACATATAAAAAAGAAAAAAAAAAAGAGGTTGATCCAATAAATAACTTAAATACTCAGATACCAAAAAAATGAGGTTGATCATCGATGTGAACTAGAAGGATAATTATGTAATTTTAATTTCATATAAAAGAAAAAAATACTACTAGATAATAGTGTTAAGGACTTTTAAATAACAATTTGTTTGGTTGAGGTCTTGACAAAAATCATGGGTTATTGGTTATTCTTCTCACTTGATGATTCATGATTTTGTATGTTGCGTCTCTGTTTTTATTTCAACTCACCTCTATACGAATTTCATACCGCCAAATTGAGATTCCATAATATGTGGTAAAAAGAATTCAACAGATTCTCTCATATTGGTATACTGTTGTTTAGTCTAATGTCTTGCAGCTCAGGCATGTTGTCGAAGATGGACAGAATCGGAGAGAAGGATTATGATTGATTCAAGGTAGCTGTAGTTTGCTTCCAAGTCTAAGCCACGCGCCGGTTGCCCCCCCGCCAAGCGCCGATATTTCGAAAATTTTCATGCTCGTGGAAGCTCGCATTGTTTCAAATAAAAAGATATGCTCCATCAACTGATTCAACTCCTTTTCCTTTTCCTTTTCGGCTACGTGCTGCCGCTTTCTGTTGCCCGTTTTCCCCTCCCTGGTCCTGAATGTCCAGCCACAACCGTACCTTCAGAATCCCGAATTACCCCTCCTAAACTTCTGTCAAAGGTCTCCAGACTGACTGATGCATGACAATGATGTTAAAATATTAAAATAGTAATGGTTTAATTCCAAATAATTAAAGACAGTAATTATAATTATGTATTATTTACAAAGACATGTGGTGAAGGACAATTTGCCACCAGCCGAGTAATGATGGAGAGTTAATGTGTGAGTCCAAGACAGTGTTGGGTCCGAACGCTTTTAAAGGCTTGGCATGAAATGATTCCGATATTCCGAGATTGCGATTGCTGGGTGTGAACTTTGGCTGATCGGCTGGATCTGGATCTGGTTCTGGTTCTAGTTTCTGGTTCTGTTCCTTCACAAAGTGGTAATGTCTTCTTCACAACTTGGCATTGGCATCCTTATTTCCTTCTTCCTTTCGGGTGATAATAACTTCTGTGACTTCATCATATTGTGACCTTCTACTTTTAGAAAAGGTGGGATTTGATTTCATCTCTCTAATTATTAATCTTTTTTTGTTAACTTTGTTTCTTAACCCAGTTTGGTATTGTTTTTTTTCCCCTTAAAAAACTGTTTTACAAGGAATGTAGATAGGTCCTCGACAATTGATAAATATAGCGAAGTACTTGTATTAGGCAGAACACAACCCTCCGGTAATGTGGATGTAATATTCATTTTCATACCACGTCGCACTATATATATGTGACTTTAAATACACTTAAATTTATATGTACGTACGTACTGTCAATCTGAATTCTTTCGATATATAAAATGTGATTAGAAATTTTACAACAAACGAAAAAAAATCAATGCAAAGGACTGCTGGTAGTCCTATGTTTGTGGAGTTTGGTTTGCTTTGGTAACGAACAAAAATAGAAAAGAAATACAATAAAATGTTCATAATAAAAAAATGTTCTTAAATAATTAAAATACAATAAAAACAACGATTAAATATTTCTGTTTTTTTTTTACCCTTTAACCCTTAGATTGTTTTTTCTTTAACATTTTCTTCATTTTTTTTGGGGTTTATTGAAACCTGTTGTAATCCAAACCAAACCATTAAGATTCTTATTTATTTATATTATTTTCTAGTTAATAGATTTCACCCTATAATATATTCATGTAAGTATTTATTACATACCCTACCTCACTTAACCATTACCCATTTTGTGCTACTTTTAAATTATAATGAAACATAACACGTCATATTTAGAAATTTAAAATGTTGAAAACTTTGATTTGTCGATATCTATGAATGAAATATTCATGTCAATAAATAAAATCTTGATGTCAGTCAATTATATGACAACTTTATGTCTAAACCATCCAAAACAATCCAAATCAAACTAAATCAATGACAATTTTATGTCTAAACCATCCAAAACAATCCAAATCAAACTAAATCAAACTGTTAATAACGGTTTGTATTGAAACAATTTTAATTCTATTTTTTTGAAAATCCAAATTGTATCTAACAGTTGAAATTTTTACGGTTTGGATTTGAATAATATTTTTCGTTATATATATATATATATACACACACAACCACACACACACTATCTTATACATATATATATGAGTATATATGAGTATAGTTAGTATATAATACTATACAAAATAGTATACATATAAGATATTATATATATATATATATAAAAGAGTATATAATACTATACAAGATATAGTATACATATAAGATATATTATACAAATATATTATATATATAACATATATAGAGTTAGTAAATATATATGAATATATGTAAAAGTATAGTTAGTATGTAATATATATATATATAGTTAGTATATATATATATATGTATATAGAGTTAGTAGAGTTAGTATATATATATATAAATATATACATATATATACACACATTGCATTTTTTTTGTCAATTTTTCATATAGATGTTTTTAATTACATGTAATATAGTTACGATTAATTAGATATAAATCTATATTGTTCAATTATGATTTTTTTTTATATATATTGTTCAGCTATGATAAATTTTCGACATATAATGTATTTGAGATAATAAAGCAGTCTCAAAGTTGCTTTTGAAATCTAATTTTACAAACATTATTTTAGCATTAAGCTACGTAGTATGTTGCGTTAAGCTACTTTTACAAAAATCCTGGGTTATTGGTTATTCTTCTTCCTTGATGATCCATGATTTTGTATCTTGCGTCTCTTCTTACTCGATGATCCATACCCCGAAATTGAGATTTCATAATATGTGGTAAAACAAAATTCAACAGATCGATTCTCATATTGGCATATTGTTGTTTAGTCTAATACCTTGCAGTCCAGGCATGTTGTCGAAGATTGACAGAATGGGGGAGAAGGATGAGAAGAAAATTACCCGTGTTCTTTTCTGTGGGCCACATTTTCCTGCTTCTCAAATTTACACAAAGGAATATTTGAAAGACTACCCATTTGTCCAGGTTGGGTGCTTTTCTGTGTTTCTCTCTATTTATTACATTTCATGTTTGATAGCTAGGATTCTTCATGAAATATATTTGTGGTAATTACGTAGTGTCATATATTTTCTCATGTTACATTAGTTGTGTGTATTTGGGTTGTGATTATAAAATGATTGTAGGTAGATGATGTTCCCCTTGATGAAGTACCTGGTGTTATCCACAATTACAGTCTCTGTATAGTGAAAACCATGAAGTTTGATTCACACCTTCTTTCTCGTGCGAAAAAGATGAAGCTTGTAATGCAGTATGGTGTTGGCCTTGAAGGTACGTAATTCTCATGTCTAGGCCCCCGAATGCCGAATCCCGAATCGTTATAAATACAGCTTGGGATCAAAGTTGTGTATACTGATGGTGTGGACATTGATTCTGAAATCACGTTGGGAATCAAAGTTGCTAGGATTCCGCGTCATGGAACTGGGAATGCAGCTTCTTGTGCAGAAATGGCCATATATCTCATGTTGGGACTTCTACGCAAGCAAGTATGTTAAGTTGAAACTAATTTACTATAACCGGCCTCTTTGTTCTTATTCTTACTGCTTTCTGTTATGCCAAATATTATGCGTTTCTTCATGTGCTTCTCCTTTTAATTTGTGACCATGCACTATCTAAGTGCTCACCTCGATAAATGAATGTTTGATTACGGTAAATGGCGTTTACTGTGACCATGCACTAATAAAATCATTCTTCATGTTGAAAATGCTTCATCTTATAGTTTTCAACTTATCTCGAAAATGTATGTATATCTAGTTATCTTAACCAAAAAAAAAAAAGCACTTGATGTCTTAGTTCGTAATTTGTATTTATCTTGAAATCATTTTATATTTTAGTTCTTAATGTCCATTCAAAAATTTGAAGTCATACATTTATCTTTCTTTTTTTAGTTTTTGTAATATATATGCATGTATCTTGTGAAGGAAAAATAATAATGATAAAAAAAATTGATGCTCTTTTTTAGTTATTAAATAGGTAAAGAATAAAATTACTCATTTATCAATATATAAATAGCCCCTCAATAATTAATTAAAATAACTAAATAAATAACCCCTCTATAATATTAATTTTTCTTAGTGCCTATAGTATTACTTAGCTTTCCACTCGAGCACACGGAAGAAATCTTAACCAAAAATGCAATAAGCATCGTAAATCAAAATAAAGTCTGTTGAGACATAAAATGTACCAATTTAGGGATTGTGCTATGTCCACTCAGTGTGCGTCACGTGCTCTTTGAAAGACCTGTTAAATGAAGAGTAATGGATTGTTGGTTAGGGATAAGCACTGATGTGGTGCATGCATAAAGGGTCTCTGACGCACAAGTTATTATTGGGTCTGTATTTGTAAGAGGTATGTGGTAAATAGTAGTTTGACGAAATAATGGTAATAGGTAAATGCACTTCTATTGTAGTGTTGACACGTGACACCCAAATGGATGGAGGATATGTGTCCATGTGCCAGTGTATTATTGGTCCTTATTGAGCTCATTTGTTTTGTGGGCTTGGTTCCACTTATTGCTTGGGCTTATTTCTTGGGCTTGGGCTTGGTTTATATGATCCATTGAATTTGGTCTAATATGGTGTCAATACAGTCCAAAAGTATAATCTCAATTCAGTGCAAATCAGCTGAACTAAGCAATTGAAAAAAAGGAGTGTATCGACTGAGATTTTCATACAGTTTAAATGTCTCTGAAAGTTCATATTTATTCAATTAACACTTTTAAAGAGTTTGGTTAAAAGTTTGGAGTATACAAGCTATACTTTTATAGAGGTTTATATTGTCAAAAAAAGTTGAGGTGTATTCAATTATGACATTTTATAATTCCATAAAAATTTAGGTGTATTGAAAATTATGTTAATGAATATTGTAGATTTCATTCAAGTCCCATATTTATATCCATTATCATGTATTACTCTTTATTGAAATTATAAATAATTAAGTAACACAAATTATAAGTAAATTTTTTGTCTGAGAAAAAAAAAATAAACAAAAAAATTAATAAAATGAAAAGAAAAATATTTCAAAGGCAAGCACGATGCCTCTCAATCTTATTAATAGTTAAAAAGTTTTATATTTTTGTAATTACGTTTGTAGTAATAGGCTATTTTATTTGAATTTTTTGAGATGTAAATCAGTTATCTAGTTTATTGAATTGAAGATTCCAGCTTCAGCGATGCATTGAAGCAGAAATGAAGAATTGCCAAAAAGTAGCCGTTTTGTTCTTCATTTAAAATACTAGCCGTAGGATGTCTAGGGTTCTATGTTCTATGTAATGTCCTCAATCATTGGATCATAGTCCAATGAGCATTCTAGAATTGAGTGTGTGTGACATTGAATTTGGTAGATAGAATTGAGGGTTGAGATGAGCCAAGGGGTGGTGCTTGTTCTAACCTTTTTGTTCTCTGTATGACTAATCCTAGAATTGGTCTTATCGAGTTCCATTTTTTTATTTCTTGCTCATCAAGAAAATCTTTCATACCAGATCAGGTTCTTCTGCTCTAACCGCTGATATGGTATCATAGCAATATCTGATCCATTGAAGGGGAGTTTTAATCTGTGAGGAAATCGGAGTGTGTAGAGTAGATTCTAGCCTCATATGGCAAGATCTATTATTGGAGAGATGAAGGCTCCAATCTTTCAAGGTCATAACTATGATTTTTGGAGAATCAAAATGAAGATCATTCTCAGAGCTCATGATCTCTTGGAGTTGGTAGACACTGGATTTCCAGATGAGGATTCATCATCTGATGAAGAAAGGGAGAGAGTACCAGGAGCTATGAGGACACTCTCTAAAGCTGAGAGGATCCAAGATTGTAGGGCATTAGTTTGAGTGTAAAGTAGTTGAAAAGTTTAGGATACCAGAGAAGCTGATGATGGAGAAGTGTTAGTCACTAGAAAGGTTTCCTTGAAATAATGCCCCAGCTAGTTGTTCTTATTCCTTTCATTGTCTACATATCGCCCTAGTTCTTCTTAGTGCTTCCAATTTCTCTATTATTATTGGTTATCTCTGAATCATAATGCAGTGATGTGCTGCCTTACTCCCTTTTACCTTCTCGTACTACTGGAAACTCAAAATTTAGGTGGAAACCTGAATATGGAGACTTCTTGAAATTCATCTTTTACTATTTATTGGCATCTTAATGTCGTAAGATCCACCTTCTCCAAAGAAACCTTTTATATATAGATATTTCCTTATGCTCATATTCGGCTTGATGAATTGGTTGTGATCTATGAGCTGCTGGTATGTATACATATTGTATTTACAGAATGATTGGTTATGATTTATGAGCTGCTTTTCTTGTAATTTGTATTTTACAATTTATTTAATAACGATTATGTTGCCTATTAAAAACATATACATTTCGTGTTCTTAAGCTCAAGCACTAAGGCGGGCTGCTTTCTGCATGATTACTGAATCATTCTATTAAAGTGATTGATGCTCTTGTCTTCTCTGTATTTCGATCATTGCCATTGTAGAATGAGATGCAAATTGCTATAAAGCAAAGAAGGCTTGGAGAACCTATTGGTGAAACACTACTTGGAAAAACAGTGACTCACTCTCTCTCTCTCTCTCTCTCTCTCTAACTATATATATATATACACATATATTATGTGTGTGTGTGTGTGTGTGAATCAGTTGGCTTGATATCAGTTGTTCTATTGGACATGTTGCTGCTGTGTCATGTTGAAGACAATTTTCAGAAGTTGAATTCCTTTGTTAATACATTGTAGGTCTTCATTTTAGGCTTTGGAAATATTGGAATTGATTTGGCAAAGCGCTTGAGACCATTTGGTGTGAAAATTATTGCCACCAAACGGAGTTGGGCCACACCTTCACGAGATTATTTCAAATCAAATGGTATGCACGGATGCATTAATTTGAACGGTGAATTTTGATGATAAATAGAATATGGATAATATACGTACATTACCATTCATATTCTCAAAATTTTCAGTTCAAAATGTTTCCGTCGATGAGCTAGTTGATGAGAAGGGCGGGCACGAAGATATCTACAAGTTTGCAAGCAATGCAGACATTGTTGTTTGTTGCTTGTGCTTAAACAGTGAAACGGTAAAATCATTTGTCATTTTGATTACATATATATGCTTCTCTAATGGATGATGATTGATGACTGTTCATGTTGCACCTGCACCTACCTCATAAATATGTCCAGTATGAACCTGCAGAATTACCTGAATCTTGAAAAGGAGAGCAAAAATGGACGGCGTTGACTCTGAGGGATATTTCATATTCTTTCTTTTTGGGTTTTCTACTTGATATTATGCTTCATTGTTACTTTCACTTGAGCATGAAATTGTGGATGGTTTAGTATGATACAGAGACTGCTGGGGTACAAATTTATGTGGTACAGGGAGATGTTGAGAGATTATAGACAGAATATATATATATTATGTCAAGAGGTAGTGAAATTGGAAAGATTAATGGGAAATTTTTTATGAGCATGAGGTGGTAGAAGGAAAGAAGAATCATTTAGTCAGTGGAGTGTAGTGATTCGAGTTAAGGATCAAGGAGGCCTAAGAGTAGGTACTTATGTCAGTGGAATGCAGCTTTGCTTGGATAGTGGTTATGGAGATTCCAATTCGAGACAAATTGCAAATGGTTTGCTTTATTTTTGTTCATGTCCAAAATGTTTTTCTCGTTTTAGGAGTTGAATGTCCTGAGGCAACCCTTGTTGGATCTCTGTGCGGAACCTTGTCTACAGAGCGAGGGAGGCGGACCACTCCTCGTGATCTCTTCTTTGCGGTGAATGGTGTAGAGATGTTGGATGGGCTGAGTGTGATGGGCCTTGAGCCACAGTTGATCCCTAGATGGGCAGAGCAGAAAGCAAGTAGACCTTTCAACTCAGGTACAGGAGTGCCACTAGTAGAGAACTACTATTAGACAGTGTAAACGAGTTCTGTTTTTGGCCCAAGAACCTTTTTCTGAGCAATGAGCTGAGGCAAGCGGACAAGAATCTCCTACACTGCTTTATTAGTATGTCTTTCTCTACCAGCGACAATAAAGTAAGGCTCTTCTCGGTGCTCTTCTTCATTTTGGGTTTGATCTGTTGTTGGAGTATGTTTCCCTTTGAGCTCCACCTCAATGGCAGACTTCACTAGCTGATCTTCTATGAGAGTACTCACTATCTTCTTTCTTCAACATGCTGGCTTCATCAAACACAATATCTCTACTGATGACCTTTTTCTTTGATTATGGATCCAAAGTGTATAGCCTTTAATGCCTTTGGGGATAGCCAAGGAAGACGCACTTCTTTGACTTTGCATCTAGCTAACTTCGTCCACTCATCACCTAGTACATGCATGTAGGGTGGACACTCAAAAATGTGCAAATTGAGTAGTCGACTGGCCTTCTAGTCCAAACCTCTTGAGGGACTCTAAAATTTATTGCCAAGCATGGGGATTGATTTATCAAGTAAACGACAGTGTTCACCACCTCTACCCAAAATTATTTGGAAATCCTGTATTAAGCCTCATACACCCAACTCTTTCTAGCAGTATCATGTTCATCCTTTCAGAAACTCCATTATGTTGAGTCTTCTTAATTGTGAAGTGTCAAGCAATGCCTTCATTTTTTGCCGCATTCTAGAAAGGTGCTTTCTTTGAATTTGGTCTCGTTGTCACTTCTGATGACGTCAACCTTCTGCCACTACGGTTTTTGACCTCGGCCTTCAATTATCTGAAAACATTGAACACCTTTATAAAGTACACACAGATCTTTCTGGAACAATTATTAATCAAAATGAAGGAATATATAGAATCTCCATGTGATGCAATCAGAGAGGGTCCCCACACATCAATATGAGCATAGTCCAAAACTCTTTTACGGTGTGAGACGAGGTGTTGAAGCTCACTATTTTCTGCTTTCCCATAACACAATATTTGTGGAATTATAGTTTCCGTTCCTTCACGCCTTTTAGCAGGTTCCTCTCGTGCAACTTGTTCAACCCTTGCTCACTAAGATGGCCTAGGCGCATGTGCCATAAATCTATATTTTTTGTTACCAGATTTTGTGTGAATGGCAGCAGCAACTCCACCTAAAATAGTATCCTTGAGCAGCTTGTGTAGGTTTCCAACTTTCTCTCCCTTCATCATAACGAGAGATCTTTTGCAGACTTTCAACAATCCACTTTTCGCTAAGAAATCGCAGCCTAGAGAATTTATTGTTCCAAATGAGATCAAATTCTTCTTCACCTCGAGAATATGTCAAACATTACTCGACATTCTGACAATATCATCATGCATCTTAATCTTCACTGTACCAATTCCAATGACCTTGCAACTTGCATCATTATCCATCAGTACTGTATCAACATCACATGGTTGGTAGGTGCAGAACAATTCCTTGTGAGGACACATATGATCTGTGCATCCTGAATCAAGTACCCACTGTAAGAAATTGAGGTTCCACCCCAAAACCAATTGGCAATGGGGGGGAGTAGCCCAAGATCTTATAAGGCACAAATTGTAGTTGTGCTTTTCCAATGTGGGACATTTTCCTCACATCTCAACACGCCCCCTCACGTGTGGCGGATTTTCCAGCCTATCACGTGACGATTTGATTGGGTACGTGTGACACGTGTGACAGTTAAGCCAACACGTGAGATAACCCCGCTCTGATACCATGTAAGAAATTGAGGTTCCACCCCAAAACCAATTGGCAATGGGGGGGAGTAGCCCAAGATCTTATAAGGCACAAATTGTAGTTGTGCTTTTCCAATGTGGGACATTTTCCTCACATCTCTGATAGAAGATGTAAAGGAGGAGTTGTGAACAGAGAGAGTGCAGGAAATCAGAAAGAATTTGCTTACATTCTCTTATTTCATTGAGGGAGATCAATACAGGTTTTATATATACAACCATTTGCTTAACCTCTAAAGCTTATAGCACACTCTCCTCTCTATCGGGTTAATCATCCAAATACAGTTGGAGATTCCCTTCAGCTGTTACAAACCTATTTCCTAGAATCATGGTGATTGTGACACTTGTCACAATCACACACTTAGCTAACCAATCGGTGGATCAAGTGCAGCAAGCCTGTGCTTATGTACTGCTAACATCCCCCCTCAAGCTGATGTTCCATCAGGTTGAAGACATGGACACTGAACATCTTCTCATCTAGGGACTTTGTAAACACATCTGCCACTTGATCACAGGATGAGACATGCTGAACATCAAGATCCCCACGAATGACACGCTCCCGTACGAAATGATAGTCAACCTCAATGTGCTTGGCCCGGGAGTGGAACATAGGATTAGCAGATAGAGAGGTGGCAGAAGTGCTATCACAGTAAATGAGAGGAGCCCTGAGCAAAGGAACATGAATGACACAAAGGAGCTGTCGGATCCAAGTGATTTCAGCAGCAGTGATGGCCAGGGCTCTATATTCAGCCTCTGTGCTTGACTTGGAGACAGTTTGTTGCTTCTTGGAAGACCAGGAAATAGGATTGGGACCAAGAAAGACAACTAAACCTGTAGTAGACCGTCGATCATTGGGGTCCCCGGCCCAATCTGCATCTGTATAGGCAGTGAGATCAAGAGAACCAGGGGTATACCTGATGCCACGGTGAGGAGTACCCTGGAGGTACCTGAGAATCCTCTTAACAGCCATGAAGTGTGACTCACAAGGTTCTTGCATGAACTGACAGACCTGGTTGACAGAAAAGGCTATATCAGGCCTAGTGAAGGTGAGATACTGCAAAGCTCCAACAATACTCCTGTAATTGGAAGGATTGGAGTAAGCAGGACCATCATGTCTGCGAAGCCTAGTACCTGGGGCACTTGGGGTATCAAAGCCATTACTGTGAGTCATGGCAGTTTTAGCAAGCAAATCAAGAACATATTTCTCTTGTGACAAGAAGAGACCAGAAGGAGAACGAGTAATCTGTATCCCAAGGAAGTAATGAAGGTCCCCTAGGTCCTTCATATCAAATTCTTTAGCTAGAGAGGCAGTGACAGCATGTATAGCAGTAGAGGAACTACCTGTAAGTATAATATCGTCTACATAGAGAAGAAGAACCACTAGAGCATCAGAAGTGTGCTGCACAAATAATGAAGCATCAGACCATGTGGATGTGAACCCAAGACTGGGGAGAAAACTTGTAAAACGATCATTCCAAGCACGAGGAGCTTGCTTCAACCCATACAGGGACTTATGCAGTAGGCAAACATGATCCTTTTGATGAGGACTCTCAAACCCTGGTGGCTGGGACATGAAGACCTCTTCCCTGAGAATGCCATGAAGAAAGGCATTCTTCACATCCAGCTGTCTTAATGGCCAAGAAAACTGAGCTGCCAAAGCCAAAACCAATCGAACAGTAGTAGGTTTCACAACCGGGCTAAAGGTTTCACCATAATCGATCCCTTCCTCCTGACTAAACCCTTTGGCCACCAGTCTGGCTTTATACCTTCCAACAGAGCCATCTGCATTCTTCTTGACCCTATACACCCATTTGCAGCCTACCAGATTTTTGCCTACTGGGAGAGGAACAAGGGTCCAAGTAAGTTGATCTTGAAGAGCATCAATCTCTTCCTGCATTGCCGTTACCCAAACAGGAGAGGTAATGGCAGACTTGAAGGAGGCAGGTTCAGTTATAGACAAATCAGCATCATCAGGTGGACGAGTAAGGCTGGAGCTAAAGGCCTTTTTTTTGATAATTCCACTCTTTGACCTGGTCTGCATAGGGTGCATGTTGACACCAGAAATGGGAAGAACAATCTGAAGAAGATCAGGATTAAAAGGGGAATCAGGATCCAGACTGGTCACTGAAGTAGAGAGCTCAGAGGGTGAGGAGTCTGGAGCAGAAGTGCTAGCAGAAGACTGTTGAGCTGAAGGCACCTCTGGAGAGACCCCAAGAGCTGGAGGAAGATCTGAGATTTGAGGAAATGCAGAGGATCGAGGAGGTGAAGAGACTTCAGAAGACGTTCCAAGTTGAGAGGGCCTGTTGGAAGCAGAAATAATGGGTTCACACACAGAACTGTGGAAGTGAGGCTCAGGAGAAGGAAAACGAGACAAGGGAAAGTACTGAGGAACTGAATCAGATGAAGTTCCAGGGGTCAGTGAGGAAGACGTAAGTGTGAGGGACTCATAAGGAAACTCTGACTCATTGAATAACACATGCCTTGAAAAATAAGTCCTAGTGGAGATCGGATCAAAGCAAATGTACCCTTTATAGGATGCTGCATAACCCAGGAAAACACACTTAATGGTCTTTGGCTGGAGTTTAGTCCTATTATAGGGCCTGAGCAAGGGAAAACAGGAACAGCCAAAGATCTTCAGAAGGCTTATATCAGGCAGGGAGCCATATAGTTTTTCATAAGGAGACACCATTTGCAGATTTGAGCAGGGCATTCTGTTGATTAGGTAGACAGAAGTGAGAGAGGCATAAACCCAAAATGGTGCAGGAAGTTTAGCAGTTTGGAGCAAAGTCACAGTGGTTTCAATGATATGCCTGTGTTTCCTTTCTGCTAGACCGTTTTGTTCAGGAGTGTGAGGACAGGACTTTTGGTGTCTGATTCCTTTTTGTGCAAGGAACTCATGCAATTTAGAACTGGAGTATTCTCCTCCACCATCAGATTGGAGAGTCTTGACAGAAACAGCAAAATTATTCAAGATAGATGCACAAAAGGAGACAAAGATGGAATAGAAATCTGATTTTTTCTTCATTGGGATTAACCAAGTAAACCTTGTACATTCATCTATCAAAGTGACATAGTACCTATATCCTTCAGGAGAGGGTTGAGGTGAAGGACCCCATACATCAGTGTGAACAACTTCAAAGAAGCTTAGGGATTTTGAAGCAGAAGAGGGAAAGGACAGTTTGGTGAACTTTCCTTGTAAGCAAGGTTCACATGGATATTGGTGTTGATCAGGGAAAACATCTACACTAGATCTCTTAAGGACTAAAGAAACTACATCATTGGCAGGGTGCCCTAAGCGATGATGCCACAGACTGAATGGAACCTTCTTACACAGAAAAGCAGATTGAGGAGATTTCTGGAGCTGAATGGCAGGAAGTGACGGCAACCGATATGGAATGGAATAGAGTCCTTCATTGCTCAGCCCCTTGTAGAGAATTTGGCCTGTGAATCTGTCCTGAATTGCAAAGCAGGCATCATCAAGAATAAAGCTGCACTGATTATCTCTACAGAACTGATTAACAGAAAGCAAGTTCTGAGTGATATTGGGTACATGTAACACTTGATTCAGCTTAAATGACTGTGGAGAAGGAGAATTAGTGACAAGAGAGGTGTTTCCAGTGTGAGCAATATGCAAACCTGTTCCACTAGCTGTGGTAACTGTCTCAGATGAGGTGTGTGGTGATATCATATTCAGTTGGGAAAGATCAGCTGTCATGTGAGCTGTAGCACCTGTATCAGCAATCCAGAAGTCTTGGTTCTGAGGAATTCCTTGAGGGCTTGGTTGTGAACATGAGAAACCTGGAGATGAGGCTGTCATAGCTTGAAGATTATTGGTCAGGACAGTAGAGGGAGGAGTGCCTTGATAGGAAAAATTGGCTCTGTGGTAGCAGTTCAGAGCACTATGGCCATATTTCCAACAGATTTGGCAAGGGTCTGACATTTGGGGACCTTGGGAGAAAGTTTGTCTGTGATAACAATCAGATGCAACATGGCCCCGTTTTCCACAAATCTGACAGGTAGGAATTGATTGA
This sequence comes from Prinsepia uniflora, assembly GCA_032719365.1. Classification (NCBI taxonomy): domain Eukaryota; kingdom Viridiplantae; phylum Streptophyta; class Magnoliopsida; order Rosales; family Rosaceae; genus Prinsepia; species Prinsepia uniflora. Next base: position 1,513,465 of record CM064866.1, on the reverse strand, counting down.
GAGTTTTGATTATTTGAACCCCTTCCTTTGCTGCTGAACCGTCCACCATTGTAATTATTGTAAGACTTGTTCTTTCTGCCTCTATAATAGTTGTTTTGTCCCCTCCACTGATTATTGAAAGGAGGAGCATTGTACCCCCCATTGTACCCATACTGCTGGAAATTGTCACTGAACTGTTGACAGTCATTCAACTGTTGAGCATTGTCTTGTTGCTGATCAGGATTCACAGAACGATGAGAGGTGTTAGAGGAAAGGGGAGGAGATGGGCCTCCAGATGAACTAGTCACTCCAGGTTCAAAGCTAGTACTTTGAAAGTGAGGCGCAGAATTGCGGGTTGCTGTTAAAGCAGACAAGAAGGAAACTTGATCCCCTCCTTGTTCTATGATTGCTTCTTCAGCCAGTAGTTGTGCTCTGAATTCTTTAAGGGGAATAGTACTTTCACGGCCTCTGATCACACACCTGAAGGTATTGTATTCTGCAGGGAGGCCCCTCAAGGCAAGGATGACTATATCATCGTTTTCGAAGTGGACACCGCAGGACTCTAGTTTGTCTCTAGCATCCTTGATCCTCTGCAGATACTGAACCATGTTCTCAGGGCCCTTCTTGATGCTTTGGAGATCAGTTTTCATTTGAAAGATGGAGGCTTTGGTGATGGAAGCAAACCTGTCCCTGAGATTAGACCACATTTCCTGTGATGTTCTGCAACCAATAACACAGGACATTGCAGATGAGGACAGTGTTGCTGTGATCAGTTGCATGAGGGCTCTATCGTGTAGCTTCCAAACCTGAGCACACTGAGCATTCTGAGAATCTGTGCCATCAACAACTTCTGGACAAGGATGTGAACCATTTACAAACCCCGTCAGATTGTGCACACTAAGAAGCAACTCCATTTGGAAATGCCAAGTCATATAATTGTGATCGTCAAGCTTTACTTGAACTGAGGTTCCTACCGTGGTTGTAAGACCTGCAATGGGTGATTGCAGGATTTGAAGCTGTGAAACGCTTACCATAACTGGACTTCAGACTTTCTTGAATTCACTGAGGCCTTTTATCGAACACCTGAAGGGCTTCTTTGGCTTCTTGACGTTTCTTCAATACACACTTCTTGGATCTTCTTGCTTCTTTGAGCTTCTTGATCCTTACACTTCGATCTGTTTGCAGATTCAATTACCTTTCTTCTTGAGAGTGTCTGTTCACATATAGCTTCTTTGAGCTTCAATCAACATCAATTATGAACACAGAAAACTAAAAAAAAGAAACGAAGGGAAAAAGCGGAAGCAAGCGGAAGAGAGGTCACCAGGCCTTGTTAGGCTCTGATACCATGATAGAAGATGTAAAGGAGGAGTTGTGAACAGAGAGAGTGCAGGAAATCAGAAAGAATTTGCTTACATTCTCTTATTTCATTGAGGGAGATCAATACAGGTTTTATATATACAACCATTTGCTTAACCTCTAAAGCTTATAGCACACTCTCCTCTCTATCGGGTTAATCATCCAAATACAGTTGGAGATTCCCTTCAGCTGTTACAAACCTATTTCCTAGAATCATGGTGATTGTGACACTTGTCACAATCACACACTTAGCTAACCAATCGGTGGATCAAGTGCAGCAAGCCTGTGCTTATGTACTGCTAACAATCTCAACACCCACGAGTTTACTAGAGATCCTCCATTAGTCGATTCCAACAACATATCAACACCATCATTATCATCGGCTTTGTTGTTGACGACATTCGCTTCTATTGACTTTGATTCTTCCTATCTTCCAAGTCCTTTTTCAAGTCACGACATAATCGCCTGATATTTCCCTTCTTGTGGCAGTAATGACACTCCACATATTTCCTTGGACGCGACATGAAACGGTCATTTTGGCCATTTCGTCCACGAGATTTACTTCTACCACGTCTTGATTTGCCTTGTTATTATCGTTTTTCACAACATGACTTTCGACATGAGACAAACTACTTAGTTTTTTTTTTTTATCTTCTCCATCTCCAGATGGGTCGTTGTCACTTCATTCACCGTCAGAATTTGTTTCCGACAGGTAACGTGGTCACTAGAGACTCAACTGATTTTGGCAAAGAGGCCAACAAAATGATCTGCTTCATCAATTTCAATCTCAATGCTTATAAGATGAGTGATGCTTTTGTTGAACTTGTTGATGTGGTTAGAGACATCCGAGCCTTCTTGCATCCTCAACTCGAACAATTCTTTCTTCAGGTATAATGTATTTGACAATTACTTTGACATATATAGGTTATCCAATCTCTCCCACATGTTGGAGAAGTTTCGTTCAATATCGTGTACTTGATCTTTGGAACAAGACTGAGCCGTATCGTGCTCACCATCTACGCTTGTAATTCCTACCAATCACCGTCCTTCATGTCATCAGGGTTTTGGTCAAGCAAAGCCTTATACAACCCCATTTGTACAGACACATCTTTGACAGTATTTGGACAAATGTTGAAATTGGACTTGCCAAAACACATAGTTGACACTGTTTTAACTCTCAACCTCACTTCCTAATAACATCCCCTTATATCCTTGTTGGTTTTATTCTCAGCGTCGAGAGAAATTTGAGATTCCGTAAGTAACTTATGCAACATGGCAAATTTCATCGACTAAAATCATCAAAGAAAATAAAAAGGGTCAACTACGGATGCACCTTCCTCCTCTTTATATAAGGATGGATGAAGAAAAAAGCCATCAATGCACCTACCCAATATTACATTCATCACATGTGTATCACAATCCATTAGTGGCGATAATGCTTAAGCCACATATCCAACAACGGTGGTAGGCTGATGGTGGTGGTGGCAATGGTACAATTGTAGGGGTCAAAAATGGTAGACATGGTGAATTCGATGGTGGTGGTTTCGGTGTTGGCAATGCTACATTGGTAAGGTGAAAAATGGCAGAGATTGTGGTGTTTTCGTTTTTAGCCTATATGACTTCTTGTTCACTATTATTGTAAATTTCTTTCTTATAAGTACATGGTTATAAGAAAGAAGATAAATAAACAGTATAGACACAGCTAAGTTCCCAAATCCTGTATTTAATCTGTACGAGGAAATGTTAGTAAGGTACCGCTACCCAAACTGTGTGTTCTACATGTTAGTGATATCCTAGAAAGAGATTCAGCGATGCTTGGATGTCTGAATCCTTTTTTTTATTTCAGGTTGGCGTTGTGAACAAGTCATTTATATCTTCGATGAGAAAGGTTAGTACATTTTGTGTATATATATACACACACACACATATATAGTGACTTATAAGAACTTGTAGTGGATTCAAAACGTGGACAAAGAAAACCTGTGAACCTTGAACAAGATTTGCTTATTTGGAATAGTTTCCAATGGCCATGTTGTATCTTCTTGGATCTAGTTTACTCCAAATTAGTTACATGGGTATTTGTTCTTATATTAATTACATTTGATTCAGGGTGCCCTTTTGGTAAATATTGCTCGAGGGGGTCTCCTGGACTATGAAGCTGTCTCATATTACCTGAAGTCTGGCCACTTAGGTGGTTTAGGGATTGATGTTGCTTGGACGGAGCCATTTGATCCCGATGATCCAATTTTGAAGTTGAACAATGTTCTCATCACACCTCATGTGGCAGCACTTACAGAATATTCTTTCAGATCCATGGCCAAGGTAAAAATCCAACTAGAACAACTAGAAAATTTGAGGTTACTTATTCATCTTACAAACATGGCCTTTGAAGTTGGGCAATCTACAACAACAAGAAATTGAAAGAAAAAAAGAGAAAAAAGAAGAAGAAGAAGCAAGGAAACAGTAAAAGAAACTGTCCATGTCCGAGATGGAGCAATGGGAGCTCACATTTCGCAGTCCGAACTCTTTGGTCCCTTCCATTTTCTTCTTCAACGATCAGCCAAGTCAAATCAAATGGCCTTTTAGTTCACCTCCCAACAGATCCGAAGCCCTGCTTTCAACCCCTACCAATCAAATTATTCTTAGTAAAATACCGCACCCTCCTCATCCAAAGAAGAAAGGAAAAAACATAATTACTACTACATAATTAACAAGTAGAAGATAGTTAATTAGGATAATGAAATTTTTTTTGTCGAGCATCTCAAATAACATGTCTGAAGACACTGAATGTTCATCCATTTTTTGTCGAGCCTCTCTAGAGCCCGTGTGGTCATCAGCACTGTCTAATGTCTCTTAAGGCACTCAAAGCTTAACTTGTTGGAGTTTTTGATTGACAGTTTACCCAGCAGGTTGAAATGGAGCAGCTGCAACTAGAGACATGCTCTGTGTTACATATATTCTAGGTTACTGAAAACGTTGTCATATATTTGGCATCAAACTGTCGTTATGAGTATGAAATTTTAGTTATTAAGCCTCTTTGAGCATTTTGTTGTTGAATTATGCAGAAATGAGATGAACTGTCTTAATACATCCTAGTGTTGACATTATGGATTGTTTTGAGTTATGCTGTTACTTCTGAAGGAAAGTTGTGAAACTTGCACGATTCTAATCAATTCATGTCACTATTCATGGGTTTTCATCTTATATTATATCAGATAATACATTCTTTGAAGAATTTGTAAATATGCAAGACCAGTCTTCACCATCGTGTTTCAAGGTGTCTTATGTTACTCCTACTGGCTTTAGAAAAGAAATTATGTTACTTGGTCGCATATTTAGATGACTCTACAATGCAGTTGAAGTACCGATACTACCTAAATTTTCTTCTTCGATATATTGCCAGGTGACATGCAAAATTATATGCGGAGAACCTCAATTATTTTCAGTAAGTAGTTTCACTTTTCGATCTTTTTCAACTTATTGATTTTGGTACAGGTAATTGGTACTAGATCAAAAGGAAACTTTTTAGTACTTTTGCAAAATCTTTGATAAATTTTCGATCTTGGAAGCAATATGTTTATTTTTCAAATTGAGTTCAATTTATTATTGATCATATAACTCACTACATGTGTCTTCTCAGTAGATACATTGCTTTGGGGTTTGGGAGATTTGCAGCATAGCATGTGTCTTCATAGTTATTATTGGCATTATACAAAGTTTCTCCACCAATTTAAAATGGAAAGGAAGATTTATCTGTGTCCTGATCTTGTTTTGCTACAGCCTGGAGAAATCAAAATCAAAATCAAAACCCAAAGCCATTGAAGATGTTTATCTCTGTTTCTCAAAAATTCATTGGCTTTGCATATTCTAGTTCATGGCTTATTACAGGTTAAATTCGCATAACTAAGTTGAGGGCAGCGCATGTTCCTACTTATTACCCTTGTCTCATGCTTCTCTAATGCCATTACTTTTTTGCCTATCTCGCCACCGCCGGTGGACAATCGCCTGTGGTGGCGGCGTCGTCTCGTCCGCTTAAGATTTTCTTCAGGTTATGTTTGAATCCCATGTATGCTAGAGCTAGAGTTTACAGATGCCAAATACCTTCTTGTCATTTTGGACTTAATTTGATTGTATTTGGTTCATAAATCTTATTTACTTGTGAAGATAGTGACCATAATTAAATAAATAAATAAATAATTTGGACAGGTATTGTTAGGGTTTGTCAATCATTTTCATAGGGAGGCGGGTGTTTTAAAAGTACATTCCATTTGCAGCTTCACGTATGGGCACAGCTACTATCAAAACAAATTTATCAAAAAGGAAACAAATACTAAATCTTTATGTACTAATTTATAAGTGGAATCATGATCGAATCGTGTGGACATCATCATCTGGTATGGGGCATCTATCAAACACAACCCACCCTACTTTCGGAATATTATGCACTTCATTAGTCGACTCTATGAGGTTGGTGAATAATTCGGAGGTGCATCAAAAGCTCCATGTGCGCCGTTGTTTTGTGAATCACAAAAATACAGAACGGTTGATGACAAAGTCTTGCACATAATCCGGCAAATGTAACATGCATGCCTCCCTCTCATTTATATACTTTCTTTCTTCATGCCCTTTGGTCATTTCTTAGTTTAGTTTGCCTCTTTACAGTGCACAAACCAAAGCCACTTGTTTTCAAAATCGGCATGCTCCTGGCTAGTTTGATTCATCAATCAATAACTTAGTCCACCACAAATATTTAGCCAACCTCTCAACTCATCAAGCCTCATCCACCACAAATATGTGTCCCTCATTTCACACTACAAAACCCTCTCCAGTGGAAAATCGGAATGACTTAGTCCCTTGTCTCTTACTACAAATTTGTAATTAATCCCCATAATCTATATTTATTCTAATATTAATACAACTAAATTGCATATAAATATATATCATTATGAGACGGATGATAATTTAGTACCTCAAGATGGGTAATAATGGTGTTCCATTACTTTCTGTCTAGAAATATCTGATTAAATAATTATTTGTAACATCCTTTCCAAATAGAATTACTATATGATTATTCTGATATTTGGCTTGCCTGTCATACTTCCAGGTTCGCCAAGTCCATCCAATCATTTTCAACTGACGGCGAATTTTGAAACATTCAAGCTAGTGATAAAGCATATAAGAAGAAGCCAAACAAGAAGTAGAACAACAAGTCGAACAACACGAAGGAGAAAAAAGAAGAAGCCGATGTATGTAACGTTCCTAAAATTCGGACGGAACATCTAATAGGACCTACCTGGAAATATCTCGTAAGCCACGCTCAGACTCTGCTCCCGTCTGACAACTAAACCCAAACACCAAGTTTATCATCGAAATCTTGTCAAACAAGAGATACTTGTATACTCATGAGTTCATACCTTCACTCGTACTCTTAGCTCCGCTATTGATGCTAGGTAATAATATATATAAGATCTAGTAGGTAGGTTGCCCATGATTGAAGGGAAGAGGGCAGGGGCGTTAATGCATGCACGAGAGCTTGGAGGCATATGCATCTATGGTTCATTACCGCTATGCCCTCTTTCTCGATCTCTTATTGGTGGGCTATCGATCTGCATCCCCGATCATTATGGTCACTGCCAATCGTTTAGCCACTCTTTCGTAGCAGTAATAGTATAGATGTACTCTCTAGCAAATTACCACCATTCATTCCATGCTTCAGGACACGTGACAGTATTCAGGCAATTGTTTGGGCTTTACATCGCTAGGGTTTCAACTTTCAACCACTACATTTAATGTCATCATAAATACGGAGTACATTTTCTCATAAAAGGTAATTCACTATTAATCAAGTTTTATGTTGTATATATTGTGTCTGACCCCCTTCTACTTACTAACTTAAGCGCCGGAGTTCATTAGGCCCGCTGCCTAGTGCTCTTCTTGTCCTCGTGCAGGTCATCCTGTCGAATAGAACTTCCCTCATTTGTCAAGACCTGTCCTCGTTAAGTCCATTTACGAATCAAACAGATAGATAGATGTAGCCACATGGCATCATGCGATGAATCTATATATGCATGTGTTGATCATGACCGTTCGAAAACCAAATGATGATGAGCTAGGGTACTATATATTTACCGTATGCCGAATCTATATATGCATGTGTTGATGATCATGACCGTTCGAAACCCAAATGATGATGAGCTAGGGTACTATACCGTATTACCGTATGCCGTATACGTGGTCTGAAAAGCTGGAACCAGAACTCAAGAAGGAGGAAAGCTAGGTACATGGCTAGGTATTATATATTTCTGGTTTCAGGTTTGAACTTTTGGAGCTTGCATGTGTTGCGACTGTGATGCATAATTGATAATGATATATATGGAAGCTGTCTGGCATGGCTGACAACGTACCTTTTGAATCGTATATTATATATTATATGATTGCAAATTTGCAATTGCATGCACTTTTGCACGTAATTAATTATGTGGTCTTGCGAAGCCCATAATCGTAGTGCATTCTATCTGTGTACTCTCTTCTCCTTTCGGGGTTGCAAGGAACCTAAATCATCACTCATCACCGTCAATCACTCAATCCCCTCCCTAGCTAGAACTAATTTGAACGTGTAAATCAAAACTTAGGTAAGCAAGCAACCGTAATAATTTTTCCTAGCTCAAACGAAATAATGTTTTTTAATTGTGTTTTGTCAAGCAATAGCTTTTTTCTTTTTTCTTATTGATCATATCTGTTACGTACAGTTGCCTTTATAGAAATAAGTTTTTAAAAGTTGAAGCTAATCAAATGATAATTCCGATCAATGAGGACATAAGAAAGATTATAATTCTTGGCTACTTTATCAATTCAAAAAAATTTGATAGTAAAACTAGATTATAAAAACTTAATTAACACTTTTGTCTCTCGAAACTTAAGACATGTGATATTTGTGGAACCCAAAATCACCGGAAAAATGTGGAGCTGCCACGTGGCCCATAATTCTCAAAATGACCAAATTGCCCTTGGCAATAATACTTGTAAGCACAAGCACCGGACATGGCCCAAACCAGAATGACATGTGGAAGCCTCTCCACCCTCGATTTGTATAACACGTGTTAGCATGCAAATTGATGAGCATTTGTCCCACATCGAAACTATGGAAATTGAACATCTCACTCACCCCTATATAAGAGGTAAATTGATGAGCATTTGTCCCACATCGAAACTATGGAAATTGAACATCTCACTCACCTCTATATAAGAGGTAAATTGATGAGCATTTGTCCCACATCGAAACTATGGAAATCGAACATTTCATTCACCCCTATAAATAGCAAGGCACATTTCATTTCCAAGTTAAGTTGATTCTTCGCTTCGAAGTATATCCTTTTCCTCTCTCAAAGCTAACTTAGGCATCGGAGTGTTCTTGGTCGAACAACCCCCCGGGTAAATCGATCGAGACAACGATAGCTAATTGTTTGCTGTTTGCAGGAATTGTGAGAACTTTTCGCGGCGGGTTCGATTTCTGCTTCAACAATTGGTGCTTTCATTGAGAGCTATTGAGTTATACTCAGAAGAAGCTCTCTCATTTGTTCATCGTTCATCTTTCTTCGTTCGTCGTTTATCGACATTGTTCGAAGATTTTGAACGTTGTTCATCACTCATCAGGAATTTGTTCATCGTTCATCTTTCTTCGTTCGTCGTTTATCGACATTGTTCGAAGATTTTGAACGTTGTTCATCACTCATCAGGAATTTGTTCATCGTTCATCTTTCTTCGTTCGTCGTTTATCGACATTGTTCGAAGATTTTGAACGTTGTTCATCACTCATCAAGAATTCGTTCATCGTTCATCTTTCTTCGTTCGTCGTTCATCGACATTGTTCGAAGATTTTGAACATTGTTCATCGTTCATCTCTCTTCGTTCGTCGTTCATCGACGTTGTTCATACGTGGTGGACACTTTAAGAGTTAAAAAAAAAGATGGGATCCTAATTATAAAGTCGTCTTTAATATATACGGACCAACCTCTCTCTCTCTCTCTCTCTCTCTCTCTATATATATATATATATATATATATTGCATGTAAAATAGGAGTTATGAATAGTCAAGTGGGTCTATAGTTTAGTTGGTTCTAGTATTGACTTATAAATAATTTGTTTCAAGTTCAAATTCTGATAACATATTATATGGAAAATTTCCAAAAATTCTTTCTTCCCTATAATAAAAAAAATAGAAGATGTACGTGAACAATTTGTATATTCTTGTTCAAGGCTTACCATATTTATAGTTCAATTCACATAACTAAGTTGAGGGCATGGCATGTTGGTACTTAGTACTTAAAAGTGGCAATTTTTTACACGATTTAAGGCCCGCACAAAATTTATTCATGCATGTGAAATTATACGGTTAAAATTTTGGGTCATTTTTTGATCAACTTGTTATGACAGGTTTAATAAACAGATGAGTTTTGGAGCAACATGTTAACCCATATAATAACGTATTAACACGTTTAATAAATGAGTAGATTTCAAATCAACCTATTAACTCCTATAATGACCTATATATTAACCCGTTTGATATATAAATGTGTCAATCACTAATACACACACACACATATATATATATATATATCTACCTATTTATCTATATAATACTCATTAAATCTTATAGTTAAAATATATCAAACATGATAAACATGTTAAATAATTCATTTATTAATCATTTCGAACACAAATTATTTACTAAATGGGTTAGACAGGTTACTTAATTTATTAACATAAGTTCAAGTTGGACATTTTTAATACAATTGTTAAACATGTCGAATTTAAGCATGTATAAATTTAAGTGAAACAAAAGTCATAACCCGATACAATATGACCAATTGTCGGCTTGTATTCTTGTCTCATTTTTCTCCAATTCCATAGTTTTTTTGCCGATCCGGCTAGGAGCCGGATAATCGCGGATGGCGAGTCTCGTCCTCTAAGATTTTCTTCAGGTTAATTATGTCTGAATTCAGAGTATGCTAGAGCCTAGAGCTATATTTTACAGATACCGAGAATACCTAGCTAGTTGTCCTTTGGGCTTGATTGTATTGGTTAATAATATCTTATTTACTTGTGAAGATAATGATAATAATCAAAATGAATAAATAAAATATATGGACAAGTACTGTTAGGTTTTGTCAATCTATCCATAGGGATGCTCGTGTTCTAAAAAGTACATTCCATTTGCACCCATGGATTTGTACTCTTTGATGCTGCTTCACGTATGGGCAGCTCGTATTGAAAGAAATTTTTTTTTTTTTTTTAAACAAATACCAAATGTTTATTTCCTAATTTTTAAGTGGAATCAAAATCAAATCGTGTGGACATCATCTCTGGTACGGCAAGTCTATTAAACACAACTGAAACTGAACTAATTTGAGAACTGGTTTCGGTCTAGCTCAATTCTCAGCCCCAAACCTAATTTAAATCGAAAACCAACTGAACGAGTTTGGTTCGATTCTTGATCGATTTAACCGGCTTTTTCAGGTCCCACTGTCTTGTTACTTATAAATTAACTATCGTATTAGCGTAAAAGAATAGCATTAGATCATTGCGTTAGTGAAAAATTCAGTATATTTTAATAGTTTTTTAACTAAGAGGACGACAGTACACTCTTTGCAATCGGTCATTATTAGGTAACCAACCAATTTAGTTAATTACGTCCGAGCTAGTCTGAGTTTTGAGTTATAGTAGAATAATAATATTTGAATAGAAGGGGAAGAAAGAGGACAAAGAGAGTGGGAGAAGATAGGGTTTTCAGGTTGGTGAATGATTCGAAGGTTCATCGTATATAGTTTCCATGTGCGCCGCTGTTTTGTAAATCACAAAAATACAGAAAAGGGTGAAGACAGCTGACAAAGTCTTCCACATAATCCGCCAAATGTAACATGCCTCCGTCTCATTTAAATACTTCTTTTTTTGTAGCACCACTTACGATTATCATCGGTAGAGTTAGGCGTGGATCGAGTTGAGTTAAATTTGTCTAAATTACGAATTAGGTTAAAATGCTTGAACTAAACCACATGAAGGTGAAACCTTAGGTTTTACAAACCAACTGGATTGGTCGGGATAGGTTTATTTTCAAATTTTCGATTCCTACACATATGGATGTTTAATTAGCGTAATTTATATACCACAGGACTCAAAATTCAAAAAAAAAATCCATAGATTTTAGTGAACTTTATTCTCGATATGTAAATGTGTTATCACAATTTTAACTGACTTACTTAGTAATTTATGCATGACTATGTATATCTAATTTCATTATATATATACTCATTGTTTGTTTCGTTGTCATGAGTGAACTTTATTCTCAATACATGAACGTGTCGCCACAATTAAACTAACTTAATCAGTCATTTATGTATATCTGATTTCATTTTATACTTGTTATTTCCCTAAGTACGTATTGTTCAACTTTATTCTCGATACGTAAATTAATGTTGCTACAACTAAACTGACTTAATCAATAGTTTACGTATCTTTTAATTTCATTTTATACTTGTTAGTATTTTAAATAAATAAAGATGTTGGCACATTTATAATTGAAAGGTGTGAATGAAGTAATAAATAATGGAATTATAGGTTGATTTGATCATATTTTTTATACGATGAATGACGAACTCTCTCCTTAACCGGCCATTAACAACCAAATCTTGTTGATGCATAAGTGAAACTAGCCAATCATTTCCAATCATTTATTGTAATTTAAAATGGTACACAAATTAATTAGCAGCTATATATGTGTCCCTCATTCCACACTACAAGCAGGCCTTGTAATCGAAGATGGGAATGCAAGCTAGGTAGATGAGTCCCTAATTAATATCTTACTACAAATTGAACCTAATTCCCATATTCTATTCATGAGTATATATATATATATATATATATATATATATATTTGATTCTCTAGAGGGAGAACATTATGTAAATTAAGGCAATTAAAAGAAAGCGTCCTAATTCCTAATTAAGAAAGCTAACTAGGTAGTACCTATATATATATGAGAGAGAGAGAGAGAGAGAGTTTTTGAGAAAAAATAATCGGTATTTTATATCGGACAATATTTACACCCCATCATGGTGTACGTTTTCTTATTCCTTATGTTTTACTGAATTATCTTTATACATATATCATAATCGGAATCATTGAATCTTTGGATCATCGTATCAAGATCATCTCATAAACATTCAATAAGATTAGAGATCGTTTAGTCATTCATATATGTATCAACTACATGGACAATCCGTAATAAGTATCTTAATTCTTCCCAAAATCGTTAATTTATTTTATACGCATGAATAGCGAAACGACTTTCAATGTTGTTATATGCTGATAATCTTGACATGATGATTTAGAGAATGAACAGTTCCGATTATGATATATGTATAAAAGAGAATTCAATAAATAAAAAATGTGGTACGGTGAGGTACCACTACTATGAGATGCAAGTACTTTCATTTTATATGTAATTAATAGATAAAAAAACCAGCACAGTTCAAAAACTTATGTGATGAAGAAAATATATATATATATATATATACATATACATAGTTCTAATCTAACCTAACTTATTTTGAGATCATTTGCTTAAAATTCAGTCTAAACTTATTATTATCGTATTTTTGTTCTTAAAATACTTAGTAGATTCTTAATAGATTTAGATCGATGTAATTAGCTTTCACTAAAAAAAATTTAATCCAGACGATATATATTCCTGACTTCGCTATTGACACGTAATATACAAGATGAAGTCGGTAGGTTAATGATTGAAGAGAAGTGGGCGGGCGTTAATGCATGCACGAGAGCTTGGAGGCATATGCACATATGATTCACTACTGCCATGCCCTCGATCTTTCTTGATTTCTTAATCTGCTGATCTGTCTGCAACTCGATCTGCAACTAGCTAGCTAGCTAAATTGGGATCGATTTTCTTGGCAATCAGCAATCACTATGCGATACACGTATATTTATACCAGGCCGAATCAATAGCATCATATTTTAAATACAAATTTTTAACTATTAGATTTAGAAAACTTTTAGAGTTAAGATTCATATGATTTGTCATATTAAATTTTATTAATTAAAATAAATATATATTGAAATTGAATCCTCCAAACATTTAAGATGATAATATATATTAGATTGAAACTCAAAAATCTAACCCAACCAAATGCAGAAGTAGCCATGTGGCATCATGTGACGATTTCTATATACGTGACAATATCAGGTGCATCAATTCAAGATCTTACTCCAATTATTACTTTCAGGTATATCCATGGGCTCATAATCATAGCTTGTAGTTAATCAGCTATGTGGATGATGATGAGAAAATAAATTGATCATTGATAATAATATTAGTGATGATCAAGAATCTAATCATATATATGGGGGAACTTATTACCACGGTTTTTGAATTTTACACAAATTTAAACTATTGTTTACGTCTAAAAATTTCATTATTAATTACCGACGTTCTGATTTTATATCTAAATGTGCAATGACAGTTATTTTGTTAAAATTTATAGCTATGGAATTATCTTTTTCATTACACAATTCTCTCTATTAAATCGAAACGAAAGTCAATTCTACTTATTTGACCGGTTATTTTACCTTATAAGCACACATATTTTACCCTTATTTTTAACAGAATTAATTAAAAGTTTTAACAAAATGACTGTTAACATATATTTTGGTATAATTTAAGGACATCTGCTATTAATAATAAAGCTCATAAATAATAATTAAAATTAATATAAAATTCAAAAACGGATGTCCCAATTTTCTCTAATATATATTCATTTATTGTGCATATAAAACTCGGGAAAATTAGCTGGCTATTATTTTTGGTTTCAATTTTCAACTTTTGGAGTGTGCATGGTTGTGACTCTGCTGCAGCATATCTACATGGAAGCTGGCGTCATGGCTGACGACCTTTTGAATTGTTGCGTAACAAGAATGGGTTTCCTATTCAGCATTTTTGTGTGAGTGGTGGAGTGGGAAAAAAACATATGTTAATAGACTGTTTTGTAAAAACTCACATCAAATTATAATTTTAATCTTATTTTGCACTCAATGAATTCGGAGACGCGGGTCGCCTTCCTTATTTAGTCCGTAAGTCAATGGGAAGGAGATGAGTAGATATTCGCAAATAGGTAGACGGATGACTCACAGTTACTTTTTTTTTTTAACGTTTATTTGTCTCACTTACTAACTAAAACTTACCCTTAGTATAAAATTTTGCATCAATTTCATTAATTCTATTCAATAATTATCAATATCAGGAGTAATTTTACCATTTCAAAATATAAGATTATGAACGGAGCACTAAATTAATGTACATAAAATGACAAATTGGGAAAAGTATGAACAAATTAGAATTGGTTATGAATGGTCATCGGTCTCAGATATGTTCATCATCCCGATTTATTGTGTCGTGTGTATTAATTGTCTCATTCACAACCTCATAGCTTAAGATGACAAAATTGCTCGTAATCTTGACGATTATTGGATGAAGTTAATAGAATCGGCGTAAAATTTTATATGGAGAGTAGAGTTTAGGTAGTAAGTGAGAAAATGAGTATTTTGTGTGCAATGAGAATATATATATATATATATATATATATATATATATATATATACCTAGGTGGTGTGTTACTAAGGTGATAATGATAGTGCATTGCTATCTGTACTGTCTTCTCCTTTCGGTTCCACGGAACCTAATCCCTCATCTCCATCTTCCCTCGCTGGAATGACTTTTAGTTTCCAATTTATTCTTTTTTGGATTGAACATATATATATATATATATATTTATATAGGATGAAATAAAAATAAATAAATCAAATTATTAGTCAATTACGGAATAAAAAACTCTAGCCTTCTCAACACAAAAATTTCTTTCTTCTTAAAAAAATCTCATCTGCAGCTAATCTTTTACGGATCAAGGGGCTTCCTCTTAGTAATTTAATAAGCAGTCGTGTCAATTTCACTGAAGTTTGTTTTTCTTGAAACATCATTTTATCATTTATCGTTATGATGTCGATCATAATCATGGGTTCCGGCGTCCCAACTGATCAGATTGCCCGTAAAACTCTTGTCTTCTAGAGTCTAATATGCATGTAGGGGGTTTTGACTCGTAATACGGCTTAGTAGGTTTTGATCAAGCAATTGCGATCCTCCATTGTAGTGATAGTGTCAATCATGTTGAATTGAAATATATGCGAGATGATGGTGAACGATTTCCTTGTCGTCTTCGGAATAGAGAAGATAATAATGGAAGTTATAGAGCGTGATAGCGGTACAAATGGCACCTCATCTGTACCTTTTTTTGGACCATTCCTTGGTTTTTTTTTGTTTAGTTTGCGCAAATAACTCGAGCTGTTATATTTCGAATTGACTGTATTAAGTTTTTCGTTTTTTTGGAATTATAAAGATTAGTTGTTCAGATAGTAATTGTCTTGATGATACTTATGAAATTCAACTTATATTATTTTGTGCGCTATTTCGTCTAGATTTTTTTAACAAATATCGAATATAATCGATCACTAAAATAATATATCTATATTTACCATCAAGTTATTATAATATAATTTATGTTTATTTTATCAATAAAATTTTGTATTTTCTTAACATATAAGTCACAACTCAAACTTTATATACGTGTAGCTTTGTATAAGTGCATAATAATATCGTACCACCGCAGAGCGAACCAAAATACAAAAACATTTGTATATTATATATATATATATTGATAAATTATATATGTATTATATATTATATGTTCTATGAGAAAGAGCGAGTGAATTAATTATTGCATGTTACTCAGCGAAAAAAAAAACACCAACACTTTTGACTTTTAAGCAGCACGACCAAAACCAAAATCAATCACCGCCTTAATTATTCTTCATCGTATTAACACCGCCGGTGTTTGTACAACTGTACACTGACCGTACGTACTCGATCGTCTTCAACCCTAATTAATTTCGCCATATATTCTGGCTTCATGTTTAATATAATATCTTTATATAATTAGACGACGCTGAATATCGGACTTCCCTTCAAAACTGGCATGATTTCCTCATTTTCTGAATTATCGTACGTACTTTTCTTTAAAAATAAAATAAATAGACGATGCTTATTGATAATAAAGTGTGAAACCTGATTAATAATTAAAGAATAATCAGGTGACCGAGCTGTTTCATTCATTACAATCAATTCCTCTCTGGAATTTTCTTTTCCATTTTATATTTTTTTGGTCAGTCATCCTCTTAGAAAATCTAGCAAATGCTTTATTTTATATATATCTGTATATATATATATATAATGTAATATGTGTGTTGTTGTTAATATGAAATAATATATTCCACGCATGCCATTTTAGGTTTGCATATAACTAAAAGGAAATGCAAACTGGGAAAGGCTGTTATGAAAATGACATTTTCAACTCAACACGTATACCTACTCAATTGCCTCTACCTACATAGATTATTAATTAATTAATTAGCTAATTAATTAATGTCCTATTTTTTTTTTTGAAACATTTCCCTTAATTTCGTTTTATGCTTTGGAATTATGTAGTCTTCTACATGCAAAAATCTAAAAACTATATATCAATACTTAATTCTCTATATAGATGTATATTTTTTTTAGAAAATACTTGCGCTCTACTCTGATTTTATCTCTTTATAATACATTTTCAATTATCGAATTATTTTTATACATATATCATTATTGGGACTATTCATTATCTAAATCACCATGTTAAGATTATCTACGTAAAAAAATCAATATTGAAAATCGTTTTGTCATTCATATGTATCAAATAAACAACGATTTTAGTAAGATCATATTTGTAAAAAAAAAAATTCAATAAGATTGAAGATCATTTTGTCATTCATATGTATCAAATAAATTAACAATTTTAGTAATAATTAAGATCCTCATAGAGAACCTCCCATATGATTGCTACACTAGTTTCAATTTTTATTTTTTATTTTTTACAAAGATAATCTTGACATAATAATTTTGAAAACGAACGATTTTGATTATATAGAATACGTAACAAAAGACAATTTAATAAATAAAAAAGTGGTATAAAAATATATTACTAAAATGGAATGTACGTATTATCCTTCCTATTTTGTTATCTATCCAACTATCCAAATTAATTAGATAAGCTAGTTTGGGAGAAAACAAAACATGCATGGCGGTGGTGTTCTGACATTGGCCGGTAAGCATGTCCTAATTAGACAATTAGCGAAGCTAATTAACCGGTGACAAATCACAAGATTAATCATAATCTCTAGCTAATCTCCGTAGTGTAGACTATATATATGTTCCATACACACACGGCTACGAAAACCCTGACCCATGTAAGACCGTGCTTGTACCATGTTTCCAGTACGAGGCACACTATGTTGCAACCCCCATCCGATGATGTTTTGTATTAATTAATTAACCTTGATTATACCTTAATTAATTACCTTTAATTTAACAAATCACAAAACGACAATCTAGCCCCGAACAATATTAACCAAAAACTTCCGGTACGTGGCAGCCTCTAACAACTGTACTACCTGTACCCTAAAATAAAAAGTTCACCACGTACATAAATCCAAAGCATATCGCAATTAAAAAAATACAAATCCAAAAAGTTTGAGTCGACAGATTAAAGAGTGTTAATTAAGAATTAGTAGCGAGTAAGTACGTCACTAATCCAGCTTTGGCATTTGGCATGTGACAGCTACGGAATCATATTACTTTAACTAAGCACCACCAAAATTGTCACCCATCGCCCGACTCCATTAATGAATCGCCCCATGGAAAGAAGCTTACTCAGTGGATTAAGTCTTAAAACCAATAAACGACATGCTTAAAGACAATGATTACCAGCTAATACCATACTTAATTAGTAACAAATTAAAGTTGTAAGTTATGATCAGTTAATTAATGAAAAAAAAGAAGTTACAAGATAAAAAGTTCCCACGTCCGATTTCCACACCGTCCTAAAGTGTTTTGCTTTTGCCTTTTGATTAATTTGCTTCATGAGCCAAAAGCTAGCAATTGAGAACTTAATTAGTAACAAATTAAATTTGTTGCCTGTTTGTCTAGTTAAGCACTTTTCTAACCTATTTGATTAACTTAATCATAATCATCATCAGAAATCATTTTGTATCTTAGACTCGTGTCATTGTTTGCAACCTGAAAAGTAAGTGATTTTCACACTTCTCTGCTCGCTTCCTGCACTTATTATGTACATCACGTGACTGTTAGATAAAATGAATAAGAAGTGAATGAGAAGAATTAGGAGTGTGATTTATCACTCCCCTCTTCAAAATTAGCCAAACTGTCTGAGAGAGAGAGAGGAGTATGTACCCGCCCTTTGTATATGAGAAATTTTTTGCAAAGATATTCAAATCACGTTATTTTAGTAAATACTTAAATTTCATACAATGAGACGTTTAGACAATGATCCATCTATAGTCATAGTGCAAAAGATTGTTGTTTATTATAAATTGTAAGCGTTTTGATATATATGATATGATCAGATTGCTTAAATCCCGAATTTGGACGAAATTTTGATTGAAAACTCTATTGGCTTAGCTACTCAAGGTAACTTATACCTTAATTACTCAAGCTCGAAGAAGAATATGTATGGAAATCTGGATTGACCGTTCTTCATCATTTTTATTATTTGTTTTAAACAATTACGGTCTTCATTGCCCCCTAACTAAGTTTTTTTTCCTTTAGACCTAGAAGGTAACGTTTTATGGTATGCCATACATCGACATTTTATGATATATCATATGTTTTTATTTCGAATTATTTTCTAAAAGTTTTTTCCTGTTTTCTACTTTTTTCTGCTGTATTATCCTTATCTTTATTCGGGTTTTTTCTGAATGAAATTTCGCTCTCTCATTAAAAAAAGCTCTATTAGCTTAAAGAGGGGTGGGGTTCCACTGCTTTAGGTCCCACTCTAACTCCATCGTATTGGTGGACTCGGAGGGCCATTGTCATGCGTGCCAAGACAAAGGGCGGTGCCATGTCAGCCTCTGACATCTGACGTGGGATATAGAACCGCGCACTTGGATATGGAACTTGGCCTAGTCATCGCTTGAGGGACCCAAGACCTTTCTCCGTAGTCGAGATTTTTTTACCAGTCATCGTCCCAGTAAATTTTTTGAAAACGGAGATAAAAAAAGGAAAAAACCTGTGTGATGCGTTTAATTTCAAATTTATCTTTTACCTAAAATCCTACAAATATTCCCCAAATCTTTCTGAAAATTTTGTCCTAATAAAAACAAAGAGAAGGAAACATTTAAAAAAGGGAAGAAAACAAACCTGGGGAAAATTGTAAATGTGGGGAGCAAATATTTTCTATGATTAAAAGCATATCGTATGATCACTCTGTTGCCAGGGATTTGAATTAAGATTGCGTTTTTTTTCCCCAATTTTTCATAAAAGAAAAACATTTTTTATTGGTCAAGATAAAAAGAAAAACATTGAACAAATGAATTCAAAACAATATTTTCCATCAATTAATGATCCTCAAATCCTAACAACTGTAATAAAACGTCTGATTTATAATTGGTAAGGTCTCAAAATGGATTTGAAACAGCTTGAAGTCGGGCCTTCTTTTCGCACTATTACTTACGATATCATATATATTTATTTTGTTAAATTTAATAAAAATTATTATGTAAATTGTAGGACTTAATTAGTCTAAATCTTGGACATCTAAAATTAATAGTGATCGAAAAAAAGTGGTGAGGGCCTTCACGCGTCCGGTTCGCTTCTGGCTAATTATAGGTCAAATTCCTCTAAATTATATCATGATTGTGATTAAAAGTGTGTTGGAACGCATATGTGAATCTTTTCAATTTTCGATACAGATTAATCTTGTTAGTTCTAAGATATTACGTGACATGAAGAAGAAAAAAAAAACGAAAAAGGAGCCAACACAAATTAAAACTAGGCACGGACCCAAAAGGTTTTGGGGTGGGTTCCAGCCCACCTCAAATGTGAAAAAATATGAAAAAATCAAAAGTTTTTTTTGACTAAATTTTTAGTAAATGCTATTTTACTACGCTAATTAGCTATAAATCAGTAATTTTTTATTCTTAATTATAAATTCAGCCTAACTATATTTTCAATCATGAGTTCGTGCCTGATTAAAACCATGCAAAATTAACCTGAGGGTTGGGGGGATGCACCGTACCTCAAATAACATGGACGTGGACCCACTGGATCTCTTATTCTGATTGGCGCTTATTATTGACCTTATATTTTTCGTTAGTGCTGCATATAATGAATTTAGGACTTTGAAATGTCCTTATTTAGGGTTGGATAATGGAGAATTATTGATCTTGATGGTCACTTAAGTGCCAGATGTCGTGATCTTAGGGTGTTGATTAGAAAAAAGCAACCAGGCCTCTGATTAGTGGGTGGGATATATGCTCAAATATGGGCAAAAGAGTGAATAGGAGGAGGCATTTTTGGCTCTTTGTTTTGGGGGCTATAAACAAAGGGAAACATTGAGCATCCTTGCACATGGGGCTTCGTCACATTTGGACAATACAAAATCCTAACCTTATAGGCTTGTACAACACCTTATTAAATCATTTTGAACTCTCCGAACAGCCAAAAAGTATCTTTCGGTGAGTAGAAAAATGATAACGGGATTTTTTTAAAAAATATTTATTGTTATTTTACGAATTTTATCGGAAATTATAAAATGAAACTCGAAAACTCAAGACTTTTTGAGAGGTCGAGTCTCATTAGCACGTACGTCCGTACTCTTCTTGGAGGTAGATATATATGTTCATAGAGCATATTTGAAAGTTAAAAAAAAAAATAACGGAGTATGTTCTCTTAACATAGAATTCAGATAAACATGCTATTATATCGTGTGTTTTATAGAAAATAACTTAAATTCTAATTAAACAAGTAATCAAATGACTTAAATTTTAAATATTACTCAAAGCGCAAGGCTTTCTTAAAGAAATTAGAGACATTTGAAAGAGTTCGGTCAACACGTATTCATTTTCCGGAAATAGCTCAAGAGGGGTAGGTACACATTCAGCTACTTTCTTCCTTGGTCATCACATCAGAAGTACTATGCATGTGGTGGTGGGTTCTGAGTTTTCATAATCTTTGATTAACTTCGTGTGCAAAAAGAATCAAGGTGCACTCACGGTTTGATGTGTCGTCTATCTTGATGTATCGTGTATGTTCCACTTGTAATCTAAAATTAAGGATGAAGATAACGATGTCAAATAACTGTTATTTGACATAAAAAACTAATAAACTCTTTCGTGCGTTCATAATAAACTTATACGTGTCAATATGTTAATAGACTACAAATGAATGTTACTTAGTTTTTATTTTTTAATCGGTAGATCATGATTAGTAATTCTTAAAAGAATCGATTTTTAATTAATAATATGATATCGTTTATATCCGATCGTGTGCTTAAAGTCTCGATTTTCACGAATGATAGAGATGGAGCACAATTTCGTGGAAAGATTGCATTACCTCATTGCAATCTAGGTAAAAAAATAAGAACTTGATCTGAATTACGCGTCAGCATTTCAACTTTATTATGGTACAAAATATGTATCCATCACCACCACCACCAACAACAACAACATAAATCTTCTCACAATAACAGCAGACACTGTCCTGTAATTATCTCCAAAACGAAGGGCATTTCCGTAACCACGTCCTTATAAGACTGCTTTCCCAACCCCAAATCAAAACCCCCCAAAATCTTTCACTTCCAAAAATTTGTATAACCATTTTCTCATTCTCACACCACAGCGTACCCAAAACAAGCGTAAATTTTCCGTCACTTTCCCGGGAAAATGTCAGCCGGACTCGGAAAATGCAGCCAGATCCGCCACATTGTGAGGCTTCGCCAGCTGCTGCGGCGGTGGCGCAGCAAGGCCCGCATGTCGGCCAATCGCATACCGTCGGATGTTCCGGCGGGACACGTGGCAATCAGCGTTGGGAGTAGCTGCACAAGATTTGTTGTGCGTGCGTCGTACCTGAACCACCCCGTCTTCATGAAGCTACTAGTGCAAGCCGAGGAGGAGTACGGCTTCTCCAACCAAGGCCCGCTCGCGATTCCCTGCGACGAGTCGCTGTTCGAAGAGGTGCTCCGGTTCATTTCCCGATCGGAGTCGGGCGGGTCGGCCCGATTCGTCAATCTGGATGACTCCCAGAGATACTGCCACGTGGGCTTCCGTAGTAACATCGATTTCTGGGCGGATTCTCGACCGTTGCTTCATGGATTTTCCGAGAAATCCATTTGGTAATCGGTTGGCACCCTTTTTTTTTGGGGGGGGTTCTGGAAATAAATGAAGAGTAATACAAAATCGCTTCGGTTCTCTCACCTGGGTCCAAGAAAACCAGCAAGGCGACCGGTTCAATTGAAAATCGGCTTGGATGGGGTAACCCAGTTGGGTTGGGTGTAAATGTGTAACTGATTTTGTTTTCTTTTTGAAAATTATGTGATCATTGGGCACTGGGTACCGAATTGCTGAGTCCGATTACATGAAACTCCGAAGAATGTTATGGAGATGGCAGATTGGTGGGTCCACCGAGTCGTCCAGAGTTCGAACCGGAGTGAAGGCGGAGGTTGCGGCCTGCACTTGATTCATTTTGGAGCTGCTGAGAAGAAAGATGCACAATTTTTTTCTTGTAAATTCTGTGATTTATTGATTCATTGATGAAAAATTGTAGAGAAGTTCATCCATGATTGTTGTTTAAATTAAATTAAATTAAATTAAATTAAATTAACTCTAATATACCCTGTTCGACAACTCTAGTATTGCAACTCTGTTCCGTACTTTTGTTTCTTTTAATTTTTTATAAGATTTCAATCATGGAAGTCGTTGTGGGAGTTATAGTGGTGCCAAGCCACGTGAAATTATAAGCCAGAGGGTCCTTATTTTCTTTGGTTCGCTCAAAGTAGATTCTTTCGGACCCACCGTAAATCAGTAAATTATAATTTTTATATAGATAGTATAAAACGGAAGAAATTTTAAATCAAAATTCCATGAAAATGATTAAGATTTAAATTTATGACCAGAGGTTTATCAAATATAGTCCAACTTGTTCTTCCACGAACTCTAGTTGTATTTGTTATTGGTAAGATTCCTTCAGATTCACCCTAAGTCAGTAAATTAGGGTTTCTATATAGACCGTACAATCACAAGAGAATTTTTAAAACAGAATCTGACAAAAATAAGTAAGATTCGAACTCATAATAGAGGTTTATTAGATATGATCCAACTCGTCATTTTACAAACTCTAGTCGTATTTGTCATTTGTAAGATTCCTTCGGATTCACTCTAAGCCAATAAATTAGGGTTTTTATATAGACCGAACCACGAGAGAACTTTTAAAACAGAATCTAACAAAATGACTAAGATTCAAACTCATAACAAGATATTTATCAGATATGATCCAACTCGTCTTTCTACGAACTCTAGTCGTATATGTCATTGATAAGAACTCGATCTAGTTGATATGTAATGATAAATTATTTTAACAGTATAGAAGATAAGTTGATAAATTATTGTAACAGTAAAGAAGATAAAGTTGATAGATTATTCTAAAGTGATATCCATATATTTCGTAATTTTAGATTAGATCGGGTTGACTAAAACAAAATGAATGGACAAGATTAAAAAACCATGACCCATCTGACGATGACGATCACACTCTCTTCTTCAGTTCTTGTACATACTGCAATGATGCATAATTTATCCGCTGGTACGCAACAACTTTATGATGGGGCCATCGGCCATGCCCATATATTCGACAGTTCATATATTCTACCGTTCCTTACCGTATTAATTTCCAACCCTCGGCTATTGAGTCAATCCAAACCTTCTCTTGGAAAAAAAAAATCCAAACCTTCATTACATCTATCTTTTTTTTTTTAATCATCTATATATATCAACCGATGACTGGTACAGAGAGAATAAAAATTATGAAGCTTTGACTTGGTGTGAGCCCCGCATAATTATGCTGGAATCCAACAATTTAGACTCGAAATTGGAAGATATGTTGATTTGGACTTTAAATAGACCGTGTCGTGTTATGTTTGTGTCATATTATGAATGTTTATTTCATTCAAATATGCTCAATTCAAATTTAACCCGTTTAATAATTGTGTCAACAATATCCAATCAAAACTCGACTTGTTAATGATCTGTGTAACCTCTGTAATCCATGTAATCTATTTAATAAAGTGGTCGCATTCGAAATCCAAATGAACCTATGACTTATTTAATATGTATAACATATTAAATCTATTTAATATATTATCTGACATGTTTACATATTTAAATTTTAAAATTTAATAAGTATATAGATCGATAAATAAGTAGATATATGAGTTAGTGATTGACACGTTTATTGAATGAGCTAATATATAGGTCATTATGCCTATTAACAAATTTACTCAAAATCGACCTGTTTTATTAAACGGGTTAATATGTTATTATACGGTTAATAAGTTAACCTGAAATTCACTCCTTTATTAAACGTGTCATAGCAGACTGACCCGAAAAATGACCCAAATTTTAATCATACGAATTGACCATGATAAATTTTGTGCAAAATTTGAATTGCATATCAAGTCGTGTAAAAAATTGCTACTTTTATTGATCACAATTGCTTTTGTTTTTTTAGAGAGGAATTATATACGACTAAGATACGCACGAGTAATCCAATTATGACGTGATTGTAATTTGAATTATCAGATTATAATAATTACTATATACTATTGTGGAGTAGTCTGGTTACGGTGGATGCATGCGGCTTAAAACTTCCAATTATATATAACTAGCCTTTTAGTTTTGTTCATTGTCATTGGTCCAAAGTAAAGTAAAAGCAGTGTCCAGGTTTGAAGTAGTTTGCAACACATGGAGTCGGAGTCAATTATGGTTGACACTTGACATGTTTAGTGCTTGGCCTTTTTCATAAGCCTTTTATTATATTATACATATAATATTTATTATATGTATATATAGATATATATTATAATTACAAATAATTTTTTTATGAAATTAATAACGAAATTCTTATTATCTGGAGTTCAACGGTACGGTATAGAAAATTTTTGGGAGGGATGAGACGATGGCGGAAAAGCATATGACATATATAAAATTTCTAAAGCTTTAACTATTTTTTACCTTCTTTTTTTTCTATTTTGTTAATTTTTCTTTTCTTTTCTTTCTTAATTATAAATATTTCTAAAATATATTTACTTCATATTTCCAAAGGATTCAATTTTTAATTTCTATTTTTCTGTTTATTTATTATTTATTTATTAATGTTTACAATGATAGTAACTTTTTGAAGTTACTATTTTATTAGATTTAAGAGTATTAATATATGAATCATGGTGTTTATATAAATAAATAAAACAAAGATAAACCCGTAATTTTCATTTAATTTTTTTAAGAAACCACCAAAATATGGTCTTTGAAAATTTATTAAAATCTGAAATTTTGAACGAGAATGGTTGAAAATTTGCAATAACCAATAAATCATCAATTAAATATACAATTTGTAGAAAGAAAAACGATTAGGCCCCCTATGATGTCAAATCCTGGTTTCGCCACTATTAGTAGAGTTTCGAATGAACATTAATGTTATCAAGAACTAATCAATAGATAACCCTATATATATATATATATATATATTATAATACCATAAATATTTTGTTACTAAATGCCACGTGGAATATATATATGCACAATATTGTGGAGTGACCGTGGCATCGAGTACAATGTCTATACACGTCGGCTTTAAAAGGACAAGGTAATACGATCGAAAGAGAATAAATGAATCCAACCCAAAGCATGTGAAACCTTTGACCTTGATTCATATTCATGTGAAAAAATCCTTGCCAAAATATTAATTGAATGCCTGTCTTCTTCATCAATAAATTAAAAACCAGTAAAAGCATGCGTACTGCTTCAGAGCCTCCATTAAGTCTCTCTCGAATCATCGTGAAGTAATAGGCTATGTATTTTTAAGAGCATCGAATACATTTTTTAATAACGTTGAGATTTTTTGTAAATAAGATCTAGCATTGTCTAGATTAAGGCGTTTTGAGTAAAATTTGTACCTTCTAGTATTGTACGTCTTGTGTTTTCATTCACTTTAGTTAATTATCGCTGGACATGATCTTATCATGCCTTTTGAAATACGGTACTACGATTTAGTTGATCCATTTTTACGCATCAACAAGTACCAAATTCTAAATTAAGCTGGAGATATTATCCGTTTTAATCATTTGCATCCACAAGTCTAAAATTTTAGAATTTTTTTTATAGCATATGCTCGTATTGTTTATTTTGCCTCTAATTCTAGGGGTTTCGTCTTATAATGTTTTTTTAATTGTATATGCTTGTATATATCATGTATAATTTGCCTCCAATTCTTGGGTTTTCATTCATTTTAGTTAATTATTGCTAAACCCAATCTCATGCCTTTTGAAATACGTTACTACGATTTAATTTGTCCATTTTTACGTATCAGCAAATACCATCTTCTTGATTAAGCTGGAGACATTATCTGTATTAATCATTTGCATCCACGAGTCTAAAATCTTAGAAATTTGTTGATAGCACGTATTGTATATTTTGCCTCTAATTCTAGGGTTTTCATCTTAGGATGTTTTTTTTTAATTGTGTAATTTGCCTTAACTCTTAGGGTTTCATTCATTTTAGTTTATTATTGCTAAACACAATCTCATGCCTTTTGAAATACGTTACCACGATTTTGGTCCATTTTTACGCATCAACGAGTACGAATTTAACACCAAACAAAGAGATTAAAAGCACTAGAACTCTCTCGCTATTGATAGTTTGCCGACATCTTTCTCTTATGAGCTTTAGAACACAAACACAAACTGAAAAAATCATGTGATAAAAGCACAGAAAAAAAAAAAAAAAAAAAGGGTTTGATATTGATATTCATTTTCATTCCTTTTGGTGAAGGCACTCCAAAGATCTACTCAGATTTTAGGCCGGCCTTGGGTCGCTTTCGTTTCCTTTGGAACAATATTTGGACGGTTTGATAAGGTGCATGCGTAGGGTATGCCTTGATGAGTTGATTCTCTCTGGGGTCATTTCCATTCTCCACTTCAAGAAAAAGGGAGTTCTCCATCGTTTTTGGATCTGTGGCGAGGCATATTTTGGAAGGTATTTTCCCATTTTCATAAAGGTAATCCCTAATTAAGGTACGGTATGGGAACGTTTGGTGATCTATGACCATGGCCACGTTTGACGTTTCCCAACCAAAAAGCATTATCACATTTGGAACCGACAAGCTTTGAAATGGTAATATTTCTCTTTTCAATATTTGGGTATTTTCTACCGCACCGAAACTCGGTGCTACTAGTCTTGATTGTTTTAAAACTCCCATTGTTGGAGGCGAGAATCAATTTATTGCTTATGTGGGTTTTCGCTTTGACCCTTTTGATAATGAAGATATTGAGAGCGGCGTTAATTATACGCATTTAGTATTAATTTTGTCTATTATGAGAGTCGAATTCGAAATTTTTTACTTCATATTGGAGTGAGTAGAAATATCACACTCTACCAAAAGATCCAGAAGTACGAGTGGAGCCCTTACACCGTTTCTAGGAAGGTTTTCTTACGAACGTGTTTATTTTTTAGTAAATCATTGATTCATCATTGGCAATTTTTACTTTTATTGAAAACATTTTTATCAGTTTTTTTTTATTGAGAGATCCTTCAAACAATTAAAAACAATATTGTTTTCTTTGGCCCCCTTTGCCTCATGTGTTCTTTAGTATTTGGTCTATTTGGCCTCTTGGACTTTTTATTATATTATACATATAATAAATATTATATATGTATTACATATAGTCACAATTAAATTTGTTCTATGAAATCAAGAATGAAGTCTGTATAATCTGAGGTTAGCGGTAGGGTATTGAAAGTTTTTAGGAGGGGATGAGATGGTGGTGGAAAATCGTATGACGTAGGGTTTAATTCTTGAATTGTGTTAACCAAATTATTTAATATCATATGATAATGATTTTAATTTTTAAAATTTAAAAGTATTTTTGAAGAATTATTACTTTTAATTATCTTGTTCTGAGTTGGATTAGATACTCATATTACTCTTATAATGAACAAGTGAAAAAACCATATTATAAATAGAAGTATTGCTTTCATAATTTTTAATATGATCTTATAATAAAAATAAATTTCAAATTTGAAGTTTAAAAGTATTTTTGAAAAAAGAAAAATTATTAATTTTATTATTTAACTAATTATTATGATGGTCAAAGACGAGAAAGTTGATCAGTGGATTTTGAATAAACATTAATATTATTAAAGACTAATCAATGAATAGGCCTTTATTTTTTTGAATAATAATATTAAAATAATTCACATTATGTATACTATATATTGACTCCGTTATTTATCCGAGTCCAACGAGAGAGAGAAAAGAACCAAAAAAATTGCAGGTGAGGGATAAATAGGGCAGATGGGTGAATATATTAGCACTCAGTTTATATTTTTATCTAGGCCCAGTTACTTGGGCCTTAAAATGCTGAACCCATGGGGAATTTGTATTACTTAGGCCTATTAAAGAACACCAAGCCCAGAGCTTTCCTCAGTTTTAAGTCATGATTATCAAGGCCCAGAATTTTGGGTCTGAAAAGGAAGGATATATTCTGAGCAAGTGGGAACAAGGTAAAGCCCAGCAAGACAGTCTATTTGGGCAGGTTACAAATCCGCCTATATAAGTTAGGTCAGTTGGTTAAGACAGTGTGTTCGTTATTTACATTCGAGTTTAAACATCTTCCCAATTCTCAAAAGTAACTTATTCTAATTTAAACTACCGGTTATCAATCCTAAGTAACAAAATCGTGTTAATTTGACAGTCCAACGCCGTAAAAACAGTTAAAAACCGCATTGTTTCGGATTTCTAAATCTAGTTTTGGGGTAAGAAGACAATGAATTGAGGTATCATTGTACGGGAAAACATGTTTAGAATAATTTCAATCACATTGCCGGTTGCTGGAGGCCTATAATATCTAAAACTTTGCTACTAGTACGTACTATTTGCGAGCTAGATCCGAATTGAATCGAGCAACCAAATCAAACCAAACCAAATTAAACCAAAATCAAATATTTTTAGCAGCTGTCCAGCTTTTAATAATACAGACGGGATTAGACCTGCCAAAATAAATGGTCCAAGATAAAATTAAATTATGGCCTAATTGGACGCATGTGAACCACAATCACAAAGGTGTACAGTAGCCCAGGGTTCAGACCATGGCTCTGGTTCAGCGACCCAGGCTTCACGATCAGTAACATCGACCCAAAAATACAGAAGGTGACATAATTTGTAAGGCACGCATGCCCTTCCTCTGTAGGACATTGTGAATAGGACGAGTTTTCTATCTCCACATATCTCAAATGGACCACTTTATTTTATTTTTTTTGTTTTCTTTTTTGGCTTTAAATGATTACAGCTTACGTATTTATGCACCCCCTCGGTGTAATGTAGCAAAAACGAAGATGTGGGTTAGATCATCAGAATAGATTGAGACGTGACAAGTTCGGTTTTAAGTACGTGGAATAAAATACTTAAAGAGTTGTTTTGGCCGCTTAGTCCTCATAGGTGCTCCCATATATTGACTAACCATTTAGGTAGATTTATTTGTAAATCTTTTTGCTTTGTAAATTCAATCTAGAGTTCTTATATATAATTTATTTTATAATAAAATTATTAATTAAAACAAATATAATAAAATAAATAACATAGAATATTGTATAATAAAATTGATAAAAAAACTTAATTTATTTATCTAGGTAAATAATTTTTATTTTATAATATTCATTATATTATTAATTTGTCTTAAAAAAAAAACCGCTTAGGCTCCTGGTTAGATCCCGCCTAACTGTTTAGGCGCTAGATCCCTATCGACTGTCATATGAACGTTTAGAGCCGTTTTAAACATTGATTATAACATAACATGCAAGATTTAAGAATCGGTTAAGTGGCTCACTCCTTTCAATATTTAGTAGAGTTTATCACAAAAGATTTCATTTTGATTAGAAATGTGTTGATATTAAAAATAGACTAACTTAGAATTGCCACGATAAGGCTCGCTTGTCTCACTCTTCTCGGTGGTTGTAAGTCCTACAAAGAGAGGGTAAAATGAGCATTGTACTAGTGTAATGTCTGCTTTAAAGTCTCTGATGCTTAAGTCAGTTAGGTGAGAAGAGTAATATAGTAATTTAGGCATTGAATGTTGTGGGTGATATGTTTTAGTGTGGGATAATGTCCCTGATTATGGTGTTAACACGTGTCCTGGTGATCCCGAGTTCACATGTCAATCTGATTTAGTTGACTAACCCGTTGATCAGCCATGCAGATATCAGGTATTATGTCGAGGTGCTTGTGATCATGTTGAGTTGAAGGCCAAAAGTGATTTTATAAAGACTCCTTGATCTTCTTATAGGTCGACTAATTTAGTTACGAACAGAATGAGACCCTAAATCCCAATTCGGTCTCGATTCGGAGCCCTAAAACTATTTTAACACCATATTGTCATATTGAGTACGTATAGTGTGAGAATGTCAGTTACACTGACTATTTCCATAAAAGGAAGTAAAACGACCTTCGGTAAAAATTCGTCGTGGGTGACGTTGCGATTGTCTTAAACACAGTACACAAAAGTAGAAAGTTATCCATCAACCACCACCTTCCCCGCAAAAGCACACCAAAAAAGCTCGTCATATGCCGGTAATATTTTTTATTATTTTGTTAATATTTGATACGTTAAGAATTAAGACCATGAGCTGACTAACAACAATTCAATCTTAACGGTTCGTAAAATTTTTGCATGATTTTACCTGGGAATCAAA
The DNA here is from genome assembly GCA_032719365.1 of Prinsepia uniflora. Classification (NCBI taxonomy): domain Eukaryota; kingdom Viridiplantae; phylum Streptophyta; class Magnoliopsida; order Rosales; family Rosaceae; genus Prinsepia; species Prinsepia uniflora. The sequence goes on along the minus strand of CM064866.1, from coordinate 1,482,168 downwards.
TGCTTTATAAATATTTTAATTATAGACAATATTTATATCCAACTCATATACTATTTTCTTATATTATCATTCAAATTTATCGAATTTTTTTATACTTATATTATAATTAAAACCGTTAATTATTTAAATTATCATTTTAAGATCATCTCTGTAAAAAATCAACAAGATTGAAGGTAATTTAATCTTTTGTATATATCAATTAAATAAACGGTTCGCCATGAAAATATTATTTTTTATTAAAATTATTAATTTATTTAACATATATAAATGATTAAATGTACTTATTAATTTTTTTGATATATTTAAAAAAATAATTCGATCAATTGTATAGTGAAATGCAAGTTTTTTTTTTCTATATTTTTTTTGTTTTTGGTTTGTCGTTACTGTTTTTACTTTTGGTGTGAGGGATTACCCAAAGTAAAAACATGGTTATAAGGTACTAATTGGTGATCATTATCCATAATGAACAAAGATCTATTATTGAAAACTATAAAATTTTACTTTGTTTTCCCATCAAAGTCGTTGTTAATTATAATTTTCAGTAATTATTACTCCACGTAGAAAAAACCAAAAACCCATGAAGTGGTGATTAAAATTAATAATTATTTAAGCAGGAGTAAATCATGATTTGCGTTACTTAATTATGAATCTGCTTTGGCTAATTTACTTTAAGTAAACAAAAAACAAAAAGAAAAAAAGGAGGAGGAAATAATTAATATACGGAGAAAATAGCAGTACTTAACTTGGCTGACACATCTCTTTAGGACACGACACGATGCTATGACTTCAGAACTAGACCGACAGTATTGTCATAATGGGCCCATTCTTAAACTTCCTTAACCCAGAGCTAGGGCCCATCAATTGCATTAACTCCGTAGGTGTCAAATCGAAACCCTAATTTCCAGAAAAACTTGCATGCGATTGTGTTTAGTCACGCGCGGTTATATTTTTCGGGTGTTACATTATTTATTACGCATATATATTTACGTCTATTCTAATTTCTCTCCTGAATAATTTATCACCTTATATATTATTTTCGAAAATTAAATAGATCGGTTTAGTAAAATATGACTTGTATGGGTCTTCCTATTGACCAAATTTTTTCACATATAATTATGAAGTGAGTATCTTGGCATTACTCTCTACATAATTATCAAGTGACATTGTATGATGTCAAAACTTAAAAAAGGAAAGAAAAAAAAAATATTGTATGTAAGAGGATTAAAAAAAAATATATAGTGTTATGAGAGAAATTAGTACAAGCGATTATTTTACGAGTATATGATGTAAGTTCACATGCTATGACATGAACGATTAGATATTAATCGATAATATATATTGAGATTAGTGAATATATATACTAATGTTTTCAATCACTCATATCGTAACACTTGAATTAGATTTAACCTGACTGATATAATATCGTATCAACAAATCATTTTCCCGATTTGCAGCTTCTCAAAATAAAAGCCAATGAGGTGATTAATGTGGGGCTAATATTTGAATTATGTAGAATTTATAATGTGACACTTTGTCGAATGTGTGTATATATATATATATATATATATATTTAATCAGATTGATTAGAAAGCATGTAATATAATGAGCGAATATATTTAGAGAGACAAATTGAATGAGATTTGTCTCGGCATTACTCTTCTACGCTAGGTAGGTGCAAATCAAGACAGAATAGGAACATAATCAAAGACCCCATCACTTTTTCTTTTCTTTTGTTAATTCGTTGAGAAAAAAGAAATTGAAAAATGATGATGATGATGATGATCACAATGGGAAAAAAGCAAAACAAGAAAAAAAAAAAAAAAAAGGTCGAGAGGTGACTTGAAGAAGTACCAAAGCCCAATCGAATCCAAGGAAAGAAAAATAATAAAAATTCAATCAGTTTTGCATACATATCGAAAATGTGCGGTTTAATTGGGTATGTAAATCTAATTTTATATGAAAAATATTTGTTTCTCATTTAGACGATATTTGTTCTCGTATTACTTTTCAATTTATTGAATAATTTTTATACATAAATCATAATCGAAACCGTCTATTTTTTAAATTATCTTATTAAGTTCATATTTGTAAAAAAAAAATCAATGAAATCGTTTAATCATTTATATGTATTAAAAAAATCAATAATTTTGGTAAGAATTAAGATTCTCATAACGAACTATCCATTTAGTTGATATATAATTTACTAACCTCAAATCTTATTATTTTGTAGGAAGATGGTTTTAACATAATAATTTAAAGAATGAAAGATTCTGATTATGATATATGCACAAGAATAATTCGATAAATTAGAAGGATTATATAAGAAGGAATCTCTAGAGTGGAATGTAAGTATTATCCCATATTAGATATAATAGCATAACGATCGGATAATATTTTTCTTTACTTGTAAATAAGATGTTTAGTTCATTATTTTTTTATAATAGCATAACGATCGAATGAAAATGATAAATTATTTGATTGTGACATCGTTTGATACGTCATATTTTACTAACTATTTAAATTAGATAAACTAATTTATTCATCAGATAGACTTACATTTAGTCGGGTATTTAGTGCTCAATCAGATTAAAATGCAGATTATATTACACTATACATATTATATTGCAGTAGTTGATAAGAAATATTTATAACATAAATATTAATTATGTAAATTATTATTTTATTATCTATTTTAATTAATTATTGATATATTATTATATTTATTTATTAAAATTTTATTTTATTTTATTTTATATTATTATTATTATTATTGTTATTATTATTATTATTATTATTATACTTTTCAAGATTGTTAGTCATTCGATTATTTAATACAGACAACTTGGAGAGTATTATTTTAGCTTGTCTATACCATATAAAGACACTCAATCGTATTCACTTATACGATGGCTAATTAATACGAGTAGTACTAAACATTGATTTCGTATCATATTATCTTATCTAATTTCTTATACTGCATACCAAATATAACATGTGTGTATTGTCTTATGATACATAATGATTTAATTTATATATTATTATACATGTGAGTATTCATCAATATTATAACATATAAATAATATATATTATATCGTTCACTAATATCATAACACACGTAATATACCAACTTTAATCGTATAATTATGCGATGAAATATGGTCTCATTTTTAGGGTGAGAAGGTGGAGAAAAGCCGAGTCTTGTGCAAAAGTGTAGGAGTACGTGGGGTCCAATTAATTAATTAAAAAATGCCAGTAGTATGATTCTCTACTTATAAATGTCGAGACTCCATAGTCCATAGGCTGATAGGCACCCCGTTCATATTCATTCATTCACAAATTTCTTTCGTACGAACAAAGCGAAGGTTTTTCAATTTCCCCAATCCTATTCCATTCCCTTTCCTTTGCCTTTTCCATTCCATTCCATTCCCACAAAGAAATAAAGATATTGTAAGCAATCATTCTCACCACCTCAAACGCCACCATACCACCACTATCATCGATTTCTATTTTCAGTGACTTGCATATCAATGAATTATGATGTCTTACAATGCGCTCCAAAAAACATGTGCGTCCCTGCACACATGTGCATTCTGACTTAAACCAATAAAATCAAGATGTTGTTATAGAGATTCGCGATTCGGTTTATTTTAATTATAATTAAATATCGTATATAAATACAAACAGTTTAATTTTAACGACGGAAAAATAATGTATATAATCATTAATATTGCTTCCAATAGTTTATTTATGAGTGTTGTGTAAATGGTAAATTACACCAAACTACCTTATAATTTATCTCAGATAACAAGATTGCACCTATAATTTTAAAAAACGTTAACCCATGAACCATCCGTCATTTTTTTTTTCTGTTTTCTCTTCGTTTTTGCGATGATGTGGAGTGTGTATGGTCTCACCAAAGAACCATTTTTTAATTAAGTTGTAATTGTCAATTTATATCAAATAGTTGCATTGTAAAACCAAATATCTCACACTTTAACGTTTTTAGATACATTTTAAAAATTCAAATCCTTACACTTTTGTATGAAATAAATTTAAACATAGTTGATTGGCGGAACTCACAGACTCCACATCAACACTTAGTTAAAGAGAAACATAAGTCGTGACGAAAAATTTAGAGTGTAATATTTTAAAAAATATAAGATAATAAAGTGGAATATTTTAAAATATAAATATAATTCTATTATCGGATGAAAATTATAGAGAAATAAAATATAATTTACGTTAAAGAATATATATCACCACTTCACGCTTATAATAAACTAATTTATTATCCAACAAAAGGTAAAATCCAGCTCTTGAACCAAATAATTTTTTTTTATTTTTTTTTATTTCTTATGACTAGTTTTCTATTCTTTTATCCTGGAGTGTATGAGTTTTTTTTTTCCTTCTTAAAATTTATTTATAAATAAATAAATATGACGGGTGATATCAATATTTTTGTAAGGTCTCTCTTAGTCTCTTGACATGCAAAAGTCAGCATCGCACCGATATTTGGTAATCGAAAATGGACTATTTTATTCGTTTCGAGCTGGCACAAGAATTTTACAATTCCAGCCGTTGGCACCTGGCACCGAGGAAGCATCTAATTTTCTTCTTCATCCAAATATATAATATACCTCACTTCGATGGATGAAAACATCGCTAAACTTTGGCGATACGGTATCTCGTTGAAATTTCGTTAATTTAGGCAAGCGACATATAAAAAGTGGGGTTAGGGTGGGGAGCAATATTGACCGAAATTTCAACACTATATCTTGTTTAAAACCCATAAATCTCATTATAGGATTAAAGCAATCGAGATAGAGTGTTAGTTCATAAAATTCGGACATAAAATGAAGGATTTTTAGTTAAGTCACGCCGTCAGGTCTGAAAACCCGAATCTTAGACCCGACTCAACGAAGAAGACGACCTTGTACAGGCACGTGGCCACCATGTATAGAGGCCATCACCAGCGCGTGGCGACGCGTGCCGGGTTTGTTCCGTCCAATATTGAAATAATTTTTTTTTTTATTTTGAGTTTAATGGTACAACTTTTAAGTTAATTGGATACCATATGAGTATATTTCTGAATATCTAATATAATATGTTTTATATTTAAATTAGGAGTTGATATAAAAAAAATTGGGAATATAAATATAAGTTTAATTTGAATATTAATGATTGTTAGAAGCAAATTATGTTGAATGGAAGAATTTGTAGAGTAGAGATGGTTAATTTGAAGTAAATTATGTTGAATTGAAACAAATTATGTTCAATTGAAGCAAAATAGCAAATTATATGTTGAATTGAAGTAAATTATTTGAATGGTTAATTTGAATATTAATGGATTTTAGAAAAATATGAGATGAGTATACAATTAATAAGAATTCGTTTTACGTCCAATTTTTAAAATTATTATGTAAATACAAACTCTTTGATTTTCTAAATTATTATATAAATGTAAACTCCATTATTATGCTTATTTTTATATTCTTAACTATATTAACATTCAATTATAGTAATTCACTTCAATTTATATTTATATTTATGTTTAAAATTTTATATTATTAGTTATCGCCAGAACCATATTGTATCATATTATTAATCATATATTTATTGTATCAAAGTCATTTTATAATTTTTATTAGTCTTATATAACCATATTGTATCATATCAACAGGTACTTAAGTTTTTCCCAAAGTTTCATTTCAAATTTCTAACTTTTAGACCAAATTTTTGTTGACCCTAAACGATATCGATATTAATATTTAGGACGAGATATCCGTAAATTTGACTATAAATAAATTCGTTAATATCGATATTTCAATTCATATATAGTTTTTAAATATTTTTAAAAACAATAATAAAATAGAGATATTTAAATTTAATTACATAATAAATAAATTATGATATTGATAAAATTCACATAGATATATTTACTTCAAACCAAGATAAAGTATATAAAAATTCCCACTGAATTGAAAATAGAGATCTTGTGTGTATAATTTTTGAAGTTTTTTTTTAAGAACAATGATAAAATAGAGATATTTAAATTTAACAATAATAAAATAGAGATATTTAAATTTAACAATGATAAAATAGAGATATTTAAATTTAACAATGATAAAATAGAGATATTTAAATTTAGTCACATAATAAATAAATAAATTATGATATTGATAAAATTCACATAGATATATGTACTTCAACCCAAAATAAAATATATAAAAATCTCACTGAGAAATAAATAGAATTGCCGACGGTACACATTTACCCAAAAATATGCCACTACCTACGACAATTGACGATATCTGATGGAGTTGTTATGTTAATTAATTTAATTAATTAAATGCAAGCTAAGCCATTAGTGTTGTGAACTATTAGTAGCTTGAAACTGACCAATTTGTTCTATTTATAGAAAAATGTTTAAATTTCATTAAAGTAAATTAATTAATCAGGACAATTGCCTCATATGGAAAGGTCTTATTCTTAACCTACTACGTTATCGATTTATAATAAGTTTTATTTTTCGGGTTTATTTCCTTTTTTGTTTTCTTTTAAAAATTAAATAAGAAATTCCAAGTACGCTTTTTACTTACTTATTCGTTAAGAAATTAATAAGATTGTTCATCGGTTAGCTAAGTTAGGGGTAGATAGTCATAATCATGGATGTAAATGTCGCCGGAATCAACGATATATCGGTCGATATATCGTGATTTCCAGCCGGCGGCACATAAGAGGGGGAGGGGGGGAAATATCTAACGAAATTTCGATCTTTTTTCTTGTTTTAAGGAGATAGATTTAATTAGTTACTTAAAACGATCGAGATAGGCCTAAATTGGGTGAAAATCAGACGTAAAAGGAGCTTAAACCAGTCGGGTCATGCCGTTGGGTCAAGAAAACCCGAATCGCAGACCCACGAAAGGTAGGGGATGACTGCTTTTAAGTTAATATTTGTACTTTATATATCAATCAGTTGCTTATATTTACAATATGCCTTGTCAGCTGAGTTGGTTACTGCTTGTTTTAAGTTTCAAGCCACATGGGTTCGACCCCAGGCAGCCTCATTCTAATGTTTTTTTTTATTTTCTGCTTGCTAATTTTTTTTTCCTAGCTAATGTTTTTTTTTCTGCTTTCTAATGTTTTTTCAATTTTAAATATATTTACTCATTTTATAATTTTTTTTCCATTCAAATTTTTTTTATGCTTATTGTTATGTTTTTAATTATATTAACATTCAATTATAGTAATTCACTTCAATTTATATTTATATTACTAGTCATCGGCAGAACTCTATTGTATCATATTATTCATCATATATTTATTATATCAAGTTCATTTTATAGTTTTTATTAGTCATATATAACCATCATTGGGTACTTAAGTTTTTCCCAAAATTTCATTTCAAATTTCCAACTTTTAGATCTAATTTCCGTAATTTTTGTTGACCGTAAACGATATCGATATTTGACTAGCGATATATCCGTTGATATCAATATTTTCATCCTTGGTCATAATAAATTGGTTTGATGTAGTTTCAGGTTTATTAGTTGAGAATACCTCTTAATATACAATTGATGAATCATACGTTTTTTTTTCCGACAATATATATTAGAATCATCGATAAAGTTTTAGTGAGATCACTTTAATGCACTCTATTCAAGAACGGAACCATCCTTGAGATAGGATGTGATCCATTCAATAATAATAAAATATTAACAATCGAATTTATAAAAATATTGACGAATATTTTGATATCGATATTTCAAATTCAATAAAAAAATAGTGAAAATTTAATTCAAAGCTTAAAAATGGTCGATGTTTTTAATTATTAACATATATATTAATAGTAATACCTTACTATAAGCCTCATCATTGAGCCAGGGTTAGGCAAGCCTAGCTCATATTTTGTGGGCTTGGGTCGGGTTGGACCAAGTTTGTGTCTAATTTTGAGAAGTAAAGGGCCGGGCCGAGCCGGCTTATTCACGTATATAAAAATCCAAACACTTTGTCAAGCCATGTTTTTATTGGGCCCCACAGACCGGACCAAATAAGCCACTTAGGTCGACCTCAGTTGAGCTTTTTAAATTACTTAGAAAATAAAAAGATAAATATGAAAAAAATAATAATATTAAATAAACATGCTCGAGATTATACTACGTATTAGTTTAATGACCAAATTACAAATTTATTAGTTAAAAAGATATATTTATCTTCAAATTACCTAATTTTCACTCACAGGTCAACTTGCTTCAATTCACTCTCAAGTCTCAAGTTGAAACTTGGTTAATAATAGATTTTATATATTGGGGCTTCAGGCAGGCTTACATAGATGGACTAAACCGGGCTTTATCGGGTATATCAAATTTAAACAACTAAATCCAAACCCGTCTCACTAAATTTACGGTCGGGCTAGCCCACAACACACAGTAAATCAGATCAGATTTTTATCCACCGGACTAAATGAGTCGCTACAAACTCATGGATTTCTAGACCAAACAATGGGTTGCATTATTGATACGTTTATGAATATGAATAGCTAGAGGAGTGTATACATATAATAATTACATTAAACAAAAAATGAAGAGTGTATTTGTACATGGAGATGGAGAAGCTAGCCAAGAGATAAACGTCAATGATTTAGCGACGCACGAAACGCCATGCAGAAAAACGGGGTCACATTGTTGACAATTGCAGCGGCAAGGATTCAAGGACGGGACTTGGCTTGTTTTGTGTATCCAAAAATGTTTTTTTGTTTTATTAAAATTAGTCTTTATTTTCTTTTGGGTCTTTCTGTGTGTATATATATATATATATATTGTGATTAGAAAAATAAAATATTATTATTTTTTGTAGGGTGGATGGGATGTTGATTAGGTGTGGATAATATGTTGATTAATTAGGAGATTAGTGGTTAAGTTGTTGATGTCAACATATAAAGACATTCAAATTTTCTAATTAGGTAATATATGCATGCAATTTATTATTAGTCCTACAATGTCATATGCAAATGATGTATGACCAACTATCACTTAAATAGGAATTAGCGAATTAGCGAGCAATTAAGATACATCTAATTTCAAAACCCCACTTTAATTCAAGTCAAATCCTTCTATTCGAACAAATTATGCGCACCAATTAATAACTCTCTCTACGATTATTTGACATCTTAATCTTTTCATTCGGATAAGGTTGATTATTTACACAAATATTCTCCGATTATTCGGCTTTTAAACTTTATACAAATACCGTCTTACATCCCTAAAACATTACAAAAAAAATTATTTGTTAAGTAATTATCAATTAAAAAATGGCATCAACCTAAAAATTGACAAAATTGATATTCTACAATAATATTTCTATAACTAAAATGATAATATATTCAAATAATTATAAGGGCATGTTAGTATTTATATAACTTATATTATATTTAATTTAAAAATCATATTTTATGAATTACGTATGATATTTTTTAAACTTAAAAAACATATTTGTAAAAATAGAAAAAACTTCAAAAGTGTTTGTGTAAATTTTTTTTTAAAAAAACTGGCATATTATCTCTTTTATTAATTTACGATGGGAAATGTAAGATTCATCATAGGAATCTTAATTCATATCAAAATCATTCATTATCTAAATCACCATGTCATAATCATCTCTTCAAAAAATCAACATCACTAGATGTCATTCACTTATATATATATATATATATCAATTAAATGTATGATTCATCATAAGTCTATTAATTCATATCAAAATCGTTAATTTATTTAATACATATAAATCATTAAACGACATATAATCTTATTAATTTTATATGAAATGATATTGACATGATGCTCTAAAGAATGAAGAGTTCTAGTTATGGTATATGTATAAGTATAATTCGATAAATTGAACGGGTGATTCGAGAAGGTATCATTAAAATAGAATGGAATATAAGTATTATTTTTTTTACATATAAAATATTTATTAATGTTTCACAATACGTTAAGGGTTGATATTGACTAAAGCTTCGAGAAAAAAAAATGTAAGAGAAGAAGCTCAAGCTAACGATGTTTAAGGAGTTGTGAAAAATAGTCAAGTGAATATAATTCAGTTTGTTTAATATTAATTTATAAATAATTAATTTAAATTTGAACACTAATAATATATTATATGAAATTTTTTCAATAAATTTCAATCACGCTAAAATAAAAAAAAAAAAGTTGTGAGGAACGAGGAAGAGTATAATCTTGGTTTAATGGTTTTGATTATGGTCTTGTCCTTTTTAATTTTTGTTTAATAATTCATGATGTTGTTGGGGTGTTTTGTTTTGTGTGAATGGTTTGGTTTTTGTATTTATAGACTGTCGTGTTGGGAAACAGAAGATAATAATTAAAAAAAAGTTAAATGAGGTTTGATTTTGGCTGCCGACGCTGTCATTTTCGGTAATTAAGGCCTAAGTATCCGGGTTATACGAAACGTGGTCGCTTTCGTTCGACACGTGGCATTTATACATATCTGATGGTTAGAAAGAGGAGAGAGAGAGAGTGGTCCCTACCTGATAAAAAGCCTAAAGCTTGTGTGTGACAACAGAAGGCTGAAACGTGTGGGTGCGTGGGGACCACGTGTCTTCTTTCCGCCTCGTTTTCGTTGGATCCTTCTCTCCTCTGCTCCACTATAGACTCCCCACTGTAGAGAGACGCTCCACGCCTCTTTTATGGGGCCTTATCATCTCCTACGCGCTTTAAACTGCATGTGGGTCCACTCGCTCAATTTCGGTGTCTTCTTCCACTGTGCTTACTCCATCTCAAATGTCCCATCAAATTCATTTGCCAATTTTACTAATTTATTTTACATTTAAATGAAAATAGTAGAGAATTTTTTGGGATCATGTGATATCTTATCCACATAAAGAGGAATTTATTATAATTTAAATGTTTTATATTATATTTATTATATAATTATTTATTTTTTCTTTGCATAATATATGGATTTTTATTATGTATATTTTTTTAATCAAATAAATTCACTTAATAAGGTTAAAATGTGAGGGAAAAAATTCATGTTATAATTTAGCCAATCTCATTTTCAATTTTTGAATTTGTGCCTAGATGATACTAATCTCAAAAGAATTTGAAAAAATTAAAAGTGATTTTATACCCGTTCATGACTGCAAGTAGTGCTCACTAAATCCTTAACCTGTTTATAATAACAATTTGGTTGATTTTTTTATAAAGATTATCCTTATAACAAAGTAATTAAGACGTCAATTACCATAACAATTTCCTTGATTTGTTGTGAAGCTTATTTGTAGAATGAAATAATTAAGACAAGTTAATTATGATAGCAATTTGATTGAGTCTTTTTTTATTTGTTTATAAATTTTAATGCTAACTAATACAGCCGTTAAATTATGATAACAGTTTGGAAATTTGATGCAAAAATAAAACATTGTTAGCTTGAGAATCAAATGTGCAAATTTTTTTTTTTAAAAAAATAGGACTAGTTAAATTGTTGGACAAATTTAACTTAAAATAATATAAAAGTTATTAATAACTAACTAGTTTTTACAACTACAAAAATCAGACTCTATATTTTCATCAACTTTAAATATTAAATTTAATTTTTGTTTTCAAATTTGAATATATAAAACATAATTTTTAACCATGACTAATTTTGAACATATTTTTTACTATATATTATACTACATATGTACTAGCAGAGACGGGGCTAAACTATGGGTTGGAAGGGCTATACCCTTCCAAGATTTTTATTTAATTTAAAATGATTTTTTTAATTGTTTATTAATTTATTGTTTGTAGAAGTTAGAATAACTCGTTCTAGAAATTCCGCTCATCCGAACTTAACATCCTAAATAAAATTATTATAAGTGGGTCTTAGATAATAATATATGTATTTGCATTGCTTGTTGATTCACATTACTTGTTGATTCATGTTTATCATTGTAATTTTTTTATTCTTTAGTCAAGTTTTTATTTATGTATAGAGATCCATTTGAAGGGTAATACTCATTATAATCCATAAGTAGGTATATTTTTTTTCACGTTGATCAGTAAATTTTAATTTGAATTGTTTTCCTAAATTTAACATATAAATTTAACTCGTTTGAAATTTGGATTCAGAAACCGTCCTTGTGTACTGATGTGCATTTTATATGTGAAAATAAGAAACACACAACAAGGAATCATTTGCAGTTGTAATTGATAATATTTCTTCAAATAAATTGCACTATATATATTATTTATTATGCCATTTCAAAAAATATACCAATTCACAATATTCCTACTACTATATTATTTATTTAATATCAATCTCTATTTTTTTTAATATCGAGTTTAATATATTTAACAAGGTATAATTAAAATGAAATTAAACAAGTAGTATTAAGGACACGAATATACCATTTTGAATTAATAAAAATATTCTCGTTTTTCGGCAAAAAATATTAATAAAAATAGTAAATTTTGTATTTAATTAACAAATTAATGTATTAAGATGCATCTAAAAACAGTTGCTGTTTACAGTTTGAATTGAACTATCCGATGAACCCATGTCAACTAAAATAGCTTGACTTTTTGTATACAATCTCATCAAACGGTACTTGTAACGATCTCTAGTCTGTCTAGTCACCGTTTTATAACAGTGCCGTTGATCAAGCTTTTGGTCTATGCCTAAAATGCCCTCACCAAATCTTTACATTAAGAAGACAAGTGATAATATATAAAATTGGGAAGGAGGTTTAGAGGCTTTAAAAATAGAGGTGTATTCAATTAAGATATTTAAATATTTTAAAATTCTGATGTATTTAATTAATACTTTTAATATTATTAAATTTCTCAAAACAAATCCTGAGGTATTCAATTAGGATTTTTTTTTTTGGGATTTGGTTTTTAAGGATTTGTTTAAGTTGTGGACTTTATGAGATTGAATGTTAAAAATATACTTATGACAAAATAAAAAAAATGTCTAGTCTCATGTGGAGAGATTTACTTGTGTACCTCATAAGACTTTTTTCTTAAGAACGTCTCCTTCTTTCGAGAAGGTTCATCCCATAATAAAAACTAATTTGAAGAAACATGCGTCAAAAGAGGTGGTCAAAAAGTCTTTATTTTAATGCATATGTTTTTGGCATAATTCTGCATAATTTTGTTAGAAACCGCCACTTTTGCTCATTTTTTGTCGTGATGTTCTTCAGGTTTTTCGTTATCAAAAGTGTTATTAAGTTTTTAGTGATGAAATCTTTATAATATTATTAAATTTCCCAGAAAAATAAAGAAAAAATTCAGAAAATTTGTAGAAAATTCCAGAACTCCCTTAGAACAATTCCAAAGCATCAAACATATTCAAAAACATCTAATATATCAATTATAAAGTGTGATCAATTCCAATAGAAAAATGTGAAAAATGTGAGTGTGTGATACCTACCAGTATCTTCTGAGTGTGTGACTCAAGATGATGATAATGATGGAGAGATATGCACATTCATTAATATTCAGATGAAAAAATCAATTCAAAAAGAGAAAATAAAATAGAGAAATCACAATGTCCGCAAAAATTTGTTAATATATATCTTCCAAAATTGTCCAAAAATAAAGAAAGTCCATAATAAGATTTATGAAAAGTGTTTGAATAATACCCAAATGTCCATACAAATTTATAAGATTTTTATTTTTTTTAAAAAAAATTTGTCATTTAAAAAATATCTTTAACCACACATAAGATAATCTCCACCTATGAAATATTAACCACGCACTCACGAGAAGAGAACCATCCCAACTCAACCGAGAAATCAGATCCCAGCTTATCCTCCTCCTTGTCATGATACGAGAAGGATGTTAAATCATGTTACTAAAAGAATGCATATGTATTTTTCTCTTCTTCACTTTTGTATTATGCATATTCTTGGACAGTCTAGTGGGAATAAGGCGAGTTTGCGTGAGTTCGAATAAATATTTTAGTGCGATCCCAACTCATCGGCCAAAATTTGTTAATATATATCCTTCATTTTGTTTAAATAATTGTGCTAAGGCATCGCTGCATTGTATTCGATATTTCAAATCAATCTCAATAAAAGAGGTATTTGTAGTGAAAAAGAGACCCGAAGTAAAACGACAGGGTAATTTTGGATTTGGCCATCTAAGGTCAAAATTCACCTACGTACTGCCTCCAAAATACAACACCATTCCAAAACTTTTACTTTTACTTTTACTTTACGTGCCTTCCTTTTTTGTTAATAATAATAGTGTTACTTCTGTTCGAAGTAACTCTTGTATTTTCATGGTGTATATGGCTATTTTCGATCGGTCTATTTTTGAATGATTGGGCATATCAATTCCCAAAGTATACATCTAAATGGAAAAATTGACAACAACCAGCTTGTCCTATTTTTATCTTTGATGTGTAATCCTAATATATGTACTTTGATAGGAAAAAACTATAGTGCCTTAATTTGTCAAATTAAATACAATTAAAATTTCAACGGATTAGTATAGTTAAAGCAAAAAGGAAAAAAATCCATGTTCAGTAAAAAAAAATAAGAATAAATAAAGAGCAATTTTTGCTTTTTTTTTTTGACACAAAAATATTAAGAAAAGGGGAACCACATTGTATAAATATTGTATCAACGTCATCCACTCAGAGTCGAATTCGAGATATCTATCAAGTAGAGAGGAATACTACAAGAACATATTACTAAATAGCGAGACAAAACTTAGATCCGGTAATTCATGATTAATCCTTTTTTTACCAAGATTACATTTTTAAAACCTTCAATATTTATCAATTAAGGGGCAAAATTCAAAAGTAAAAATCTAAAAGATAATTGGTCTTAAGTTTAAACCCTGATGATATATTGTATTTCCAAAATTTTTTTCTCTCATATTAGAAAAAAATGCAAAGATTTACAACAAATTATTTGTTTAAATAATTAATGAAAATTTTATTCATAAATAAAAAACTAATTTGTTAATTTATTTATATTATAAAAAATATATTATTTTTTATGTTATAAAAAATATATTTGAAACACATAAGTTATAAACATGTTTGTTTTTTTTTATCAATTAGTTGCATGATTGAGCTTTGGCCTAACAAATTATAAACTTTTCATGCTTAATTAAGGGGGTAGAAAACAATATCTAAAATTATACTCTCTAATAATGAAGGGAAGAATCTTAAATAATATAAGTAGGACCAATGAACGGTCCAGATGTTCCAATCCATAATAAAATAGAAGATGTGCTCCGATGCGGTGCCGGTCCACGTAGTACGTAGTAGCCGTACCACATCCAAAAGCATAGCTGGACTGACGGTGGTCCAAATCCGGTAATGTTAACGTAAGACCCTCCAACAGCGTAACAGAACTGTCTAAATATCGGGTACAGCTCACCACCTCCCTCCTCCATTGCTTCCCGCACAAGCGTAGAATGGGGTAAATTCGTCATTTTCGTCGTCGCTCAACTTGGCTCCGTTAATAAATATTGCATATTTTCAACTTATATTTTATTTCACTCATGTTAATTTATTTTATTTTATGAAATTATCATATTTACTTATAAAATTAAGCGCAATACTTGTATCTATTCATCAGTGGAGATATTTGTTTCTTTATAATCAATCGTAAGAATGATAATTTTTTATACGATTCGAAATTTATACGAGATTTATCCAGGTTAACCCGTGTAATGATTTATTAATCCGTTTACTAAATATGTAGATTTTACATTAATTTGTTAACCCGTATATTGACTTATTTACTAAACGTGTCATTACTAACCCATATATCTACCTAAATACCTATTAAATATTATAGTTTAAATAAGTTAAACATGTTAAACGAGTCATAAATTAATTGAGTTTCAAGTACGACCTGTTTATTAAATGGATTACACGGGTTACTTGGGTCATTAAAATGTCGGTTTTGGGTTGAATATTGTTGACACGATTATTAAATGGGTCGAGTTCAGATTGAGTATATTTTAGTAAAATATAGTTCATGACATGTAAAATATAGTTCATGACATGACACAAACCTGACACGATAAAAACCATTATCAGCCCTAATTAATAATTTAATATTCAAATGTGATAATCAAAACATCTAAATGATTAAAATGTCGTATAAAATATTAGTGCAAAAAATAATAGAGTTGGGGATAGTTTGTCAATTCATACGTATAAAAAAAATAAAGTGTTTAGTTTATTAACTAATTTTTTCTATGCAAGTGTGATAATCAGAACGTTAATTTATTAAAATATTATGTAAAAATTATTTCTACAAAAAATAAACCTCTAGTTATTTGTAAATATTAAAAAAATTTACAGTTAGGTAAATTATGCACATCAATTAAACTCATACATATGTGAATAAAAGATTTATTATTTATTATTAAATTATTATTACGTGATATTTTAATAAATTAATAATTCTGACTATTGTACATTTATACGAAGAATTTGATAATAAATTAGGTAGAATGCTAACTTAAATTACTTAATAATGACGTCATTTTTCATTAAAGATAGCAACAGAAAATAAAAGGGAAAAAAAAGCAGTCCCCGATGGCTTAATTAATTTGTTTTGTTGTTTTGTCCTTTAATTTTTCATTTTAAAAAAGTAATAGTAAATTGAATGTGGTTGGTTTTGGAGCTTTTTTCTAACGTCTTGCCTTTTAAGTGACACCCAAGTCCGAATATTTCACTCTCTTCTCCCTCTCTCTCTCTCTCTCTCTCTCTCTCTCTCTCGCACGCTCACACCCACCAGCACAACTACCAGCAGCGGCAGCAGCTTCTTCTTCTTCTTCCTCGTCTGTTGTTCTCTGCCACCGCCTCCTCCTCTTTCTCTCTCCGAAACCGAATAACTGAATCCTAATTTTGGATCTCCATTTCGGAATCTCTGACAACTCTGCGGGTCTTATCTGATTCCATTGTTATCTTCATCGGAGGAGTATCTCGTAACCTGCATTTGTTCCGGTAAACGGATTTCTCAGCCGTTTGGTCTTCACCGACCTCATTCTATCTCTGTTCATCACTGTCATCTACCAGAAGGTTCTCAGAAAGTAAATTAATCACTTTAAAAGAAGAAATACCGTTTTGTGTTTCTAAATCGTCCTTTTCCTTTTTTTTCCTTTCTGGAAACTGACTCTGGTTTTATGCGAGTTTTTACTTTACCAGATATGCATTTTTTTTTCCCTTCTTCATCTCTTTCTGTCGGTGAGGCTTCTGTACTGGTTTCTGCCGATTTCCTGTTCATACCTTTGTATTTTGTTTCTGCGTTGCGTCAATTTGTTCGTGTTTCGAAGCTCAATTCCTTCCGCCATTAATTTCCATTTTGTATTCGATTTTGAACTTTTTCCAGTGTCAGTCTATCACTGTTGCTCAGCATATATAAAAAACAAAAAATCGTCTTTCGCATTTACAGTCCACAGTTGCTCATAGATTTTGGTTGTTGAAATTGGATCGAATTTGTTTATAGAGATTCTCAATTTATTTATTAAAGAATTTATTCATTTAATTTGTATACCTTCAGTTTTGAAGGTACGGGCGTTCTTCAATCTGTAGGATCTATGATAGCTTCGAATCGAGATCTCTGGCTATTCTTTTCTGCATTATGTTGCATGTCCTTTTCGAATCTTATCTGCATTTCTGTATTCACAATGCCTCTTTCAGGTCCCTAAAACAGGATAGAAATGCGGCTTAGATTTTTACTTTTTACCATTTTCTACATAAGATTTCTCGTTTCAAAGAGATGATCATGAAATTCATGATTTCGGAATTAGTTGTAATGTAGACTCAATTTTTAGTTCATTTTATCAGTACAACTGCATAATCGGTCGTTTTTATTTACCAATTCCCTTTGTTTTTCCTTTTTCACTTGACTAACAATTTCCAATTTTAATCTTGACTTTTGCAGAGCTTATAGTCAAATATGGAACGGCGGAGCTGGCCGTGGAAGAAAAAGTCTTCTGATAAGGCTGCCGCTGAGAAAGCCGCAGCTGCCGCAGACTCTTTTGCTAGCCAGGCAGAGCAAGTAAGTTGATTGACATAGTAAATTAATTTTGTACTTTTTTTTTTGCCCCTTCTCTAGTTAATCAGTAATTTTTGGTGTCATAATGTCATAGTACCTTTACCAGCTATTCTTTCTTTTTCTCAATCATTCTATTAATGAGCCTTTCAAACATTTTGCATATTCAATACATTGAGCCTTCCAATGGGCACCTTGTGATTAGTTTTTTTTGTTTTTACTCAAATTCTAATAATTTTTATGCAATTTGTGCCTTAACTTGATGGTATTTGTTAGGTTTGTGGTATTCTGGTTAGTTGGGGCATTATTTTTTCATTAAATGTTGTGGGAGACAACCAAGATTTACTTGCTGGATTCTTTCTCATGTATGAATGTATTATGCACACAAGCATGCTGTTGATTTTGACTTTCGTTGTTAAGTACTCTGGTCACCAGCGTATCCTATTAGTTTCTTTCGAATTTTGATGGAACAAATTTAGTAATATTCTTTTTTTTTTTCTGGTTTATTTTTCACATTATCAGGATAGCTACAAAAAGCCAAAATATGTTCAAATTTCTGTGGAGCAATATTCCCATCTGACTGGCTTGGAAGATCAAGTGAAGAATCATGAGGAACAAGCGAAGGCATATGAGGACCAAGTTCAGACGTTGGAGGATGAAATCACGGATTTGAATGAAAAGCTCTCCGAAGCCAATACAGAGATGACTAACAAGGAGAACCTGGTTAAACAGCATGCTAAAGTTGCTGAAGAAGCTGTCTCAGGTATGGTGTTGATATAACCCTACTCCAGAAAGAGTAGAGTTCTTGATCAAGCGCTTGATCATTCTTGGCTTGACCAAACTTAAATAGTTGAGTACGTGTGTGCTGCAGGTTGGGAAAAGGCTGAAGCAGAAGCTCTTGCATTAAAAACCCATCTAGAATCTGTGACTCTTTTGAAGCTCACTGCTGAAGACCGTGCCTCACATTTGGATGGTGCTCTTAAAGAGTGCATGCGGCAGATACGAAATCTGAAGGAAGAAAATGAACAGAAATTACAAGATGTTATGATTGCCAAAACCAAACAATGTGAAAAAATCAAGCTTGAACTCGAAGCAAAGATAGCTAATTTAGACCAAGAACTCCTTCGGTCTGCTGCAGAAAATGCTGCTATTTCCAGGTCTTTACAGGAGCGTTCAAATATGCTATTCAAGATAAACGAAGAAAAGTCACAAGCTGAGGAAGAAATTGAGCGTTTTAAGAGCAACATCGAGTCTTGTGAAAGGGAAATAAATTCTCTGAAATATGAACTCCATTTAGCTTCCAAGGAGCTAGAAATTCGTAATGAGGAAAAGAACATGAGTATGAGGTCTGCAGAAGCAGCCAACAGGCAGCATATGGAGGGCGTTAAAAAGATAACTAAGTTAGAAGCTGAGTGCCAAAGATTGCGGGGTCTTGTGCGCAAGAAGTTACCTGGTCCTGCTGCACTGGCTCAAATGAAGCTGGAGGTTGAGAGTTTAGGCCGAGATTATGGAGAAACTCGACTACGGAAGTCTCCTGTTAAGCCTTCTAGTCCACACATGTCCCCACACATGGCCCCAGTGACTGAGTTTCCTCTTGACAGCATACAGAAATTCCACAAGGAGAATGAATTTCTCACGGAGCGGTTATTAGCAATGGAGGAAGAAACAAAAATGCTGAAAGAAGCTTTGGCAAAGCGCAACAGCGAATTGCAGACTTCAAGGAGTATGTGTGCTCAGACAGTTAGCCAGCTTCAAACTTTAGAGGCACAACTTCAAATCAGTAATCAACACAAAGGTTCCCCTAAATCTGTTGTTCAAAATCTTCAGATAACCACCGAAGGTTCCTCTAGTCAGAATGCAAGCAATCCACCAAGCTTAACCTCGTTGTCCGAAGATGGAAATGACGATGACAGAAGCTGTGCTGAGTCTTGGGCTACAGGATTGGTCTCTGAGCTCTCTCACTCCAAGAAGGAGAAAAACAATGAAAAGTCAAACAAAGCTGAAAACCAAAACCATTTGAATCTTATGGATGACTTTCTGGAGATGGAAAAGTTGGCTTGTTTGCCAAATGACTCGAATGGAGCCATCTCGATTGCTGATGGTCCAAACGATAAAACATCTGAAAGTGAGAAACTTGATGCTTCCGGAGTGATCAGCATCAGCAAAGATATCCAATCTGAGCAGCAGCACGATTCAAGTCCCTTGGCAGGGGATCAGCAACCTTCAAATGTGGAACTTTCAGGTTCCAGTCCTGGATCTGATGAAAGCCAGCTGCCACTGGTGAACCTCCGATCAAGAATTTCTGTGCTGTTGGAGTTGTTATCGAAGGACACTGATTTTGGGAAAGTTATTGAAGATATCAAACATGTGGTGAAGGAAGCACAAGATACTCTGCACCCGCACACTGTAAACTGTGTTAGCTCTGAGGCCATATGTGACAGGCAGGCAAACCCTGATGATTCTGGCTTAACCGCAGAAAAAGAAATCACTTTGTCCCAGCCCGAAAGAGAGACGATGAAAGTAATAAGTGAAGATTTGGCATCTGCCATTTCTTTGATCCATGACTTTGTGCTGTTCTTGGGCAAAGAAGTGATGGGAGTGGATGACATCTTTCCTGATGGTAATGGATTTAACGGAAAGATTGAAGAGTTCTCTGGCACGTATAGCAAAGTCACTCATGGAAACTTAAATTTGGTTGAATTTGTTCTTGGCCTTTCTCATGTTTTAGCAAACGCCACGGAACTCAAGTTTAATGTTCTAGGCTTCAAGGGTGTTGAAGCAGAAGCTAATAGTCCTGATTGCATTGACAAGGTAGCCTTGCCACAGAATAAGGTGGTTGAGAAGGATTCATCAGAAAGATATCAAAATGATTGTCTCCACACTTCTAATCATTCTAACCCTGAAGTTCCTGATGACGGAAATCTAGCATCTGGATATGAATTGAATGCGGCACCATGCAAAATCTCAGTGGAGGAGTTTGAACAAATGAAATCAGAGAAGAATAACCTTGCAATGGATTTGACAAGATGTACTGAAAATCTGGAGATGACCAAGTCTCGATTACAGGAAGCTGAGCAGCTTCTTGCAGAATCTAAATCACAATTTTCTTCTGCTCAAAATTCAAATAGCTTAGCCGAGACGCAGCTGAAGTGTATGGCAGAATCATACAGGTCACTAGAGTCACGGGCTCAGGAGTTAGAAACTGAGCTGAATCTTCTGCGAGTCAGAACAGAAACTCTGGAAAGTGAGCTTCAAGAAGAAAAAAAGAATCATCAAGATGCGTTGGCCAAATGCACCGAGCTTCAAGAGCAGCTGCAAAGGTTAGTGGCAATCCTTGTTCCATTGAAAGCCTCCGGATATTTTTAATTTTACTCCTTCGGCTCACAATATGACACCGTTGGTTGAAAATAATTGGAAAAGTAATTATAGCTTTTGAGTACTCAATATGCGATTTGTCTCTAATTTCTGCCTATCTTGATCTTTGTTAGGAACGAGCAATTGGCCGCTGAGACTGAATTCAAGGCCAAACAGGTGAGCCTACATTGATTATTGCTTCTTAAACTGGACTTGGAAACAGGCATTTAACATCTTCTAATGCTACGTAAGACATTTATTATAAATCATATCGAAAGAACTATTAATATCTCACTTGCCTTCTTTTTTTTCATTTCATGCGTGTGCTTAATCGATTTTGTATATTCAGCATTGATCTATCCTGAGCTACTTTAAAAAATTAGATGCTAACAGTTTGAATTGTCATTTTACCGTTTCAGGACCGGGAGCTGGCGGATGCAGCTGAGAAGCTTGCCGAGTGTCAAGAAACCATATTTCTTCTTGGCAAGCAGTTGAAATCTTTGCATCCTCAAACAGAGGTAATGGGATCTCCACACAGTGAGAGGAGTCAAAAGGGTGAAGGGTTCATCGACGACGAACCCACCACCAGTGCCATGACTTTACAAGACTCGACGGATCACGCTGAGCCGGAAGGTGCTTCGTCTGCTGTTGTAAACAGATTGGGTAGTGAGTCACCCATCAATCTTTATAACTCCCCAAGTAGCCCCTCTGAAGCAGATGCAAACACACTCTTAAAATCCCCCGTCAGTTCCAAAAATCCGAAACACGGGCCTACCAAGTCGACTTCCTCATCCACCTCCTCCACCCCTACACCGGAGAAACACCCCCGTGGCTTCAGCAGATTCTTTTCCTCGAAAGGAAAGAATGGTTATTAAATTTGCAGCTGGAGGCGCCTGGATAATAATATATCATCTTCTGCCGGGAAAGGCCATTTACAAGTAAGTAATTATTAGAAGCACCAAAGTTGGAGGAGTGAGGCTCCTTCATTTATGTTATAGAAATCTCAATCATTTCTTGTGAAGGGTCAGGTAATTTTGTAGCTAATGGCTGTATATTATATCACCATCATCATCATCATCCATATCTGTTCATTTGTTTTTTTTTCCCCTCCATTATTTTATTTCACTTCTTGTGTATTTTGGTTAAATTGAACCATGGCATAGTTTATGAAGGATTCAAAAATATTTTCAATACAGTATAATGCTGTCAGCAGTTTTTATACGTTTTGGCAGAAGGCGACCAGATGTTTAAGGCCTTGGTCTCTGGATTGAAACTTCTAGTCGTATGGGGTCTTGCCTTATTGGACTCCATCTTGGAGTTTGTTGACTAATTTGTACGTTGAATTTGGATTAGGTAGATTCCGATGCCAATTTCGAATCTTCCCAATGAGAAATTCTTGAGTGTGTCATCGGTTATATAGAATCGTGTGTCTATTTTTTATAGGACTTGACAGAAGAGGACCAGGTTGTTGTTTAAGGCCTGCTTGGTCTCTGGATTGAAACTTCTAGTCATATGGGGGCTTGCCATCTTGGGCTCCATCTGGTTAATGTGTTTTTTTTTCTTCCCGAAGGATGAGGTTGATCAGGCTCTGGGCTCGACAGCCTCCAATGCAAGGCTAAAAAAACCCAATTGAATAGTTTGTACAGAAATTAAAAAGCAGTGTGTTCTTGGGTGCTGAAGAATCTGTTCTTGGAAGAGGAAGGAGATCTATTGGGAATTTTTTTAGAAGCAGCCCGGGTAAAAGCTCTTTAAAAACTTTTCCTTTCGTTAAGCACTCGTCCAAACTTTTGGCTTGCCATAAACTGGGCTCAGGGACTGCAATCAGCCGCTTCCCTTGTAGTCAAGGACGGATCCTTTCCTTGGGCTGGGCCACCCAAAGTTAGGTCCTTTAGAATTATAAATTTAATTCAATATAATTTAATTTTTTTTAGTCAAACAACTTATTTTAATTAGCCCAATTCAATTTAAGTTTTTTTTAAAAAAATATTAGTTCTTTTAAGTATAAATAAGAGTTTTTTTTTTTTACTAATTGTTGATATTGAATGTTTGATTTAATTAAGCAAAAATATTTTTTTTATGTATATTATTGTAATGGCGAAATAGAATTGATCGGTTTTCTTGATTAGTTAGCTAGTAGATGAACTCATAGTCTTTTTATTCTTAGTTTTTATTATTGTAGAAATTCATATAATAAATTGTGTTGTTAAACTCTGCATATATGTATGATTATATAAAATTTTAATCATCATCAATATGCTCGAGAAGTAAGGCTCATTACGTCTGCATAAAATTCAAGCGTACTGTCAAATTTCTTTTTTATAACAAATTAATATAACATTCATGTTAAAAAAATTCAAGATCCGAGATAGTCATTTTATTAGGCAACCCTCATGTTGGAATTAAATTTAGTCCATCTAACAAATGAGTCTTGTAGTTGTCACTTCGTTTTCGATGTTTATAGTCTGGAGTAAACAGATTGGAACCTTCTATGTCGGTACCAAAAATCGATGCCTTAGGTGACGTGGCTCTTTTCTGACATCATCACATCTAGGATCCGCTTTTTTTTTAAAAAAATAAAAATTAGAGGCAGCCCTGCTCTCATCTTATTGTCGAAATCTCTATGAGTTGAATGATGTCACTCTGATTGTTTAGCTTTCAAAGGCTTTTTAAAGACCATCCAAGGCTTTCCATTTTGAGGAGGGGTGGAGAAGGAGAAGATATGTTTTTGGGCTCGGATCCGTTGTTCCCTTTCTGTGTCTCCCTTTGAGTCTTACTCTATATGTGTACTCTAACTTAACTGAGACTCTGAGAGTTAATTTTGTTAATTTATTTTATTTAAATTAAATTCAAAAAGTCACAACAAAAATAATTTAAAAAGAAAATTAAACGTTTCTTATTCATTCTCCATTCTTCTTGCTTGATTTGAAATCTTTTTAGGGACATACGAGAAGGTTCTCTTGTGGCCAATGGGTTGTTGATAAATATGGTCGTCGTTGACATAGATAGGCTCATCTTTCTGGCTTCTTCACGTAACACAACCTCCATATGTCGTTTTAATTTTCTCTTGTGATGTTAATTCAAATAAAACCAAGTTAATAGGAGTTCATTCCCATTTAAGTTAGGGGCACATGTCGGCACACAGAATAGGAGACACCGAAATGAGGCAGCGGATCCGCTTCCATGCCTACTTATATTAGTCGATTCTAATTGTATTAATATATGATTTACAAATATAATGCTCTTGATAAGTGTTCTTTATTTTAGCCGATACAGCTATGTAATTACTTTTGGGTCGGAATATTATGCATCAAAAACGAAAGGCTAGTAGCCATAGGGCTTCAATTAAGGCTTGGATCACGTTTCGTCGCTGGTTTGGCCTGTGACATAGATAGTCAAACCTTTTTTCACAGAGATTAGTTTTTTTTTTTGGGTCTGAACAGAGATTAGTTCTTCATTCCTGGCTTTTGCACGACATTCTCTGCATGTACACAATTTACGTTTAATAATGATTGATGTTACCAAAGTATGTAATTATGTATAATTAATCTCTCTCTCTTGTATGCAATGAACAAACCATCCATTGGCCATTGGTTTCCTTCCCCTCACATGCAAGCCCAAGACAACTGCAAGAATATAGGAGTGATGGATTTGAACTTCATACAAAAATTTAAGAATATCGGGTTCAGTTGGTTCTAGTGTTGATTTATAAACAATTGATCTTAAATTCGAATCATGATGATATATTGTATGAGTAATTTCCAGAAATTTCCTCCTCCCCTGTAATAAAAAAAGAGCCTCGGAAAAACCTTAGCTTCTGTTTTCTTTCCTCCTTATCCCAAAGGAAAAACATTAATTAAGGGGGAAGAGGGCCCTCTCCTCAATTGTTTTTCCTCTTTTTCTTTCAGGCTCATAATAAAAGTCCCTTTATGGTGACCATTTGGTCCGAATCATGCTCATATTTGTGTTTCTCAACATATTATTATGCTCTCTTTTTTTAATTCATCCCGTTACCCAAAATCTTCCTTCAAAATTTTTTCTTTCCTCAAATCTTCTACCTTACCATTGGAGTAGTTTTGTCGTTATATCCCTTGTTGGTTTCGGTCACAGTAGTTAGAATATGACCTTTTGTCATTTATTTGCTTTTAAGCGCAATTGGATCGCTGGAAATCAAGTATTATTCATATCCGTTATACTTTTTAGTTCTTCAAGATCAGAAGTGATGGGTTTGATGATGGTGACTGTTTCTTTTCACGGAGATAGTTTTTTTAGGATTATAAGCGCTATTGAGGGTTTTGGTTGTTTTGTGGATTTTGTTTTGTAATTTTGCATAATTTTAGTAATGTGGATTTGTTAGTTGTTAGTGCGACTTTGTCTACACGAGTATTGTCATTTTGGCTTGTCGGTCTTACTGTCATAGCTTCATTTTTATAAAATAATTGTACACCTTCTTATGATATACAATGCTATCTTTTTTTATAGGAAAAAAAAATTTAAAAGCCTCGAGTAATTAGGTCAGCAATATAAAATAATACAACCTAGTTAGATAATATAATGCTTCATCTTATGAATTGGGAAAGTAATTTGATATATTAGTAAATGGCAAGTTATTGATAATATTAAAATAAATTAGTGAGTACTTCGTTCATGTCTCTCAAATTTTGTCTGCAAAGTTCATATTATTAATTGGGAAAGCAAAGATAACCTGGATATAACTTACTACAACCACATAAACAGTGGCGGATCCATAATTTTTTTTTCTGGAGGGTCAGTATGTAAATTATACTTTGAATAGTCAAAATATGTATAATTTGAATAGTCACATTATACTTGAAAAGAGCATATTATATAGAATATAGAAATTTTCTTTTATTGTTTGAAAAAAATGCGTGGTGAACCCTTTTAGTAATAGGCTGATAGCAACAAGTACTATCAGAATAATGGTACTCATATAAAGAATGTGGTTGACACTGAATATATATAATTTTTTTATTGCGTCATCAATATTTTTATACCAAAACTCTATAAGAAATAATTCAAAATGAAAAACAAGTAGCGTGCTATACTAATATCAATTAAAAAAAATTATAGTAAAACAAAAAAAAATTGGGAGTATCCCAGAGCTGGGGTTTGGAGGGCAAAATTTCTATGTTTACAGGAATCAAGATTATTTTTTGATTGAACGAACAAACTTAAAATACAATAGTGAGTGATTAAAAGGTAAATTTTCATACCGGAATGGGTCAAGATCAATGCTTCAATGGAAAATTCAAGAAGTCGAGTGGGTTAATTGACCTCCTTTACCCCCTCAATGAATCCGCCACTACACATAAATACATAAACACAAATATCATTCAGATAAGTTTAGTGAGGTTAGTGATTAGATTGTAATGAGCCAGATCAATTACGTAGGACGTTGTTAATTTGTCATGCACTTAGTGCTATAATCATAATATATTTCTCTTCATAAGTTGTATGGGAGGTTTTAGGTTCATGTCAACTTCTATAATACGCGAGATCATTTTTTTTCTAGATATATCGCTTCGTGTTATTTCATGTTGGACTTTGAAAAGGTAAATGGGCGCGTCAATGGTGGATACAGCTGGAAAAAAAAAATAGGAAGATCGACGAAAGAAAGGGAATGTGGTAGCCCGTAGCCTATGGTCTGCCCCTTTGTATACTCTTGAAAAACCCCCCCACTCACACACATATATATATATATGTATGTATGTATGTATGCCTACTACCCTACAATTATGCCCACCTCCCAACATCCATGGCTATCCGTGTCCAACACCCAACTCATCATCTATTCTTTCTTGACTCTTGAAGAGACCTAAATAATCAAACTAGAAAATGAAAGCATTTTGGTCAAGGCAATTCAAACCCACACAAAGTGACTAGAAGAGTTTTTTTTTTTTTTTCTTCTATATATCATCCTATCATAAAGCGATTCTCCGATGTAATTGGTGTATATTCCATAATCTACGTACGTATGAGAACGTTCTATTAACATTTTGAAGTAGGGTCATTGGCCCACTTCTTTCAAAATTGATATATAGTGTCCTTAACTTGCAATAGTCGTATCACCTACAACTCAATACGTGTGAAATTTTATCACAAAAAGTCTCGATAATTTTATGATTGGAACCACATGTTATGTTGTATATCTCCTTTAAGTTTCTAATGTGAAAATCTATTATTCTAACATAATTTTTTTTACATGAGTCACGTGATGAGACAGATAGACATATAAAATGATAGATTACAAAAAAAAAAAATCTTAAATAATTTATCTAATATATTATACATGAAGATGTTGATCGATTATCATTTATAAATATATAAATTAAGATTGAGAAAGAATATCCTCCTTGCATGGAGCATATTAGGGGACGCAAGTACTTATTGTCAAATCAAGATCTTACATATTAATATTAGGGTTGGGTTTTGTAGTTGCCTTTTTTACCCTTTTGAAGTGAAGAATACTTATGAAATGACGTTTTTACCCTCTAAGCCTCATTTCTCTTTCTAGCTTTGAGATAGATATATAGGTGGTGGACCCAGACGCTTTTTTACAAGTTCAATATTAATCCATCTGCAAATTAATTGTTTTTATTATAATTATTATTTGTTCATGATTAATTCAAGAGAAAAATAAAAAAAATAATTGAATGTGACTAATCCCACAATTAAAGGAAGTTTTTGTTGGTGCAAAATGGACTACGCATGTCACTCACCCTTAATTATTTGATTATGCATCGTCTGTTGCCTGCAGCTGGCTCATAATTATCCACAATGTGACTTTAGAGCTACTTGATTTGATATTTTGGCATATAGTTGAGTGCACTTTATCTTCACTGTAATGTAATTAAGAGGAAACTATTATAAACGTACATAAAATTTACACATATTTTAACTATTTGTTTTTAAAAATTTATTATTAATAATAGATATTCTTAAATCATATCTAAACCTATAAAGATAATCTTTCTATTCAATTTTTAATAATTTTTTATAAGAATAAATATAAAATTATCATATAATTATACTTTTTAATACAAACTATTAAAAAAGTTAATATCTTATACTTTTAAGTTAGATACGGCTTAGGAACTTAGGGCTGATAATAGATTGTGTCTTGTTGTGTTATAAATTATATTTTATCTAAATATGTCCAATTCAAACTCGACTTGTTTAATAATCGTGTAAAAAAAATTCAACTCAAACACAGGTTATTAGTGACTCAGGTAACCTGTGTAATTCGTGTAATCTATTTAATAAATAGGCTGCGCTCGAAATCCAATTAACATATGACCTTTTTAACCCTTTAACATATCTAACATATTTAACCTATTTAAACTATATGATTTAATAGATATATACGTAAGTGAATGGGTAGATATATGAATTAGCAATTGACACATTTATTGAACGAATTAATATATAAGTCAATATATGGGTTAACAGGTTGACCTGAAATATATACATTTATTAAATGGGTTAATAGGTCATTATACATGTTAACAGGGTAACCCGAAACTCATTTGTTTATTAAACGTGTCATAACGGATTGACTCGAAAATTAAAACCCACAATTTTAATCGTGCGGGTTAATCTGGATAAATTTTGTGCGGATTTCGAATTGTGTATCGAGTCGAGTCAAAAATTGTCACACTTATAGGAACCTATGATACTAATAATAATGTTCATGATGATAGCTAAGATTAATGTAAAGTTTAAGAACGCTAACAACCATTTTCCTTATAAATAAACATTCTCTTTCTGTATCTTTTTAAAATATACGAAATTATAATAATAGAAAAATATAATAAAAAACAACCCAGTCAAAAGCTTGACGACGAATATGAGTAGATATCCTCAGTGAACACATTTAATATTTGTCGAAACAGCTTGATAAAATAATATAACTAGAATCGTAAAATCTCTTAAACATCAACAACGTTATTATTACCAAAACAACTGATCTTTGCATTCATAGAAAGAAAAATTAACTAACATAATCAATCGTAAGAGCCGCTCAAATTATTTATACAAACCAAACACAAATAAAGTAAAAAAATAAAATATTAAAACAAAACAATCCAATGAAGACACAAATGAACCACATACTTCAACCGTTGTCATTAGACTCATTACCAATCACTATCATCCACCGCGAAATCTATATTTTAAATCGTAAGTTAAATTAAATTTAACTCAAGTACAAATGAACACACAATCAATCTGGGTTGTTAATTTTTACTCTTGGATCTGTTTTACCTCGTCGTACTACTATAGCACATGTGAAAGTTTGTCTCTTTTTTCAACAGATTGTGGTCCCTCCTTAATTTTGGGGGCCCTCTCCAACTTCCCATTGGCTTTATTACAAAATTCATTACTTAAGCCCGTCATTCATGGATTAGTGCATCTAAATCGAGTTTAAAGTACGCATCATCAACTAATTCCTAACTTAATTCTATTTTAATTCGAATCGTAAATCCATCTGGTAGTACATTATTGTACTTTATGCTTCAATTAAGGCAGCAAAAAATATTACAACTTGTGTATACCAAAAATAGATCAATTTAGACTTGTACCATTGAAATTGTTCGGTTCGTTTTTTTTTTCAGAGTGAAGGGGACCACTTGTAAAGAGAAGGTAAGAGCAAAAAAATACTAATATGGTGCTGACCAAACAGCCTCTGATGCTTACGTCAGTTTAAGTGAGAATGATACTGTAGTAATTTATGCAACATGAGAGTAAGACTATTATTACTTTTTATAAGTAAGGTATTCTTATATTTATAGTGACATTGAATGTTTTAAGTGAAATAGATCGATATGGAATATATGTCCTTATTTCTGGAGCTAACACGTGCCATATTGGTCATGAGTTACAATTGTATTTGATTCAGTCGACCGAATAGTAGGTAGGCCGATCAGATTTGACAGGCCTTGTGTATTTACCATGGTTGGTTTAGTGCGTTGTGCCATATATTGTATGTATTATTTGTTTTCTTCAAGCTGTGAGTTAGATGTAATTTTGACAGAATTGATCAGTTTTTATCAGATTGATCAAATTAAGTATGAACACAGCTAATATCGTAATATATATTCCATAATAGCTGAGGGTGGGGATTAGATAATCTTATGATTCATGAACATGCACATAGAATCACAGATGCGTTGGAAGTATGCAATCACAATCAAATACAATTTAAGCTAGCTTTTCAAGGAAGTGCTAATTGATTAATTTTATTTTTTTTAATCAATAATTAGTGTAATATTTGACTGGAAACTAACTTTGTTTGCCGAATTCAGTGAATATAATTTTTTTTAATAATATTAATAATTTCATTTCTCAAAAGACTCCACCTCCACTAGGGCACAGGACGCTAGCTAAGTAGCCATGTTCTTTCATTTCTCTCATTTTCTCTGCACTGTTTCCCATTGAAACTAAACCTCTCCTAAATAGTAGAGACTCCATGATCTCCAAAGTCAAAGATTTTAACAAGATCTTGGGGCCATCCATTACTATGGCTTATACACCAAGAATAATCGACAAAATCCAATCGAATGTCTAATACGTCTTCCTCGTCGTCAATACGATTCCTTCACGTATTTTTTGGCAAATTTCTCTACGTAAATAAATTCTGTCGTTAATGGTATGGTTGGATAAAAGAAAATAACAAGAGATGTGATAAAAAGTTAGAATTTTTAAATTCCTACGCAAGTGAAATTGTAATTTCCATAATTTTTAACATTGATATCCCAACGTTATAATTTACAAATCAGAAAATTGTAAATATGGAATTGCAAATTTTCATTAAACTAGAAATTATTTATCCAAACACACTCTAAACGAATTTTTTAAAGTAGAATCGGTCATTTCTCAATGTATTCTAGTGCGGATAGTTAGTGTTGTCATTTATCTTTTTTTTCTTTCAAGAGCAAAGTATAATTTATAATTTTATGATTCAGTAAAAAATATATAGTTATACTTCTTCCCTCAAATATTCAGTTGGCTAACTTGAATTTTCTATTCCGTATCAAACGGAGCCTTTCATTATATTTACTGTTAAATAGTCTGTTAAGTACCGATATATCCAAATTTCGACCCATATTTAACTGATATGGGCAATCAATACTTTTATGTTTTGTAGTTAATGTTTTTTTTTATTATTTTGGAATATATGACATTTATTGATTGTCCATATAAACTAAGGTAGGTTCAATTTCGAACACATAATACTTAATAGACTATTTAACAAAAAAAATATTAAATTGAAGGATTAATCCTTTAATTTTAACTAAATCAATAAAATAATATATTGTAATTTTTCTTTTTTTTTCTTTTTTTTTTTTTACAATTGATTTTTTTGCTTATAATTTTCTTGTGCAGTTGGGATCTTATCTCCACTTCACAATTCCATGTCCCATAATTTATGAAATCCAACCACAACAAACAACCTAAGAAATTTAGAATATGATTTTTCTTGTCTTTTTATTTACTGTCACATTAATCAAGGAATCTATTTTATTATTTACTGCGGTAGAAACTTTCTGAAGTTACAACGTGCAGAAAAGGCCAGATTGATTGAAAGGGCACAAAAAGTGCAGAACTTTCAACGACTGTGTGCGTCCCGATGCTCTCTAGCATGTACGGTCATTGAGCTTGCGCCAATTCCAATGTACTGAATTTACTATTCTGCCCTCAAACCCTATATCCGTCATCTTCTTCAGATTCATAATTTATTATATCTGGATATGTTTTTAATTCACTGGTCCAAGCACCATCTTAAGTTATAAATTCACAAAATTTATATGAGAAGGTCATGCAGGTATTAAATCTCAGCCGTCCGATTGGTTGGTCGTCAATTAAAGGTGATTAATAATGCAAACTTTTTGGGCAAAATAGTAACAGAAAACAAAACATATGGCCGAATTTAACTAAAACAAAATTAGTGAGTAAAATTACATTACTATCAACCGTTTAAACGGATAAACAAGATAAACCGTTTAAACGGATAAACAGGACATTCTGTGTATCTATGTGGCTGAAGCTGATGGCCGTTAAGAATCTGTGTTGGTATTTAACAGTTTTAACTGATAAACTGTCAAGTTAAAGCAGAGGAGACATGGCAGCACAAGATAAGTAAACATGGAGGCGCACCAGACAAAAAAAAAACCCAGGAAAGAAGAGCAGGTGAAAACAAGACAATTAACCTCAAATTTAATCTTAAATAATTAATATTAATATTAGCTCATCATCTCCGACAGGGTACGTTTTGGTGTACAAACAAGCCACCGCAAACACCACCGTGGGAAAAAAAAAGTCTCAAACTTTATAATAAAAAATTTACATTTGCGAACCCAGATCATATGAATTTTCATGGGTTTTTCTCCAATTTTCATTTTTTGGGTCAGAGTCATTATAATTTGAAATTACCCAATAAGAGAGAAAAAAAAATTAAAAACAGAGAGAAGCAGTAAAGCAGCTTCGTCTTCTCGAATCTCGATCGATTTTCTCCCAAAAAGTGAAGAAATTTAGTTAAGTTCATCTTAGCATGGACGTTAATGACTGAAAGGCGACTTCTTCACAAGGGATTGTGAGACCCATATCGTGATCGAACCCGAATTCTTCCTCGGCTTGGTGGAGCAGGCTCTGGAACTCGGGTCGGGTCAAGAATGAGATGGGTACAATGTACCTGCTTCTGTTTTCTCCAACATAGACCACAAAATGACCTTTTGGGACATCCAAAGGGAGGCCTTGTTCGTCGTAATGTTGCTGCTTCTTCCCCAAGCTTGAGCATCTCTTGAGGATCTGCTTCAGAACTGCTGCCTGTGGAAGCCTGTTAGATTTTCTGATGGCCATTTTAATTTGAAATTTAGGGTTTTTTTTTTGGTGTGTGTGAGAGAGAATTTGAGTTGGAGTAAATTGGTGAAGTGAAGAAGGTGGAGGTTGAGGGGTGTTTGAAATGGGTGTGTGGGGGTATTTATGGTGAAACGCTCTGAGACTATGGGGTTGAGAGAGAACTAGAGTCATGTGGGGTTGTAGCCTGTAGGGCCATAGGAGAGAAAGAGGTGGTAATTTTCGACTAAATAATTTAAATTTGTATAAAATTTATTAGTATGATAAAAATTTCAGATTTTTAAAAAATCAACTTGATATACTATATTTAATAAATATGTGCATTTTAGATCAAGGTATTAATCTATATAATAATTTATTAACTAATTTAATAAATGTATTAATCACTAATTCATATATCTATCTATTTATCTACATATATACATATTAAATCATGACAATTTTAAGATTATTTGGGTATGAATTCATAATTTATTGATGGCATTTCAAGGTTGAGTTCGTTATTCTTGATCTAATTATTAAACCAGTTGAGGTTAGATTAAACATATTTAGATTAAACAGAATTCATGACACATCACGAACTCGACAAAACTCGATCCAACCAATTTTTAGCTCTAAAAGAAAGGGAAAGATGTTGAAGAACACAAATTACCGTATTAGAAATATAAAGAAAATAAATAATATATAATGTGCGTGATAAAAAACCTCGTAATATTTGACCATAATATATAAAAAAGATAGGATTAGAGGGTTTGTGCCAACTCAAAGAGGAATAAAACTAGTCTAGTCGTACTAATAAAGAAGATAAATACACACTTGAGATCGACGCCACATTTTAAGAAAGTCTAACATGAAACTTGTCAATTGATATTAGAGCTAATAGATAGCAATAGCATTAGAATAGTTGCCACATCAACAAGGCGTCTAAGTTGAAGATAATAGCAGTATTGAAAGAAACGAATCAACCAGTAATCTTTTGAGTGTATGATAGACTTATCAAAGCTTAAACTTTCGGATAATAGTAATGTTGAAAGAAACGAATCAACCAGTAATCTTTTCAATGTATGATAAACTTATCAAAGTTTAAACTTTCGGATAATATTAGTGTTAAAATTTAGAAATCCGTAATAATTGAAAGGTGCAAATTCATAACAATATCAATGGTAAAATAAATGGGGTCAATATCGACATGGAGGGAGCCACCCCATTGGGTTTACGTCCCCTTGTTGCCCTCCAAAAGGACAACTTGGTCCCCCCTCTCTCTCTCTCATAGTCACAATTCATGCAAATTTCTCAGTTATATTTTTGTCTACATTGATGAATTTTCAACTTGAGAAACATCCTACCAATTTCCCCTAATGCTCCTTTTGTTACTTACTTACTTTGATTAGTGGTGTTTGATTCAAATTTTGTCAGTGTCCAAAAAGGAAACAGTGAAATTCCCTACAAATTAATTACATTAGTAGATTTGGTACACTTACTAAGGGCAATTTATTATTTATGTATGCTATAAATTGTAGATTATAAATTCATAATGCAAAGTCCAGGTGGACCAGTGTGATAGCATAGCATAGCACAGCAGCAGGTCACAGGGAGAGAAGCTAACAACTTTTTTGCAACTTTGATGGTTGGCTCTGTGTATATAGGTTTGAAAATACGAGCTTCAAGCTTCAATTAAGGTCCAGAGCTGGGTTTGTCTCCTCTTTTTGGGTTCATTGACACATTCTTCCATTCCATTGTTTCAGCTTTGGAATCTCCATCTACCCACTTTTTTCACGCTCAAATTATGTTGAAGATTTTAGATTAGATAGGGTTAATATTTAATATTTAATATTTATATAATATAATCTCTTTCCTTAATATTCTTATATAAAAAATGATCAACCTTTCAAGGACTAGCTCCCAACTAATTTGTTGTTAATTATCTTTAAAAATAATAATAATGTGTTATTAGTTAAAGTAATAAGGCATGATATATAAATTTCTTCATTTATACATTATTTCGTATAGGAGAATACTTGTATTCTATTTTGGTGGTGTCTCCTTGTACAATTTTTTCAATTTATTAAATTTTGTTTGTATATATTGAAGGAAGTTGAGATTCCACCATGGTATAGTGGGCACGGTGCGGTTTGATACGAATATTGACAACATCCAAATACAAACCGTTAAAATCTTAACAGTTCGATACAGTTTGGATTTTTTAAAATCATAAATGAAAATGTTTCGATCCAAACTGTTATTAACGACCCAGTTTAGATCGAAACGGTTTGAAATCGTTTAGACATAAAAAAAAAAAATATTAAAAAAAAATACAAAAAACAATAGAATAACCAATACTCAAAATTTAGTATATTAAGTTTGCGGATGATTAGATTGCAATAATTACCACCATATTAAAATTTATCAAACAAACATTATTACTTAATAATTTTTTATTATACTTTTATCTGAATATACATGTATTTATCTAGGTATCCTTTTATTTTTATTATTTTTACTTTGTGTTAATAATATATTTAAAAATTAATAAAAATTAATATAGTCATTAACGGTCCTGTTTGAATTTAACGGATTTTCAAAATAAAAATCCAAATCCAAACTGTTATTAACATAACAAGTTTGAGAATTGATTTTTATCCGGTCAAATCTAAACCGTTGGATAAATAATGGTTTGAAGCGTATCAGTTAGTGATTTTAACGGATTCGTGCCTACATCCGAGTACCACTCTTTCGATTTATCAAATTTTGTTTGTACATATTGAAGGAAGTTAAGATTTCATCCAAAAACCAATTGACAATGGGGAGAGAGACTCAATTCCTTATAAGCTAATGGTAGCTTCACATTCTCACACTTACCCTTACGTGTAGAGAATTTTCAAGCCTAATACGTTAACAACTCATATTGGGTGACGTTGAACACGCGTGACGATTAAGCCTTACACGTGGGCTAATGTGCTCTAATATCGTGAAGGAAGTTGAGTCTCCATCTCAAAACCAATTGACTATGGGAGGAGAGGCTCAACTCCTTATAAGCTCTTGTAAGATTGTGCAACTTTCTAATGTAGAACTTTGTACCTTCACATTCTCACACATATATCATAATCAAAATAATTCACTTTCTACGTTATCATATCAAAATTATATCAGTAAAAAACCAACAAGATTAGAAGTCATTTATTCATTCATATATTTCAACTAAATGTACGGTACACCACGTGGATGGTGGATCTTACTTCTTACCAAAACCATGATTTATTTAATATATATATATATATATAAATGACTAAACGACCTCGAATCTTGTTAGATTTTTATAGAGTTGATCTTATTGACTTGAAGATTTAGAGAATAAACGGTTTTGATTATAACATATGTATAAAAACCTTTCAATAAATCGAAATGGTGGTACAAGAAGGTACTATCAAGGTGTGATATATACAAGTATTTTTTTTTTCTTATACTATTGAATATCACTGATAATTGAGGTAGAATGATTATTTAGAGCTTCGATTTTATAATTAAGGCTTGCAAATTGCGATCCTTACTTATGGCTTTGATCTTTAGAAATTTAGTTTGGAAATAAGATTAAGAAAGATAAGACGTCGTAATTATGGAGGGTTAACAATCCCAAAGACGTGATTATGAATAAGATACAATATGTGGATAATGATGAGTACGTAAATCCAAAAATGCATGTGCATGGCATGTACATGAGCTGCGTACGACCAGCTGATGAAAACTGGACGGTGACTCTGTGTAGGCCTCCTTTGATCTTAAATGCTGCTGCTGGCTTTATCATTTTTACTGTTTCTTTCTTTATCATTGTAATTTGCACATGAGGTTACAGATTTCACATGAACTGATAATATATATATATATATCTACTTTTTCTTGCAGGATTTTCAGAGGTTGATAATCCCCGGCCAGCCCCCACCGCCGGGCCACCCTCATTACCACCACTCGTGACAATTACTATTCACATCACCCCAGTAACATGGAAAACGACGACCCTTGATATACCGCGAGCTTCAAAAAATTCGTTTAATAATCATTTTGTTTAGTAAATAAAATTGATTTCTGAAACAAAAGGGGAGCGCGATATGTCTTTTTCCCGAGGATAGATCTCCTAATATAAATTATGAACATATATTACATGTATATAGTGGCGTAGTCAGGATTTAATGTCAGAAGGGGCCTAATCATTTTTTGTTTTACAAAATACTTTTAATGGATAATATTTTTATATTGGTTATTCCAAATTTGCAATTATATGGTTATACAAAATTTCACATTTTAATAAATTTCAAGGACCTTTTTGGTGATTTCTCAAAAAAGAAAAACTGTTTCACGACCTTTTTTGTCCTATTTATTTATATAAACACTATGAATCATATATTTATACGAATACTATGAATCATATATATATATATTCCTAATTTTTAGTCTAATAAAACAATAATTTAAGAAAGTTCATAAGTTTCATTATCATTATAAACATTTATAAATCAAAGGAAAATAGAAATTAAAAATTGAACCATTGGGAAATATGGAATAAACACATTTTAGGAGCATTTGTAGATAAGAAAGAATATAACGAAATTAACAAAATAGGCCAATAGGGTAAAGAATAGTTAAGAATTTAGATATTTTAAATAACTATATGGTAAATTAGTATAGTATTATATATTTAAATAATTTTTTTTTAAATACATAAAAAAATTGAATACAAATTTACAAGAGAACAAAAAAAAAGTGTACATAATAAATAAAAGATTTAAATATATTTATTACTCTATAATAAATATCTAAAATAAAATTCAATTATTATATAATAAATAAATAAAATATAAAAAAATTGAGTGGGGACCCAAGCCCCCTCCAAGCCTTGCTTGGCTCCGCCCATGCATGTATAAAATAATTATTAAGTACCAAGTTAATAATAATTTTGATATATATATAATTGATTATTGGGAGCTAGGTAGGTACATATGAATTAGGAGTGGGCATGGTGTAATTCGATACGGTTTAGATTTTATAAAATTAGAAATAAAACCGTTTCAAAATAAACCGCTATTGGTTTGGATCGATAAGAACAGTTTAGGGATGATAAAAAAATATGAAATATAGATTATATGAACTCAAATAATCACATTCACAATCAAAACATCTTAAAGATCCCTTCATCCATACATTCACAACTTGTACTGGTGGACATCATACTTTCGAATAAGTTTCTTTTATTTATACATTCACAATTTTAAGGTTCTTTTATCGATAAATTCTAAATCAAAATATAAAAACTAAAGCATAAAAGAAGTCTAAGACATCCAATTTAAGGTCATATAGTAGTTAATATATTCCGTAATGGTTTTATTTTGATTTAACGGATTTCCAAAATGAAAAT
This sequence comes from Prinsepia uniflora, assembly GCA_032719365.1. Classification (NCBI taxonomy): domain Eukaryota; kingdom Viridiplantae; phylum Streptophyta; class Magnoliopsida; order Rosales; family Rosaceae; genus Prinsepia; species Prinsepia uniflora. The sequence goes on along the minus strand of CM064866.1, from coordinate 1,443,508 downwards.
CCAAATTCAAACTATTGCTAACGTAGATTTTCAAATAGTTTGATTTTTATCCGATCAAAATCAAACTGCTGAATAAATAACTGTATAGAGTATATCGGTTAATAATTTTAACGAAGTTATAACCATTTCTAAAAGTTCCGTACGTACTAGCCAGATTGAGAAATGGCAATGAAAAGACAGGCATGTGTTGTGGTCCTAAATTAATCTGTGCTAGCTAGTACTAATAGGATGCACCAGCACGTACAACCATGTACAGAAGCATAGTCATAACGAGTCGATAAATTCAAAATTTAATGAGATAGGTGGTGGATCCAATGGATGCCATTGCCTCTGCCGTAGTCCCATGCATGTTCTGTGGTTCATAATCGGCCACGGCGACCTCTTTTTATATTTTACCGTCTTCAACCAAAACTTTTATCAATCATGCCACAACAAACGTTGTTGACACCGAAGCTAGCTCGAGTTTGATATATGTACGTACGGTTGTATGTCTCGAGTCGACTCGTCTATGCATGTATGTACTTGTGTAAGGAAGAAAGAAAACCCAAAACCCTATAATTATGAATAGCGAGTTATTTCTACATCAGATTGAGCAGTTTCTGAACTTTAAAACAACCACCATTTACCGACCCAAGTTGAATGCCCGGCAGATTTTCAAAATTGCGTGTAAACGTGAGAAACTAGGGTTTCGTATGATCCACAGACAAACATATACAAATGGTGGATAAAATATAAATATTAATGAGCTGGTATGAGATTGAAGGCTTTCAATGGGGACTTTTGAGTAGGCCCGGGTCATCTAGATGATGACAATGGTAGCTAAATTAGTACGTAGGAGTACCTCTATCCCCATGTTCGACGATTAATATTGGCTACTAAATATGAGAGTGAGAGGACATCCATGGACCCCCGATATTTGTCACCAATGGGCAATGAGAGCTTCATTAGGGTAGAAAATTGACTCAACCCAACTAGAGCACATGCCTTTGCCCCCAATTATACCTCTTTTTTAAGTATAAAGGACGACACCACAATATCAACAAGCACTCTATAGTCTATAGGGATCTAAGTCTTCCAAATATGTCCGCAATCACCTAGGCCTAGCTTAGCCATGTATCGTATATGTATTTTTTTTAAACTGTCCTTTGATTGTGTTATAGGCAACGGTGATCAAATATACATCACTCATATATACGACTCTTTTCTATACATTCATACGACAGTTTTATAAACAACAGTTCATAATCGTCATCTGATATTGATCAAATAGGCGTCACGCACATATATGACGTTTTTCTATACATTCATGACAGTTTTTATTAATAATAGTTATCGTCGTCTGATATTGATTAAATAGACAACATTCACATAGACGACGTTTTTCTATATAATCAGATGGCAGTTTTTATTGACAATAATTCATAATCCTCGTTTGATATTGATCAAATAACTAAGCATCACTCACATAAATAACATTTTTTTAATTTTATATATTCATACGACAATTTTTTATTGTTGGCATAGTGTATGATATAATACTAAATCCACCCGCGGGTTGGCATTCGTTGCTGATAACAGTTGATAGAATCCTAAAGGATTGACTATATTGGGTAGGGGAGTCTGGTTTATTATTGGGTTTTGTTAATTAATTAGGGCGGCCACTGATCTATCTCCATTCTCTTTATACCTGCAAAGGTCTATAATTGAAGCTATAGCCAACCACCATAACCACCATGTTTGTTCATTGTGAAGGGTTTATTTTATGATGCAAATTGATTAGTGGAAAGGGATCGTTCATGAAATGAAAATCAGACACAAAAACAACATGTTTCCGATGGGCTATATATGTACCAAGGAAAGATTTGAGTCCAACTATACTTGAGTATAGTACTACCGAATGGCATGAAGCTACATAACATGTTTCGTGGTACCCTATCTTGTTTGGTGATGATAAGGACTACATAATATGTTTTGGTATTTAGTACTTGTCATAATAGGAGTGAATGATTTGTACGTCTTAAAATCAAAAGATGCGTCATGAAGCTACATAATATGTTTCGTTGTACCCAATGTAGCTTGATGAAGATAAGGATGTACTAGTGACAAATATTGTCCTAATTAGGAATTTGTTTTTGGTTTTGAATTAGGAATTGGTTTACTTATTAGATTTGGTTATATTTGTTTTAGGATTCTGATTCTGTCTTGGATTGAAAGTTAGGTTTTATTATTCCTTGTTTACACATGATTAGTTGCCTATATAAGGCTACCTTTCAGTAACCCAATAATTTAGATTGATTACAGTGAAATATATTGGTTGGTTCTGAAGGTATCTAACATCCACTATGGGTGTACGGAACTTAGTTTCTCCTTACACCTATGGGCCATGAATATGAAGATTGCGATTTCCACGACATTATATTTCGTATATTTATGTATTTAACATAATATGATAACGGATTTGATATATGTCTTGTGATTTGCTTGTTTGTTATGCATTATCAATTTGGCACGTACTACATAAGTATAAGAACGTAAATGTTATAATATTATACGAGTGAATGGCAATGTTTTTAAATTAAAGGAAGTGGTAAATAGTATATACCATGAGGCAACATAATATATCAGTTATGTGATACATACAACTTACAAGACTTAATTTGGTACGTGACGATAAGAATTATGTAAGTTTTAAAACTTACGTGTTCTAATATGAATGGTCGATGCGTCTTGAGATTGAAAGACGTGATAGACCGTAGTGCATGTAAGTTATGAAAGGGGCCCATTACAGGTTGGAGCCTGGAGAAGAGAAGGACTTTACAAGGATGTATCTCAACCATACGTATCTGCACATGTACTGTATTGAAGATGGGGGAATTTTAATAATGTCGAGTTCAAATTAGTCGAAAAGACTGAAAACAGAAGTGACCCACAATTCCAGTTAGAGGGCCCAAAGCCAGCTTGGAGAATTTGTTGCATGGTCACCACCACAAATCACCATAGCCAGGTCAACTAAAAGATCAGTTCATCATTTGAGGTTTAAATGGAGCAGACAATTATAAATAGAGAAGGAACAAGAATCTTTTGACTTGGTTTTAAGAGATATTTCATGTTTTCAACCATCTCTCAAGTGAGCAAATGAAAAAAAAATAATTCAAGAATAAGATCCAACTGTTTCATTGTGGAAGAATAGTCTTTTAGCTATTTATATACGGAGTAGTCGGTGTGGTATATGCGAATCAAGATCAAGAAAGTTTTCAATTATTTACTCGAATCCATTTTCAAACTCCGCTGAACGAAACAAGAAGACACTTATTGTGAGCATAACGATCGAGAAAAGTAAATTTTCACTAAATAAATAAAATCCATTTTTGAATTCCATTCAGCGATATGAAGAGATGCTTATATATGGCACAACAAGCCGACCTATCTGAAATCTCGTTGAATAAATATTATAATAAGAAAGAAAAGTCTTCGCCTTGTAGATTCTTCCTAATCTAAGTCCGAGAGATTCTTTTTATGAAATCTACCTGAGTACAAGATCGGAAAGTTTGTTTACTTAAATTAGAGTAATTAAAACTATTGTATACGGTATGGGTTGCTCACATTGACTTTCACTATCTAGTCAACAAGCCCAATGACATTTTTCTTGTCAACAAAGAAACTTCAGTTAAAAAACTCAATTACGATTAAAATACATCTAGGGAGTGGCTTCTCAGCCTGATTTTCTCTTTCAATCTAAGCCACTCTATAATAATCTAAAGGTCATTAGTGTGCCGTCTTGATTCCCAGCCTATCTCCTCATTCCTCCTCCCATGTCAACCAAATGGGTTTTCTTTCTCATTTTGGAACCCAGAGTTCAATAGAGCTCGAAATAAAACCACAACTGTATACGATCTAGCAATGTATTCTATTGCAGACAATCGGAACAAAAAGATTAATAAAAAAAAAAGAATGAACATTTTACATGCTGGTTTGAAAATGAAAACGCTCCAAGGTTACCCTTGTGTTCTGCTGAGTCTCTTATGAACTGCCTCCGCGCTTCTCCTGCTGCTACACTAGTAGACCGGGGAATGAACTTAAGCTCAGTACTCTGGTACTAAGCTTCTCTTCATATAAATATCTAGGTAGATAAAACAGCTTGTTGCTGTGATGATGCCTCTTCTGTTTGCAAGCTCTCGTAATAGTTCACGAGAACCTTCCATCCCCCGGGGCACATGAAACCATCAGGAGGGTTTTCACCACTCTTTGCATAAGAGCGCATCTGAAACAACAATCATACCAAATTATTATACGGAGGATATTGAAGAGAGCTCCATTCGGCAAGTTCTTATGCATAATAAGAGTGGTGGGTGAAGCTTCACACCCAATTTGCATGAACCCGGAGATAACACTATTGACAGAAAACAAATGAAATTATGTTCCTACCTTGGTTCCTGAGATGAAGAGGAAATCTTTAGCACGTGAAGGATCGAAAAATGCCATCTTTTTCTCTATGGTGTCATAAGCTGCCACCTGACATTTGTAATTAAACAAGAACATTTAGGTTGGCAATACAGACAATGGAGCAAGATATCATCTCTGATAACTCATAACTCATACTCAAGTGTTGTACCCAGCTAAAACAGCTATTATCTTTCAGGATCTAATGATTTATAACTAAGTGGGGAATTCATCAAACTGGACCTAGTAAAAATTTGATGTCACAGATATAAAAAAAAGTTTGCAGGTAATAGATATCAATCAAGCAAACAAGCACAAGGAGGAACAATCCAGCAGTGAAGACAAAATTGTAGCGTATAATTTCACCTACCCTGAAAGGCAAAATGTTGAGCTTCTCCAACCCAGGAGCCATGCTTAACACCCTTTTCCCATGGTCAGGGTCATATAAATCCCTCTTTTCTGTTGGGTGTCCCATACCAGCAGGATCCCGGCCCACAATGTAGAAATTTGCACCTGCATTTATCCGTGCTTTTGCATGCCATTGTACCTCAGTTGGACCTGCATAGTGCATAGGTGATGGGAATATACCCACAATGGTAGTTTCAGGGTCAAGAACTCCATCTTCTAGGACCTGAACAGAAATAAAACATCTTAAAACTACCCATTTCTACATCTAAATTTGGAATGATTTCATGCATCTATGGCACTTGAATGCAGAAATGAAAATATCCAATCAACAAAATGAACTTAAAAGGCAGGCTAGGGAATAGAATGCTATCACTACCAAGGGCAAGTCAAACCATTTTGTTCGTATATCTTCACCAACCTATCTCAAACTTAGAAATTGTTCACAGCTATATAGAAGAATTTAAGGAAATGCATGGCGGTGACCTTGCTATGTTATCATATCACTACCAATGGCAGGTTATGTCATTTTGTTGGTATATGTTGCATCAACCTCTGTCAAACTTATATTATTCAGAGTTATACAGAGGAAATGCATGGTGGTCACCTTGCTATGTTGCTCCATCCGAACATCCAAGGGCACATCATCAGGCTTTGTGAAACCACCTAAAGGATGAAGCAACAAAATTGGATTCTTGAAGCCCATTTCCAAGAGTCGCTTGCGTGTATCATTCATCAACAAAGCATGGCCATTATGTACGGGATTTCGCAACTGAAATGCAAAAACTGCATCAGCCTGACGCCTGTCAAATTCTTTTCGCAGTTGTTTAGGAGAGAGTCTGTACTGATCAAGCCCATCATTGTATTTGATGGGCTCCAAAACTTCCAAATCTCCGCCAATAAGCCAGTTTCCAGATGGAGTGATGACCTCTTCAACGTATGGCAATCCGGGAGCCGTTGACCCCCAAGTCCTAGCAATCCTTTCTTCTTTGTTATGCTTGTATATCTCAATGCTACAGCAGAAACAAATATAAACAAAAGTTTAGGGGTAACACTTGATAAACTGAGTAAGGCATGCACATACACTGTAGCAAGATTTTATGTCAATTACATAGGATTTGAGCCAGAAATGAGGGTCTCAATGAACTAATAAGCCAGAAATGAACATGTTTAGCCCTATTGCGTGTCTGAAATATAGCATTCTATGTCCTATCACTGTATCAGATATGTGATTACAATATAAAAGCAAGCAATTTGATTTTTTAAAAATTAAAACAAGTCCCCATCTCAGTCTTGAAACCTGATCTTTATTTACTTCAGCTATAATAAACAACCAAATAAACAATAAAAACATTCCTTCAACATGAAGTTAGGTGATTATAAAAGAATATAAACACAATTTAAATATCAACAAAAATCTAGAAGGTATAAACTTCCATGTGCAATCAATCTACTACGGCTAGATTAATCAAATTACACTCAACAGGAATTAAAATACATAATTTAATTTGAGAGGGGGCTGACCTGCTTAATACGCCAATCAAATCTCCATTGGGTCCAAGCAACCCCACATTCTTCGACGACCCAATTTTCTCTTTACTCTCGTCGTCAATGGCCAATACAATGGGAAGCGACATATTGACCAGCGAACCATCATCCATTCTCAACGAATTGAAGTGCAAGCTCTGCAAGTACTGGTCTTCCCTCATGAACCCTTTCAATGGACTGGCCCATCCCTCACTAATGACATGGACCCACTCGATATCAATCTTGGTGAGCTTGATCTTGGGGAGCGGCTCCGCCTCCAAGGCTTTGGAGGCTCGCTTGCTCTCCGGCACGACAAGATCAACCAGGGCTCCGCCGTCGGGATCAATCAGAGAGCTTTTGATGGTGGGCTGAGAATTCGCCGGGTGAGGTGAAGCTTGCATTGTGGAATTGCAGACGAGTGAGAGTAATGGGTCGGAATGGTAAATGGGTTTGGTTAGGAGCTTAAAGTTTGGGAATTTAGTTTTGGGTTTGGAAGAATGGAGGCCGAGATTGAGGTGGTGGGAGGCAACGTGGACTTTAATGGTGAGAGACATTTTTGTTGGGATTTGTGGGAAGGAAATGGTGGTGGTGAAGTGGTGGAGAAGCTATGCAGAGCCGGGTAATCTGGAGGACTATAATATTATGGCCTCTAAATCTGGCGAAGATGATGGTCTGGTGGGGAAGACGAGCAGAGAATGACAACTGGTGCTTGGACCCAAGGAGACCACACATTTTCGGTAGCCAGTAGCCACAGCCACAGCCACAGCCACAGCCAGCCTTTCTGATGGTGGCTGCTGCTCTCTCAAAATGGCTTGGGCCTCCGCTTTGAAAGGCTGAAAGCAACGCAAAGAGAACGCGATCACAAATCAAAGGGTAAAGCCCAGCCCTCCCTTCTCCACCCAATTAGTGCTTAGTAGAATCTGGGCCACTTTGGTATTGCTGTATTAACTAAAACCGTCGAATGTTTGGTTACTTATGTTTTTGTAAGTACTCTAGCCTTTATGTATGAATATTAGGGTCAAAATATTGGTAAAATTTTATATTGAATAATGACTAAACTGGACATGATGTTGAATATATAAATAACCATGGTGATGGCAAGTTGGCAAACAGTGTAAAGGTGGATAAGGTGGAGGGCATTCGGGGTTGGACGTCAAGTTAGAATAGATAAGCTGGTGGTGGTGGTGGTGGTGATGGAAGAAGTGGCAATATGTGCATAGGAGGAGATCGTGGCGGTAAGGGTGGAAGTAGTGTTTGTAACAGTGATCGTATGGTGGCCGAGATAGATGTAGAAGTAGAGAAGATAGTGAAAATAGTAGTAAAAGAAATGGTGATAATGGTTGTGAGTAAGATAAATGGAAATGTCACTTTAAATAAAATAGCTTCAAGAATATAAAAGATTTTTACTTGTTATGAAAGGGCCGTACAAATAATGTGATTGATCAAATTCAATAATTCCACGTTTGACTACAAATGTTTATTCTTTAAGCAATAAAATACATCTTAGTGCTTCTAAAAAAAAAAAAACTTAATGGGATTTTGTTTTGTATTTTTGCTTTAGTGGGGTTGGTGGGAATATTGTGTAGTGGTGTATGCTAATATATAGTGGATATCATTTTCTATAATTTACTCTAAAGAGAAGGTGACTACTTGGTTTTCTCTTCCACTTAACATCTTCGAATCATTAAGAGAAGGTGACAATGCAATTTAATTCAGACCACAATTTTGAGTACATTCAAGCAAAATATGCCAATTTAGCTCATAAGTGGAGACACACCATTCTAGTGCTTTCTTAATAGAAAGTTGAAATCTACTCAAATTTGACAATTTTTGCAAATTTTACTTTATATTAGTGTTGATAATTTAATCTTGTTAGTAATAGGCAATCCCTTTTTTCTTTGTATCGATGTACAAAAAAAATTATCGACTTTATTCGAAACAAGTTTGGCTATATTTTTATTTTATTTAAATAAAGTGAAACACGAGATTTTAGACTAGATTAATATTATTTAATTCATCGGATTCCAATTTTTTATTCTAACCTTAGCAATCTTTAAATTTAAATTTAGGTTGGTTTTACTTAATTTCAAACAAAAGCAAAAGACCACGGGTTTATTCCAATTTAACCTTTTTTCATTTTAAGGTTTATGGTTAAGGATTTAGAGCCGACCAAAAAAAGAATCTTTCTAGTTTGATCGGGTTCAAATTGCCTAATCCTAATAGTAAGGGGTGGGTATAAATTCGTTGATATAAAAAACTATTGGATTCAAATTGTTATTGACACTCTGATATGAATTTGATTGGATAAAGTGAAATTTTCAAATGGTTATGTTATTAAGTTTGGTTTTGGAATTTCATTTTGAAAACATTGGTTCATATTTAAAAGTCAGCTTTAGCTTAATTAGCTTTGCGGTTTTCTATCTATAATCCAGGTATTCACTAAATTTCAAGCAAAAGCAAAAGGCCACAGGCCTCTCTTAATTGGACCTGGGCCGGTTAGGTGGATTTGGTTGTAATGTCAAGCCCAACCAGTATAGCCATATCCATGTGGGCTAATTTGGTATTGGGCCAGAAGTTGAGATTGGGCTTTTTTGCAAATTTGATGGGTTGATTCGTCTTCCTTGGTCCATGCAAAGCTTTCGCGTTTCTCAAAACCGAAGACCAAGTGAAGGGAAAGATTCGGATTGGATCACAGGTCCAACAAACACATCAAGTCTTAACCGACCTACAGTCGGATACACACAACTACGTTCGCATACTCTTCCCGTCCTATAGTATCAGTTAGGGTTAGGAAATTCCGATTTCTATTAACTGTTTCGCGCCTCTTTTTTGTTGAGTCGCCGTAGCTACGAGCAATCGACGATGGGAGTTCCAACGTTCTATAGGTGGCTGGCGGAGAAGTATCCAATGGTGGTGGTCGATGTGGTTGAAGAAGAACCAGTGGTAATCGATAACATTTCGATTCCAGTTGATACCACCAAACCAAATCCTAACGGCCTTGAGTACGACAATCTCTACCTTGACATGAATGGAATTATTCACCCCTGTTTTCACCCAGAAGATAGGGTATGCTTCTACTGATTATCTTGCTCCTCGTTAAATTTCTCTGCAATTTGGGCTTGAAATTAATCTTTTAGTTTTGTTGGCTGTTTGTAATTTTGTACGAAAATTCTGTACCATGTATTATTGATTATTTAAACGCGTAGGCGCTGCCCTTCTTTTGTTTAACTACAACGCCCGTGTGCAGACTATTTCCCTTTTTTGTTGGGATGAAATTTTTACATTGACTTTTCTGGTTTCGATGTTTTGGGGCATAAATTTTGCTCGGAGCTGTTGATTGTCAACTCGTCTGTAAATTTTTGTGTAGTTTCTGCAAGAGGTGTATGTTTAAAGTATGTTATTTTGATTTATGCAGCCTTCTCCATCGACATTTGATGAGGTATTTCAGTGCATGTTTGACTACATAGACAGACTCTTTGTGATGGTGCGACCTCGAAAGCTATTATACATGGCCATTGGTGAGAGTTAGATTGGAACTGGAATTTTTTTAATTCTTTTTTTACAGAAAAGTGGGATAAATGATATATCTTATGTACTTTGCGTAATACTAATTATTGGATATAATTGATAGATGGTGTTGCTCCCAGGGCAAAAATGAATCAACAGAGGTCTCGGCGTTTTAGAGCTGCTAAGGATGCAGCAGATGCGGTACGTCATTCTGTGGATGCTAGGTGGGTCCTCCATGTGTTTGCACGTGAAGGGCTTGTTTTTTTCTTCTGAATTATAGAAACCCTTAATTGTTCAAGTCTTGCTTGATAGAAAGTTTTTTCATCACTAACAACAGCTAGATGAATAAATCTATGTATACATTGTACTTTTTACAAATAACTGTACAAATGAAAGCAGTTTAGGTCTGTTGGCACCACAATGCTTAAACCTTATGTTTCTCTTGTACAGGCAGCTGAAGAAGAAAGGTTACGTGAGGAATTTGCAGTGGAGGGGAGAAAGCTTCCGCCCAAAGAGCAGTCGCAGGTTGTTGATTCCAATGTCATCACTCCTGGAACTCAATTTATGGCTGTTTTGTCTGTTGCATTGCAGTACTATATCCATCTTAGACTAAACAATGACCCTGGATGGAAAAATGTCAAGGTATTATGATTTTCTCTTTCCTTTGTCTAATTATAATATTGAGCTTCTCTATCTCTATGGACGTATTTATTATTGATATCTTAATGCCGATAAATTTTCTGGTGTTAACATTTCTTTTTAATATTTTGAAGGTCATTCTTTCTGATGCAAATGTTCCGGGTGAAGGGGAACACAAAATTATGTCATATATTCGCCTTCAAAGAAATCTTCCTGGTTATGATCCCAACACACGCCATTGCCTGTATGGTCTGGTATATTTCTTCCTTCATTACGTGTAGTTTCTTGTACTCATTAAATTATCTTTTTGTTTAAAATAAAACACACTTATTACCCGGTAAAGTTAGATAATCAATTAACTTTTGGACGATTACAGGATGCTGATTTGATTATGCTGGCTTTGGCTACCCATGAAGTACATTTTTCAATTCTTCGAGAGGTTTGTAGTTTTGGTTACTTTTGGTAGTAGGTGAAAAACTTCAACAGGCTGGATATCATATCCCCTTTCACATTTACTCAATAGTTGTGGCCTTTGGCATCTTGAGTAGTTTCCGTTCCGATTGCGTTTATAATTTACCTTTTCAATCTAACTAATAGTTGTTGCCTTTGACAATGCAACATTTCAGGTTGTTTTCACCCCTGGACAGCAAGATAAATGCTTCATATGCGGGCAGGTGGGTCATTTAGCGGCAAATTGTGAGGGAAAGGCAAAACGGAAGGCCGGGGAGTTTGATGAGAAAGCTGATGGTGAGGCTGTGGCCAAGAAGCCGTACCAGGTTAGTTTTTGGCAATTCATTGATTGGAGCTTTACTGATAAATCCATTAGGAATGGTTGAAGTCATTTAAATAATTATTTTACCCAATAGCTCATGTTTCAAGCTATTCTTTTTGTAATGGAGAAAACAGTAGAGTTTTTATTTTTTATTACTGTCACTGGTGATACTTAAAGGTGCATGTTCATACCAACTACTTCTAATACATTCCCCACCAAATGATAATCCTATCTATTGTATAGTATTAAGAGTCTTTGGTGGGCTTATGTTTAATTGAATGGTGAAATAAATTACTTGGCTTATCTGTTTCTCATTGTATAGTCATCATAAAAACTCTTTCTCATTGTATAGTACCTGAAATATTTGTATGAAATAAAAGAAGGGTTGCTTTCTTACCTAAATATTGTTTATTTTGATTCTAAGATTGCAAATTTTCGTATAGCAGACATTCTGAATTGTAGATTCTGTATAACTTTTAGAGTTTGTTTTGCATATTTTTGACATATTGTGTGACACTTCTAACCTAAGTTCTTATTTCTGTGCACCCTATTTTGGCAGTTTCTCAACATATGGACTCTTAGAGAATATTTGGAATATGAGATGCAAATTCCCAATTGCACATTTGAGATTGATTTTGAATGCATTGTGGATGATTTCATATTCATGTGTTTCTTTGTTGGCAACGATTTCTTACCGCACATGCCCACGCTGGAGATCCGCGAGGTAGGAAATTTGTTCATCTGGTTCTTATAGTAACATAGTAGGGTGACTTCAAAAAACAAAAAGAGAACACATCTTCTGGTTTTTTTTGTGTGGATGAATTGAAAATTTAGTTATCAAGGAAATATAAACCTGTATAACAATCTCATGATTGATTTTCAGGGTGCGATCAACTTGCTTTTGGCTGTGTACAAAAAAGAATTTACGGCAATGGGTGGATATTTAACTGATGGAAGCAAGGTATTCATTGACTGTATTGTATGCTACTTGAAGTTGATACTTAATATTTGCTAAATCATTTTTCCTTAATTATTTGCTTTTTTCTTCGCAGCCAAATTTGAATCGGGTAGAGCATTTCATTCAGGCAGTTGGATCCTATGAAGATAAAATATTCCAGAAAAGGACTCGATTAAATCAGGTTTGTTCTTCACATGCCCCTTGAAGCTATTACTTGCATTCAATCAATTGCCACCCTTCCCTCGTCATTCATTGATTTTAGCTAGTTAAAATTGTTGGTTACTGGCACTAGGTGCTGCAGTCTTCTGATCATGTTTCCACCTTGTTCAGCATGTCTGTCTAACTTTTAGGGTTTAGTTTAGAGATATTACGTAAGATTGGGATTTCAGATTTTTTTGATTATGATGAATAAGGCTAAAGATTGATTGATTTGGTGCATCTACTTGTGCTGTGTATATTAGATGCGAGTCCCAAAAAAGAAGAGCATTAGTTATTGGTTGACATAATTGAAAACCAGGATTTTGGTTATGAGGAGTTTCTCTGGTTTTAGGACGTGTTTGGTAGGGTTCTGCTATGTTGTTTGACATAATATTTGTGCAGAGCATCCCTCCTTTATTTCTGGATGTTTATTCTGTTTCTTCTGTGATTGGCTTAATGTGGTAGATTACTAAATGTTATTATTCGCGATGAGACTGCTACTTTTGCAACTATGATCTTCTGAGGTTGCCATATTTGTTGTAATAACATTTTATACGACCCAAGAATTGATTTAGTTTTAACACAAGCCCCCTTCCTCTTTTCTCCTTCCAGCGGCAGGCAGATAGAATAAAACGTGAAAAGGGGCAATTGAGAAGAGGAGATGATGCAGCCCCTCAAGGGAAACCAGATTCTTTGGTTCCAGTTTCTCGATTTCATGGATCTCGCCTGGCTTCTGGTCATTCAGCTTCGCCTTATCAACAGTTAGGAAAATCAGATGGTCAAGGAAATGCTCGAAAAGTTGCACGTTTGTCTTCAGAGGGGTCATCTGTTGGGGCTGCGATTGTTGAAGCTGAAAGCAGCCTTGAAGAAGATGTATGATGTTTAGCTCAAGTGATCCTTTTAATGTTAACCAGATATAATCTGTTGTTTGTTTTTACTTCTGTACTGGTTGATTGGTTATCTGGCCAGGATGTAACTAGGAATCTGTAACTTGCTATAAATAGGGCTTAGTTATAATGAATTCTTTTGGATATATGTTATTGGCTATGTGGCCATTAAGCTGTGGATTTTTTTTTTTTTGTTCAGGAACACGGAAACAAAGAAGATTTGAAAGCAAAGCTTAAAGAGGTTCTTCGTGAGAAATCTGATGCTTTTAACTCTGAAAGTCCCAATGTAGACAAGGTTTGATTACTGGCATATTGTTGCTTCTAGTGTATGTTGTCTAAAGTGGTTGATATTGCTTTGTTTTGATATTAATGTCTACAAGTTATATATTGTAAAGCATTTGAAAGCTGTTTGGAGATTTTGATCACATGAGTTTTGTATTTTGCAACCAAGATTACTTGCATTCCTTTGATTAATACTTACAAAAATGATCTCTTCTATTTACATTATGCATGGCCTTAAGTGATCCTTACGTTTCAAATTTCCAAATATAAAGGAAGAAAGTAACACCCATCATATTAGACCTGTCATCACATTTCTATCTCAATATTTAGTTGCATTTTGTTTAAATCTATGGATGAGTGCATTATTAAGGGATTTTTTTTGGTCTTGTATTTTTAGGTTAAATTGGGAGAAGCTGGTTGGAAAGATAGGTATTATGAAGAAAAGTTTTCTGCAAAAACTCCTGAAGAACGTGATGCAATTCGAAAAGATGTTGTATGTATATCAGTTCTGGTGCTTTTTAATTTTAAAAACACATTGTTCCTTTCTCATAGTTTTACTTATTGGATAGGTTTTGCGATACACGGAAGGTCTCTGTTGGGTAATGCACTATTATTATGAAGGGGTTTGCTCGTGGCAGTGGTGAGTAGTTTGCTCCACCTTCCTTCATCTAGTCTCTTGCCCTTGCGAGTTGCCATAGTAACACAAGTTTCAAATTTCACTTATGCCTGGTTGTGAATGTGCATTTTCCTAAAATGAAAAGAATGTACTGAGGATATCATACAAAATAGTAGTTACATTATCGAGATAATGCTGCATAGAAGGGGTGTTATTCTATAATTTAAAGCAGTTAGCACCACAGTTCTAAGATATGCCACGATGCCTATAAATTGACCTTTTTCATTTTATAGGAAGATCTGGCATTTATTCGTACAGTAATGCATTAGGACCAAGGCAGTATATTTGCTTGAGAGAAGTTCTGGGGAGATGCTGTTTAGTTTTGCATGTGATGATTAACGTGAATAGAAAAATATATGCATTAGTGATCTTAGTCAAATTGTTGATCATGCCAATGAACATCTGTTGTCAGGTTTTACCCCTATCATTATGCACCTTTTGCTTCTGATCTCAAGGACCTTGGTCAGCTAAATATAAGTTTTGATTTGGGCTCTCCCTTCAAACCATTCAATCAACTGTTGGGGGTTTTTCCTGCTGCGAGGTTTGTTAGTTGATTTGTCCCTTTTGTGTGTTAATTTTCCATCAATCAAGGCACTAATGATAATTCATTTGCAGCTCCCATGCTCTTCCTGAGCAGTATAGGAAGTTGATGACGAATCCCAATTCACCTATTATTGATTTTTACCCTACTGGTATGCTTACTTGCTAAAGATTGGTGTATTAGATCTTGGTAGTTTTTGTCTTGCCTATTAAGATTCTTCAACCTTTTTTTGGTACCAGACTTTGAAGTGGATATGAATGGGAAGCGGTTTGCATGGCAGGTGGGTTTCTCTTTAATTCATTTGTGACTTAATTTTTCGTTTGTGCATGATTATTTATGATATGTATATGAATGTCAAGTGGAATAACATCTTACTTTCCTGAAGGGTATTGCCAAGTTGCCTTTTATTGATGAAGACCGGCTTCTTGCTGAGGTTAAAAAGCTCGAACATACATTGACGGTATGCTATTTTGTTAGTTGTCTTTTATTTCGCCCCTCTATGTTTTCAGTGGTTGTCATTTTCCAACTACACCTGTTTCTGGAGTGCAGGAGGAGGAGGTCCGGAGAAACAGTGTGATGTTTGAGATGCTTTTTGTTACATCGTCCCATCCCCTCTCTGTATGCATATATTCTCTTGACAATCGCTGTAAACAGTTGACAGACAAAGAGCGGATTGAAGTAAAGGAGCAGATCGAACCCAAGTACAGGTTTGTGCAGTAGTTATGTATTACCTTTACTTAATGATTTGTAGCAGCGACATGATTTCTATTTCCCTTCGAGCTGTTTTGATAGGATGTTCCATCATTGGTACTGCTATGAACTTACATCTTAGTCCAACCACTGTTAGTACTTACTCTTAGGAGCTATCTTTAATGATAATCGTGTGGTCAGTGGTTCCATATTGGTGGTGGATAGCAGATGCAAGTAGATTTATTACATGCAGTATCCTTGAGGATGTTGCTCTATGTCAAAATTTTCCTTGTAATGTCAACTATTATTTACAATAAAACTTTGTTTTTGTACATCTTTTAGATGGAAACCTGTTCTCTGCTAGATGTTATTTTAGTCAGCTTATTAACAAGTTTTTATTCACTGTCTTTCATGTAATTATATATTTAAGGACTATTTGGGATCTCTTCTGATTTTATTTAGGGATACATGCAGTGAAGGGATGAACGGTTATCTATCTCCATGCACTGGAGAACCATGTCCTCCAGTTTTTCGGTCCCCTGTTGAAAGCATGGAGGATATTATGGACAACCAAGTAATGTATGTTCTTTAACTGAAAAATTCATTTACTAAATTAGATACATGTACGTATATGTTTGTGTTTCTGAACTGCGATGTCCTCCCTCAAATTTCAGATCTGCTATATACAGACTTCCAGATGTACATATGCATAGCACTCGAATACCTGTAGGTGTTATATTCCCAAAGAAGGTATGTTCATATGTATAGCGTGTGTTGCTTTTGTGTTTGCATGTCGCATGCGTTCATTCATGACTTGTAGATGGTACATAAGTAATAATAAAGCTTGTGGTACCAAAGTGTTCTTGTGATGTCTGGAAATTTTCTTGAACACGCACCATTGCACCATCACATTCCAACAGTTAGGCTTTGAGTGAAGTGATCAGTAAATAAAAGAACAAGAAAAAGAAACCATGTTTCTGTTTTTGGGGCATTCTAGGTGTTGCCCTTCAATTTTTATTATTCAATATCTAGTCATCTACCAACCCGCTATAAGTGGTTTTGTTTATCAACTATCAAATTATTTTCAGATTGTGGGATTGGGGGATGTGAAGCCTGCACCTGCTTTATGGCACGAAGAAACTGGGAGAAGGCCATATGAAAATCACAGGTAGAACCTGCTCCATTAATTGCTTTTGATAGAGATGCATTGCCTTCCATTTTTTATTTTCTTACTCTTTTCGTTTCTATCTTTTAAATATGGATTATGCTTTTCGGTTTCCAGGCAGAACGGTCCCGGTTTTTCTTCCAGGCAGAATGGTCCCGGTTTTGCTTCCAGGCAGACTGCTCCCGGTTTTACTTCCAGGCAGAACCCTCCTGGAGCCATCTCTGGTAGACAGCTAGGAGAAGCAGCACATCGCCTCCTTTTAAACAGTATACCTGCTAAATTAGAATCCAGGTCGGCACCTCAATATTACCCTCCACACCATTCCTACTCAAATGATGGAAGCTATGATCAGCGGGACGGTAGAATGCCACCACCTAGAACAAACCACCCGACCCAAGCGCAACGCTTAGAATCCATTTATAATGCCAACCCGAACCGGGGCGACAGTCGGTATAATGAACCGCATTCTTCATCAGCTCCCTACCATCCACACCATCATACTCAACATTATGAAAGGAATTCCGGCTACGTGCGTGGATACTATCAATCTGGACTTCCCCAGAACAGCGTGCCATCGTACCATCAGGGATCTGTTCTACAAACGCCACCGGGGGTTGCTCCGCTTCCTTATCAAGGTGGGTATAATGAGTATCATCATAATTATCTACCATCTGGAGTGCCTAGCCTTCAAGGCTACGATGGCCGGGTTGCAGTTGACAGTCATTACCGGGGTGGAGGAAGAGGAGGGTATGGCGGCCCTCAACAATCCGGAAACCAGTATGCCGGATTGGACAGAAGAGGGGATAGGAGGCCGCCTCCACCCCAGCGTGGGCATGGTCGCAATTAGTTGTGATAAAATTGTTGTAATGTACTCGGGTCTCGAATGAGAACGAGAATAGCATAAGCTTTATTTTTCGATTCGATTTGTATTTCTGTCACGGTGCATGCGCTGCAGATGGTCGCGTCAATGGTGGCGGAGTATAAGTGGGACAACCCTCACATGCCAAGAAGCAAGAGCTATCCGGTAATGTTGTATGCGTTGAGGTTTTTTTTTTTTTTTTTTTTTTCCCGTTCTAGCTTTGCCTTTTCTTCCCATTTGTAGCGAAAAGCATCAATTGTAGCGATTTTTTAATTTTACATTTTTGTCCCCCTAGTTTTACAATTTTGTTGTCTTGAAAATGGAACGCCAAAGCTTATTTTTGGTATTTTTATTAATGTTTCTTCTTTTACATGATATAAAGAATGCGCTATTTGAGTGTTAAAATGGAGAAATTATTAGGTATTTCAGGAGCACCACGGGACATTGTTGAGTGGCGCATCACGTGGTACTATTGAGAAATGGCTAAATTATTAGGTATTCCAGAGCATCATGTGGAACTGTTGAGTGGTGATTTTAACCAATAATATTATAACACATGAAAATTTTATTATTAAATAAATGAAAAATAGGCCTAATAATTCATTGTTGTATTTTTTTGATTATATGAAATTAAAGTCAGCGAAGCTTATAATACTTGGCTTAAAAATGTATAAATGGGCACCCTCAATGACTTGGCATGGCCCAAATGACTTTTATCTCTTTTACAAATTCTCAGTTAAAATATTTCTTGAAAATCTAATATACTCTCTTTTCCATTCTCATCACCCCTTAAGATACTTTGAAGTTGATATGGATGATCTCAAAGTATTTCTATTAATGAAAGTATTATATGTCATTTGGAACATATCTTGCCATTCAGGATGGTAATTAACTATTTTTTACGCATTTTAAAGAAAAATAAGTCGAATTTTATTGAAATTTCGTAATAGGGTGCGAAGTGAGTCTAGGGTCTGAGGTATTTAGAAAACATCCCCCTCAAATTCAAATTATCTTACCGAGTGAAGAGAATGTAAACAAAATAAGTACTTATATGCTTTTGAAGAAATTTCAAAAATCAACTAAAAATTGTGAGTTATAGCTCACATTTTTTTGGTAAAAAATGGAACTATCGGGATTTCGCGAAATATTTTAACTGCATATTAGCTAAAGTATAATATGCTTTTGGGAGATATTCTACCATTCTGGATACCCATTAACAATTGTTTGCTCACTTTTAAGCAAAAAGACTCAAATTTCATTAAAATTTTGTAACATGGTGCAAAGTCAGTCTAAGGTCTGAAAGTCTTTAGAAAACATCTCCATCAACTTCAAAGTATCTTACGGAGTGAAAATAATATAAATGAAATAAGTATTTCGATGCTTTTGAATAAATTTCAAAAATGGACCAAAAATCGTGATTTATAACTCAAATTTTTTGTAAAATTTGCAGCTGTTGGGATTTCATGAAATATATGAATTTCACATTACCCACATATAATATGCCATTTGGGACATATCATGTCATTCAAGTTACCCATTTAACTATTTTTTACGCAAATTTTAAGCAAAAAAACTCGAATTTCATTAAAATTTTGTAACAGGGTGCGAAATGAGTCTCGGTATGAAGGTCTTTAAAAACCTCTCCCTCAACTTCAATATATTTTACAGATTGAAGAGAATAGAAACAAAATAAGTATTTCGAAGCCTTTGAAGAAATTTCAAAAATCGACTAAAAATTGTGAGTTTATAGCTCACATTTTTTTTTTGTAAAAATATTAACTATCGGGATTTCGTGAAATATTTTAACTGCACATTATCCAAAGTGGTAAATTCCATTTGGGACATTTCCTGCCAGTCAGGATGCCCGTTAACTATTTTTAAGCATTTTAAAGAAAAAAAGACTCGAATTTCATTGAATTTTTTTAATTGGGTGCGAAGTGAGTTTATAGTCTGAAAGATTTTAGAAAACATCTCCCTAAACTTTAAAGTATCTTACGGAGCGAAGATAATGTAAACAAAATAAGTATTTCAATACTTTTGAAGAAATTTCAAAAATCAACTAAAAATTGTGAGTTATAACTTATATTTTTTGTAAAAAATGCAACTATCGTGATTTCATGAAATATTTGAACTGCACATTATCCAAAGTATTATATGCCATTTGGGACATATCTTGGCATTCAGGTCACTCATTAACTATTTTTTACGCATTTTTAAGCAAAAAAACTCGAATTTCAATGAAATTTTGAAATAGGGTGCGAAATGAGTCGAGAGTCTGAAGGTCTTTAGAAAATATCCCCCTCAACTTTAATGTATCTTAGGAGTAAAGAGAATAAAAACAAAATAAGTATTTTGAGGCTTTTAATGAAATTTCAAAAATCGACTCAAAATCATGAGTTATAGCTCACATTTTTTGTAAAAACTGCAACTATCAGGATTTCGTAAAATATTTTAATTGTACATTAGCCAAAGTATTAAATACTATTTGGGACATGTCTTGACCTTTAGGATGACGATTAACTATTTTTATGCATTTTTAAGCAAAAAAAACTTGATCTTCATTGAAATATCGTAAAAAGGTGGGAACTGAGTCTAGGGTCTGAAGGTCTTTAGAAAATATCCCCCTCAACTTCAATGTATCTTAAGAGTAAAGAGAATAGAAACAAAATAAGTATTTTGAAGCTTTTAATGAAATTTCAAAAATCGACTCAAAATCATGAGTTATAGCTCACATTTTTTGTAAAAACTGCAACTATCGAGATTTCGTAAAATATTTTAAGTGCACATTAACCAAAGTATTAAATACCATTTGGGAAATTTCTTGCTCTTTAGGATGCCGATTAACTATTTTTATGCATTTTTTAAGCAAAAAAACTCGTTCTTTATTGAAATATCGTAAAAAAGGTGTGAAGTGAGTCTAGCGTATGAAGGTCTTCAGAAAACATCCCTGTCAACTTCAAAGTATTTTACGAAGTGAAAAGAAAGGGAAAAAATTAAGTATTTTGATGCTTTTAAAGAAATTTCAAAAATCGACTAAAACTCATGAGTTATACTATCGGAATTTCGTAAAATATTTTAACTACATATTAGCCAAAGTATTATATGTCATTTGGTACATATCCTGCCATTCAGGATGCTCATTAACTTATTTTTACGCATTTTTAAGCAAAATAAATTGAATTTCTCTTAAATTTTGTAACAGAGTGCGAAGTGAGCCTAGGTCTGAAGGTGTTTAGAAAACATTCCCCTCAAACTCAAAGTGTCTTATAGAGCGAAAAGAATGGAAACAAAATAAGTATTTCGATACTTTTGAAAAAATTTAAAAAATCGACTAAAAAATGTGGGTTATCACAGTTTTTTCAAAAATGCAACTCTCAGGATTTCAAGAAATATTTTAACTACACATTAGACAAAATATTATATGTAATTTGGGAAATATCCTGCCATTCAAGACGCCAATTAACTGTTTTTACGCATTTTTAAGCAAAATAAATAGAATTTAATTGGAATTTGGTAACAGGGTGCGATGTGATTCTAGAGTCTGAAAGCCTTTAGAAAAAATCCCTGTCAAATTAAAAGTATCTTATTGAATGAAGAGAATGAAAATAAAATAATTATTTGGATACTTTTGAAGAAATGTCAATAATCGACTAAAAATCGTGAGTTATAACTCACATTTTTTTTGGTAAAAAATGCACTGTCTGGATTTCATAAAATATTTTACATGCGCATTAGCCAAAGTATTATATTCGTTTGGGACATATCATGCGATTCTGGAAACTCATTAACAATTTCTTACACAGTTTTAAGCAAAAAGACTCGAATTTAATTAAAATTTCATAACAGGGTGTGCAGCGAGTCTAAGGTCTGAAGGTCTGTAGAAAACATCTACCTCGAATTCAAAGTATCACACGGAGTGAAAAGAATCAAAACAAAATAAGTATTTTGATACTTTTGAAAAAATTTCAATAATCGACTAAAAAGCGTGAGTGTTATAACACATTTTTTTGTAAATAATGCAACTGTCAGGATTTCGTGAAATATTTTAACTACACATTAGTCAAAGTATTAAATGACATTTGTGACATGCACTTCCATTTAGGATGCCCATTACCTATTTTTACGGATTTTTTAAGTAAAAAAACTAAAAATTTCATTGAAATTTCGTAATAGGGTGTCAAGTGAGTGTAGGGTATGAAGATCTTTAGAAAACATCTCCTTCATCTACCTATAACTCACAATTTTTAGTCGGTTTCTAAATTTTAGACCAAAATATCAAAATACATTTTTTATTTCCATTCTTATCAATCCTTAAGATACTTTGAAGTTGATGTGGATGATTTCAAATTCACTTCGGACCTAAGAGTCACTTATGGATTCCGTTACAAAATTTTATTGAAATTCAAATTTTTTTCTTACAAATGCAAAAAATAAAAATAAATTAATAGACATCCTGGGTGACAAGACATGTCTAAGTGACTTACAATTCTTTTGCTAATGTGCATTTAAAAATATTACATAAATTTCTAACATACGTGTTTTTGACAAAAATTGTAAGATATAATAATTCACGATTTTTAATCGATTTTAAAATACATTTTCTATTTGCATTCTTATCACCCCTTAATATACTTGGAAGTTTATGTGGGTGATTTCAAATTTCATTCGGACCCATGAGTCACTTCCGGACCCAATTACAAAATTTTATTGAAATTCGAATTTTTTTTCTTACAAATGCATAAAAAATAATTAATAGGCACTCTAGATGACAATATATGTTTCAAATGAATTATAATTCTTTTGCTAATGTACAATCAAAAAAATTTTGTGAAATTCCGACATACACTCTTTTGACAAAAATTGTGAGTTATAATTCACGATTTTTAGTCGATTTTGATAATTTAGACCAAAATATTGAAATACATTTTATATTTCCATTTTCATCACCCTTTAAGATGCTTTGAAGTTGATATGTATGGTTTCAAACTTTTTCCGGATCCAAGAGTCACTTACAAAATTTCATTGAAATTTGACTTTTCTTTTCTTTAAATTGTATAAAAAAAAATAGTTAATGGACACCCTGGATGACAAGACAGGTCTCAAATGACTAATAATTCTTTTGCTAATGTGCAATTAAAATATTTCGTGAAATTCTGACATACGTTTTTTTTACCAAAAATTGTGAGTTATAACCAAAGATTGAAATATCAATATCGACGGATATATCGTTAGCCAAATTTACAGATATCTCGCTATAAATATCGATATCAATATCGTTTACGGCCAACAAAAATGACGGAAATTTAGTCTAAAAGTTGAAATTTTTAATGAAACTTTGGGAAAAATTTAAGTACCCAATAATGGTTATATATGACATACAATTATAAAATGACTTTGATATAATAAATATATATTGAATAATATGATGTAATATGATTCTGACGATGACTAATAATATAAAATCTTAAATATAAATATAAATTGAAGTGAATTACTATAATTGAATGTTAATATAGTTTAAAACATAACAATAAGCATAAAAAAAAATTCAATGGAAGAAAAGTGATAAAATAAATCCAAAAATATTTAAAATTGAAAAAAAAAAGATGAAAAAATAGTGGCAAACTTTGTTCAAAAATTGGAAGGAATGGGTATATTTAAAATTGGAAAAAGAAAGGAAAAAAAAGGCTAAACTATGTTGAAAAATTGGAAGGAAAAAAATCAGCGATTGACAACAATGGCGGTCGACCACAAGACCCTCATTGAAGAAATAATGCACAAAGCCAACTCGGCTAGTCAGTTTTTTTTGTAAGTTTAAGCAACGCCTAATATATAACTATAACAACTAACACTCATATCCTACCCCTACCCGGGTATGCAACTCGGGTTTTCCGACCCGAAGGCATGACCCAACTCAATTTCCTTCGTTTTACGTTCGATTTTCACGAATTGATAGTCCATCTTCATCATTTTGATCCCAAAAAGGGATTTGTGGGCTCAAAACAAGAAAATGCTTCGATATTTCGGCAAATTTCTTTCACCCCCTTTAGGTGTCGCCGACCGGAATTATCTATATATCAACGATTTATCGGTGGTTTCGGTCGATATTTTCATCCATAATTATAACTCACGATTTTTAGTCGGTTTTTAAAGTTTCAAACAAAATATCACAAATACTTTTTCTAATTTCATTCTCATTACCCCTTAAGATACTTTGAAGTTGATGTTGATGATTTCAAATTTCCTTCGGACCTAAGAGTCATTTTTTGATCTCCTTACGAAATTTCATTGAAATTTGACTCTTTTTTTTTTTTTTTGCTAAAAATGTATAAAAAATAGCTAATGGGTACTATGGATGACAAGACATATCTCAAATGACTGATAATTCTTTTACTAATGTGCAGTTATAATATTACGTGAAATTCTTACCTACGCTAGTTTGACTAAAATTATCAGTTATAACTCGCGATTTTTACTCGATTTTTAAAACTTCTCCCAAAATATCAAAATACATTTTCTATTTCCATTCCCATCACCCCTCAAGATACTTTGATTTTTTTTTTTATGCTAAGATACTTTGAAGTTGATGTGGATGATTTCAAATTTCTTTCGGACCAGAGTCGTTTTTGGACCTCATTACAAATTTCAATGCTAAGATATTCTGAAGTTGATGTGGGTGATTTCGAATTTCTTTCGGACCCAATGATCACTTTTGGACCTCATTACGAATTTCATTGAAATTCGTCTTGTTTTTGCTTAAAAATGCATAAAAAAAGTTATTAAACACTGCATGACAAGACATGCCTCAAATAACTTAGAATTCTTTCTCTAATGTGTGCAATTAAAATATCTTAATTTGATTAAGCGGCTGAAACGATGTATGTAGGCGTTTATGATATATATGCATGCATATGTGTGTTAAAGTTGAACAGCCAATAAGCGCGCACGAGTGCACCGCAGTCCACCGCTTGTAATGGTCGGGTGGTGGGAAACTTGGTGGCCACCCCATTCTTCTCTCTCAATTCTTTCCCAATTCTCAGTTCAGAGAATCCCAAATCCACAATTTCAAATGCAATCTCTCTCTGCTTTATTTTCTTTGGAAGCTGAAAGAGAAAAAGAAACAAAAAATATGACATCTTGTATATAATAATAATTCGCAAAAAGAAAAGAGAGGTGGATAAATATGCATGGATGTTGAATAATGGAGAGGCCTCCTCCTGACTGCTGACTGCTGACTGCCGACTGCCGACTGCTGACTTATAAGGCATTTGGTTTGCATATATTAATTACTTGGAATTTTGGAATGTCTTTCATCCACGAATGGCATTCAGTTGCTTTCGTACCATTCTAATTATTTCGTTTCCCGATTCAAGTGTCGGTTTGTAATTCTCATTCCTTATGATATTATCATCCGTAGCTACCGCTAAAAGAGAGAGAAATATTTAGATATATATATATATACGTTATGTTACGTACATGTTTAATTACAAGCTCACGCTATAGGTTCGTGAACTATGAATATTTTTCATTATATCACGGACTCATAGGTGGTTGGGGTGAGCTATAGCCCACCTCACATGTAAGGGGAAAAAAAACCTTAACGTACTACAATAGTCCTCTTTCAGACTATTCAGCCCAATTTTCGTATAAATTTGAATATTTATTATGTTTTATTTAAAGTTTGAGTTATATTTATGTTGTCTCTTATTATTTCTCATCATTTTAAAATACAGAAAACCCAAGTAATTTTAAATAAATTTCTATTAAATATTTATTAAAAAAATTTGATTTTAAATCAACCCATCTCTCTTTTTCAATCCTATATATATATATATGGCTAGTACGTGTTGAGCATAGCATGGAGGCAATATTTACCTAATCCAAGTAGCAGATAGATCATAGATTATTGGTTCGATTTGATGGGGGCCATGCATCCGATATGATTATTGGTAGCTCAAATAATAATTTAATTAGAAATAATTTGTTCCCGCGATTAATTAACATATATATATATATATATATTATAAATTAACCAGATCGATGCATGTGTGAGAATTAAACAATGAATGGAGTTTTCAAACAGCAAGAAATCTTATTAATTATGAGCTAGCTAGGTAGGGATCGATAGTCATATATGCGTCGGTGCATGGTACGTGTGAAGTAATAATAAGTTGAGCAGCAAACTCAACTCTTGTTGAACTTCAATTCATGGTCATCATGTAGTCATCTATGACGCATGCATGCAGCTCCAATATTATATATATAAGAATTGTATAAATAATGCATATATGGTACGGTATCCGGTATCCTGAATGTGACCTCATTAAAATTTAACCGACAATTCTAAAAATATTACCACTAATTCGGCGACGGACAAGTTGTAATTCTCTTTTTAACTACGTATAGGGTAGAGTAGAGTATGCATGGAATTGGTTTACTTAGTCATAAAATTCGGCGACGGACAAGTTATAATAAGCTGGTTTAATTAGGGATTTAATTAGTTTTGGAGGGATGATCTAGATGGATTATGTTAATGATTTGATCTAACTGCCAACTAATTAATACAAGGATAGTCATGGCCATGTAACCCTACCTTTCTAATTAATTATAAAATAAAACTTCATATCGTTTGGAGATTTCTAGTTCCACTCTTTCTTCCCATTTGTCTTATATATAATATTATGATTAAAATCGTTTGATTTTTAAGTTATTATTTTAAGATTATTTATACAAAATAGGTAAACAAATTAGAGATTATTTGATAGATCATATACTATGAGGATCTTAGTCAAAATGAGTTTAGTTAAGTTGGTTCTAGTATTGACTTTTAGATAATTGGTCTTAAATTCGAATCCCGATGATATATTGTATGAAAAATTTCCAAAAATTCCTCATTCCCTTTTAATAAATTAAAAAAATAAAACTATGAGGATCTTAAGTACCATGTAATCGATAATAAACATACGGTTCCGATTATATTATATGTACAAACATAATTCGATAAATCGAAATTGTGGTTTGATTTATATAATACTTAAGTACAATAATGAATACTACTTGTATTCCACTCTGGCGATTTCCTTCTTGTACCACTTTTTTATTTTTCTAATTGACGTTATATATATTATAATCAAAGCGTTCAATTCGTAAATCATCATTTCATGATTAAATACACGAAAAATTAACGAAATTAAATATCTTTTTTTTTTTTGTAAGCAAATGAACAAAAAGAAGCGTTAGAAAAAACAAAGCACTAAGGGACTGCACGTGGGTGGCAAACACCCACCACATCGAAAATTAGAGATCATGTAGTCCTTTATGTGTATCAATTAGATCACCGTAAGAATCTTAATTGTTCCTGAAATCGTTGATTTGTTTGATACATATAAATTGTTAAATTATGGCCTTTAATCTCATTGACTTTTTACCAAAATGACAAAATAAATGATTCATATTATAATACATATATAATGGCAAGTATATTAATTGAAAAGGCGATAAGATTAAATAAGATCATAATATAATATAAGTATTATACTCTCAAATTTTATCTTATATTTGGGCCGGAAAGCAAAAGCAAAAATAAAAGGGATTTTATTTTTCTTCTGTTCAATACAAAATCAAAGGCTGCCTTCAATTTCAGTTGCCGATTTACGTATTACTCTTCCACTTGGAAACTCGATGACTAATTAGCCAATTGTATTAAAGTTAATTAATAATATATAGCTTAATTTCAAATTGAAGTTATTTCCTAATTACGTGATACATGCAGATGCAGCACTATCACAATAATAATTTTTTTTTTTTGGTCAGGTGCCATAATATAATGCTTTCTCGAGCTTTCACTGGGTTGTTAATTTGTTCTTTGACCAAGATTAATTATTACACACACACTACTTATTTTAAAATGATATGCTTTCTTACATCAAGGCTAGGGTTTCCATCGAATATGCACTCTTCATGCATGACGTATTATTAACAATAGTTTACTAAATTGTTATCGACATTTTAAAAAAATGATTACGTATCAATTATTAAGTAATGAGTTTTTTATGAAGCACTGATCAAAATGGCGTCCACTTAGGCGTTCGAAGGTATGTGAGGAACCGCGCCCCGCATATATAAGTTGTTTTATTTATTAAATAATTAGTTAACAATATAATTATTAATTAAAAAATAATAATAAAACAACGAATATATATATAATGTTGTATAATAAAATTAATAAAATTTTTACATTTTTAATATTTATGATTCACAACTAAATTTATTTATCTAGATAATTAATTTTTATTCTAAAATTACTTGATACTATTCATTATATTATTAATTTGTTGAATTTTGTCTTTAAAAAATAACCTAGGCCCTAGCTAACCGATTAAACACTAAGCACCTATCGACGCCGTTTTAAACATTATTATAAAGTCTAAAATGTACTCATATCTCTGTTTGACGTTATATAACAAATGAGCTAATTACGATCCAAAATTTTAGGCGATAATTAACCATGCGGTCCTGCGGATCAAATCTTTTACTTTGCATGTAAACGCTTGATGAGGAGCCACCGAAATTAGAATATATATGCAACCAACATGAACATGGGGAATTCTCCATTGATAAAGAAAAAGTGAGTTTGAATTGAATTTCATGATGACGAAAAGAAACAAAAAGGTGAAAATAAAAGTTACTTTGGAACATTCTAGTTGTAAAAGAAAAAGAAAACAACGTCCCTCCTTCTTCCTCAATCATCAACCAATCGTATTCTAATATAAATTTCGTAGCTTTGAACTTTGAACTTTGAACTTTGATTGGAACATAATATTCTCCATCCTAATCTAAATCCTTTGCTTCCAAAATCAAACTCCATGCTTTAAGGTATTCCTGTGAATTTCCATGGAAAAATCCAATCGAGTTCGAGTTGAGGTCGGCTGATTTCACTGTTTTCACCCCCTTTTACCTACATTTAGTACGATCCTTCACTTACTTTTGTCTACAACAAACGTTATTATCAAAAGAGTACGTAATGATTTTGACGTTCACTTTTTCTTTACGTATGTTTTTTAACTTTGGAATTAAGGAAAAAAAAAAAGACATCGAATTATACAAATTGAGAATGTGAAACTAGTACTATATATTTCCTATGAGTGCAAACATTAAATGATAATATTTGTAGTATCAATATTTTGACTTGTCGAATTATTTATGTACATATATCACAATCAGAATCGTTTATTATCTAAATCATCACTTCAAGATGATCTCGATTCATGAAAAATTAACAAGATTTGAAATCGTTTAATAATACGTGTATATAGGACTGACAATGGGTCGTGCTGTGTCGTATTCGTATCATGTCATGAACTTTATTTTACCAAAATATGCAAAATCTGAACTCAATCTCTTTAATAATCGTGTCAAGGATGTCTAAGTTAAACCCGACCTATTAATAACACATGTAACCCGTATAACTCATTTAATAAATAGGTCGTACTCGAAATCTAATTAACATATAACATGTTTAACCTATTTAAATTATATGATTCAATGGGTATATAGGTAGGTAAATGAGTAAATATCTGGGTTAATAATTGACACGCTTATTAAATGGGTTAATATATTAGTCATTATATGGGTTAACAAGTTAACCCAAAATCTACCAATTTATTAAACGGGTTAATATGTCATTAAATGGGTTAACGGGTTGACTCGAAATCCACCCGTTTATTAAACATGTTATAACGGGCTGATCAGAAAATGACCCAAAATTTTGATTGTGCTGATTGACCTGAATAAATTTTGTGTGAGTTTTGAATCGTGTCAAAAAATACCACCATTACGTGTATATTGAAAAAAAAAATTAGCTGTTTTGATAACAAGTATGATCCTCATGGAGAATCATATATTTAGTTTATATATATGCATGGTTAAATGATTTCAAATCTTGTTATTTATTTATTGAGATGATCTTGAAGTGGTGATTTAGATAATGAACATACTTCCAGTTGCGATAAATAGACACAAATAATTTGATAAATCAAAATGAGGATACAAAAGGTATAATCAAAATAGGATACAAATATTATCGAACATTTAAGTATCACGTTTCACGTGATTGCATAGCAATACAAATATAAGAAATATGAAATGTATGCTTGATCCTTAAATCTAATAGCGTCAATCCAGAACATCAATTTATTGCAAAGAATAAATATTTAATATTCATGAAATTAAATAATTGGTCCAACCAAATCCTACTTATTGCATGTGGAGTTAATAAATTATATTTAATACCATACATGTAGGGATCGATAGGAACCCTCTTAGAAATTGGCTCTCATGTAAACAAAACAAGTAGCCGCTACACTATCTACCTGTATATAATATAAGATCACTTAATACATAAACGTGTACATCAATTTTAAAATTTAAAATCACTCGAAAATTATGAAGATATTATATGATCCATAATTTATAAAATATCTAAGGCCTGTTAATTACAAATTTCATCGGCCAATCAAAATAATCCAAGGCCTATCAATTACAAATTTCATGAACCTCACTTCACTTTTAAGGTAATTCGATCATCGATTTTAAGTTCTTTGCAATCTCTATCTCTCAAAGCTAATTTACGCATCAGAGTATTTTGGTCGAACAATACCTCAGGGCTTCGACCTTAACCATGAAAGTTTCTTGTTTGCTGTTTGTAGGGATCAAAGGAACTTTTGCAAGCCAGTTCAATACCTACTTCAATAATAATTTTAAATTTTAAATTTTAAGTCAATATTTTATTATTTTATTAGTATAAGCCGAAAATAGAATTATAGATATGATAATACGTAGCATGATATGATTTGATATTAATTTGTAATTCATAGCATTATATTGCCAAGTGTCTTAGCTTTTGGTTGCCGTTATTTAATTTGCAAGTTGAAGAAGAGAGAGGTGAATAACATTGCAAGATAAACCACCTGGCAACTAATTTGTAATTTTAAATTACATGATTAGCAAATGGATTATATGATGATTAATAATAATAATAATAATAATTAAGTAATAATTAGTCACTTCCCTTGTACTTTGAGAATCTCCCAAGCATATTGCATGTCCTCTTGATCTATATACAACATACTTGCTGTATCTTGACGTGTCCTAAAAGTGTTATCAAGTTTACACTTCATCAACTATTGCCAAGTGGATTTTATTATATCTCCTTCATATATATATATATATATATCATCATTATTTTCAACTCAATTAATATGGACAAGTAGTTGAAGAGAATTCCGGATTCAAAAATTATATTTGCAAAAAAAAATTAATTAGATTGAAAATCGTTAAATCATTGTTACATACCCATCAATTAACATAAAAAGATCCTAATTGTAATTAACAGAAGCAATTTGATTCATCGATCCTAATAACTTGATGTGATCAATACATACAACTAAGATTTATTTATAGCGACACCACATTTGATTTGATAACAAAAATATCAATATATATTTGCCACTGTTAATAAAAGAGTATGCCATGTCAATCGATATATTATATGTACAATTACACTATCTATGATATGAGAAAATAAAGGTACAAAAGTTTTACATTGGAAAATCGCACAATCTTGTAAATTCTTATAAGGACTTGGATCTCTCTTTCCACTTCCAATTGATTTTGGGGTGGAACCTCACTTCCTCCATGACATCATAACGTCTTATTCCGCATATAAAGCTTAACTGTCATATGTATTCTACGTCACCCAATATGATTGTCCACTTGTTGGGTCAATGCCACCTAATCTTGAAAATTCGCCACACACGAGGGAGCGTATGAGCAGGGCCGGTCCAATAAATTGGAGACTTAGGGCAAAAATTATGAAAATGCCCCTATAATCTATATTTACACACAAAATTAATAAATTTTTCAATTTTTTTTTCATCATCCTGGCAATATACCAAAAAAATTCAAGAATTTAAGCACATTAATTATACATAGAAAATATAATCATTTTGCAATATTATATTTTTAAGAAACTGTGAAATTTTATCAAAAAAATAAAATTTAGAGTTAATTTTAATAACTTTATAAGACAAATTAGATAACTCTATATTAATCAGAATAACTCTTATAATATTTTAAGAATATGAGTCCAATTTTTTAATAAAATATTTCTTCAAGTTTAAAAATTGTGGGCCCTTCTTGTTCGTGAGCCCAGGGCGGTTGCCCTTGCTGCCCTAAGCCATGGCCGCCCTTGCGTATGAGAATTGGATTCATGTCACCCAATCTTGAAAATTCACCAAATGAATTCGCCACATATGAGGGTGAACGTCGCCCAATATGATTCTCCATGTGTTAAAATTGAAAATTCGCCACATACAAGGGGTCTACGCCACCCAATCGTAAAAATTCGCCACACATGAGGGGCGTGTGAGCATTGGATTCACGCTACCCAATCTTGGAAATTCGTCATACATAAGATGGTGTGTGAGAATTGAGTTTACGTCACCCAATCTTGAAAGTCGCAAAACGAATTGAGTTTACGTCACCCAATATGATTCTGCATGTGTTAGGATTGAAAATTCGACACATATGAAGGGTCTATGCCACCCATCTTGAAAATTTGCTGCCACCTAATTTTAAAAATTCGGCACACGTGAGGAAATGTGTGAGAATTGAGTTTATGTCATCCAATCATAAAAATTTGTCACACGTGAGAGGATATATTAGAAAGCTGCAAGAGCTTCCAAGCAGTTGAACCTCCCGCTCCCTACCAATTAATTTTAGAGTGAAACTTTATTTATTTACTAACGGTATTAACTGCGGTTACTTAGATTATGGGCTTGTGAGAACAAAAAGAATAAAAATTGACGAACGTTAATTGAGTACGGCGCGGTCGTTCCATTCCAAAAACGAAGGAGCAAAGACTAAATTACTAATAGCGTGCTCAAATGTCAATTTCAACGTGAAACTCAATCTCAATGAGTAAAAAATCACGAGACGATAAATTGAGAGATGTGAACGACGATAGGTGTGCAGGCGTGCAGCGTAGGGTACTCACATTTCCAATTTTATTTTATAATCCCTTTTTTCTTTTATAAAATAAATTCTATAAATAAACGAAGCAATATAACCAATTTCATTCCCTCACCTTGTGCTTACCAAAACCTCACTCTTGAACTTCAACACACATTCACGTTGTTAGTTTTCAAGCGCTCTCTCCTCTTTCCTCTGAAAAAATCGAAGAATTTCTCAGTTGCATCAGCAAGCCAAAACCCATATCCCCAATATCAATGGAGAATCATCAGCAACAGCCGCAGCCACAGGCTCCAATGAAATCGTCGTCAAGATTCAAACGCATCTGTGTTTTTTGCGGCAGTAGCCCCGGAAAAAACCCCAGCTACCAGATTGCCGCCATCCAACTCGGCAAACAGCTGGTAACTTCTGCTTCTTCTCTCACTGCTCTTCCTAAAGCTCCAACCTTTCCAGAAATGAAATTGAAGATTGAGGCACCCTTATGTCTGTTAATCATTTTTCACGACCTGGGTTGAAGCCATTTGTGTTTAAATTTCATCAATCGAGTCCAAATTCATCAAAGACTGTAACTTTCTTGAATCAGGGGAAAAGGGGTGCCTGCACTTGCATGTTTCTTTTGACTTGACTATAGAAATTTCTCAAAGTAGATTAAGGAATAAACAATTGCATGATAATAAATTAAAGATGGCGTAAATGTTGGGTCTTGTAGTAAATTAAGTAAAGTAATTTAATTATATATAGGTGTTTAGTGTGAAGGGAGAAGAGCAACGTCAGTTAGTCATTTTCTAATGTTGGCCCATCATGCAGGTTGAAAGAAACATTGACTTAGTTTATGGAGGAGGAAGCATTGGATTGATGGGCCAAGTCTCCCAAGCTGTCTATGATGGTGGCCGCCACGTCTTAGGGTATAGTTATTTTGGATAATACTCGGGTCCTTACTAGTAAGAATCAATTTCATCCGCTCACTTTTACTAATCTCTAGCTTTTTTTTTTCTGGTTTCCATTTTGCAGAGTAATTCCCAGAACTCTCATGCCAAAGGAGGTAAATTGAAGTGCTAAACCCATATTTCCGTTTCTTATTGAATTGGATATATAATTAAGCCCAAGATGATAGGAGCTGATTAGGATTTTTGTAAATATTTTATTAGTGACAGTACGTGTTATGAAGATTACTAAATAATTAAATTAATTAATTATACTCACAATCTGATCTCTCAGATCACAGGAGAGCCTGTGGGAGAAGTAAGAGCTGTATCTGGCATGCACCAACGCAAAGCAGAAATGGCTCGCCAAGCTGATGCATTTATTGCCTTGCCAGGTAAAAACACAAATCCATTTACCCAAACACAAAGAAATTAACTGCAGTAACTTCAAATTAGCTAACCATTCATATGGGTTCATGTTGATTGCAGGTGGCTATGGTACCTTAGAAGAACTGTTGGAGGTGATCACATGGGCTCAATTGGGAATTCACGATAAACCTGTAAGAACATTGCGCAAAAAATTCTGATTTCGGGCTCGTTTGATAATCATTTTGATTCGATAAAGTTTGATTTTTTACAGGTGGGGTTGTTGAATGTAGATGGGTTCTATAATTCATTGTTATCCTTCGTAGACAAGGCTGTGGATGAAGGCTTCATTGACCCAGCAGCTCGTCACATTATTGTCTCTGCCCAAACTGCCCATGAACTTATGTGCAAGCTAGAGGTGCTTAATTACATGATTACGATGTTATTATTCGTTTTAATCGGTGATGATTGAGGAGATGAGATGAAATCTGATCCGTCCATCTGCAGGAATATGTGCCTAAGCATTCTGGGCTGAGTTGGGAGATGGAGCAACAACTGGAATACACAGCAAAGTCAGACATTGCTCGTTGACAAGATCCACTGATCCATCAATCATCAAACTTGAATTATATATATTTTGTTACGTTATGATATATGTAAACCTGCCATGATTACGTCGTGGAGGATTTATGACCGTAGATTACAGCTGATTTCTTCTAAATTACACACGATATTCAAACAGAGCAGGCAACCATGTAGATGATAGCTCCATTAGAAAATTGCCAACATAGTTTTTTTTCCTCCTTAATTTATATGTGGAACGTGCTTTGAATTTTTTTTCCTTCGAAATTTTTGGTTCAATTTGTCAACTAATCAGATTAATCTGACATTGGATCACAATGCCTGTGATTTGATTACGACTATTGCTTCATGTCGGCGACTTGATGATCATTGTATATTATTTTTTGACTTTATTACTTAAAATGCATAAAAAATATGTTAGTTGGTCTCAAAATACATTATAAATAAAAATTTGATTTATTTTACATTAAAAATAATTGCAACGTAAAAAACATTGTACCATTCAATTAACGTAATTACGAACACTGAATAACTTCTCAAACCCTAAAACACCCATCTTGGAGCATTGAAGCTGGAGTTGGATTGAAACGAGCTTGAGAGGAAGATGGGAGGCCATAGAGTAAGAGAGATTAACTCAGAGAAAGAGACGATGCGATTGGGGCTCGGGTTTCGAAATCTCCTTTTACACAAAATAATTGAAATATTCACTTATATTTATACACATTAAATATCATCTAAATGACGTTAATTAAATGATTCAACTTTTTGATAGTGCTAACATTTTTAGTGTAAAATAAATCAAATTTTACGTCATGATATATTTTGAGATTATTTGGTACATTCTTAATGTATTTTGAGTAATAAATCTTTTTTTTTTTTTTTAATTTGATGGGCTGTTGCAAGTTGCTTTCAACTAAAAGGGACTGATGGTGAAGGGGGAGGGACCAAAGGGCAAGCCCTCATTTAAAAGTTGCAGGTCTCTATTTGTCTCTTATTAAATTGACTAACTCTAACATAAACGCGTTATTGATGAAAAGGGAAATTTCCTTGTAGAATATTCTGTATATGACGTATTTAGAAAATTTTAATTTTTTAAAATTTCTTTATTTATGAATATAAAATTATCTTTTAGAGGCTTCAGTTTTATATTATATCAATAAATATAATAAAAGTTAAAGAAAAGTTTGAATAAATTAAAATGAAAATATCATTTGTTACGAAAATATCGGTAACTAAATTTATAAAAAGGGCAATATTTATATCCCATCATAGTGGTATCTTCTTATACCATTCTCTTGACTTATCGATTGTCTTTCGTACAATATGTGATAATCAAAACCGGTCATTCTCGAAATTATCATGTTAAGATTATTTTTGTAAAACATTAACAAGATTGGTGGTACCTCCTTATAATATTATTTTTATCTTATTTAAGTGTATAATAAATTAATTGGGTGAGATATAAATACTAAAAATATACTATTCTTTCTTCTGGATTAGTAATTTTGGGTGAGATGAAGCCCACCTTAGTTCCTAAGGTTGGCCCGTGCTTGATACATATGTTATAATCAAAACCGTTCATTTTCTAAATTATCATATTAAGATCATCTTCATAAAACATTAATAAGATTGGAGGTTGTTTAATAGTTCATGTATATTAACTAAATGCAAAGTTCACCATGAAAATCTTGATTTTTATCAAAACCGTTTATTTATTTAGTACATATGGATGACTAATGACTTCTAATCTTGTTGATTTTTTTTTTTTTTACGGAAATGATCTTAGTATGATGATTTAGAGAATGAACGGTTTCGATTATGATAATATATAAAGACAATTCGATAAATTGAAAGAATTGTATGAGAAAGTACCGCCAAGGTGGGATGCAAATATTGTCCTTATAAAACTATCGGTATAGTTCACATTCAATATAAAAATAGTTAGGAAATTTAGTTTAATACTTCAAAAATTTGAATGAAATTTGAAAAAAAAAAACTTATGTACTAAATAATATTTATATAAAATTAATACTTACACAGAAATTAAAAGAATTTTTTTTTCTTTTTTTTTTATATCAAGACCTTTAAATATATATTTATTTATAAAATTATAATGAATATTTCTTTTTTCTATTTTAATACTGAAATATTAAAATACTAATATATATTAATAAAAAAATTTACAAATATTACAAATATCCATGACATACAGGTGGTGTTGTTATGGATATATTTATATATTGTGACTGAAAGAGTTTGTGCCAACCAAGCTAGTGATATTTTGCTTCTTCAACTTTGTCCTTATACGGGTGAGTTTGGATGGTGGGTCGGGTCCATGACTAGGAAGGCTAGGTTGACTCACTATGGTGGAGAAGTGGGGGGACACCTGTCCTCGGCCCACCAATCACAAGGTGCCTAGTGTACAAAAGGCATGAGAAAAGGTGCGGTGGAAAGTGGGCCAATCTTTTCGTGGTGCTTTCTGCCATTGGAGTTGGCCATGAATTGAAATGGATATTGGCAGATGAGATAGAGAAGCCACGTGGGCAAGGATAAATTTAAGTAAGGGCATCGGCGTATTCGACTCAATAATTTAAATTTGATTAGATAAAAATAAAATAATTTAAGTATCAAAATCACTTTATTAGTAAGAGTTTGAATTTAAAAATTTA
Source organism: Prinsepia uniflora (assembly GCA_032719365.1). Lineage (NCBI taxonomy): Eukaryota > Viridiplantae > Streptophyta > Magnoliopsida > Rosales > Rosaceae > Prinsepia > Prinsepia uniflora. The sequence goes on along the minus strand of CM064866.1, from coordinate 1,406,392 downwards.
TTTTTAAAATTTGTTAAATTTAAATTGAACTATTAAATAATATATTAATTTTTATTAATTTTTAAATTTATTATTAATACAAAGTAAAAATAATAAAAATAAAAGAATGCCCATATATACTCAGATATATCTAGATAAGAGTATAATAAAAGATTATTAAGTGGTAATATTTGTTTGATAAATCTTAATACAATAGTAATGTTTGCAATCTAATCTTCCACAAACTTAATATAACAAATTTTGAGTATTGATTATTTTGTTTTTTTTTTTTTTGTTTCCTTACTATTTTTTTATGTCTAAATGGTTTGAAACCGTTACGATTCAAACCGAACCGTTAGTAATGATTTGAATCAAAACGGTTTCATTTCTAATTTTAAAAAAATTCAATATGTATCGAACCGTTATAATTTTAACGATTTGAACGTGAATATTCTCAAAATCTGTATCGAATCGCACTGTGCTTACTCCTAGCCCGTGAATAGATGAGGGTCGTCAATTTGTGAGTTGGGTGGAGATTCAAGATGAGTGAATATTGGCAGATTTCTTGGAAAAAAAAAAAAAAATATTGGCAGATTTCATTGAAGTGGTAAACTTAAATTTTTTATTATTAACTAATATGGGTTATTCGGTAGGCCTTGCTAGTGTCCATATATGAACGAAGGCACTCTTGGGCTTAGGGTTTAGGGTATTGAAGAAAATGAGAGTGAAGGATTTTTTTTTTTTTTTTTTTTTTTTTCAAGAGGTGTATTGAAGAAACCGCAAGAAGTCATTGACGACTGTCAGAATAGAAAAGGAATTGCGTTTGTCGGTCATTGAAGGTGGCGTTGAGCCCAAACCGGGTTGTGGTCTATTATATCACTGGAGGTGGTGGATTGAAAATTTGAAACCGACATTGGCGCCGTGGAACCCAGATAAGCGTAGCAAAGCTGTAATCGTGGGAGGCAAGATTAAAGTTAGTTTGTGCTTTTTGGAATGTTTGTTTAAGATTAAGAGGTTCAAAGTATTATGATTATTATTTAGGGTTTTATTGAATTTAATGAAGTATTTATCTATATTTCCTTATCTTGTTAAAGGATAATATCGTGTTAGGAGAGTCAGACCATAATAGTGACTCGTGTCTTGAGAAAAACGGGGAACAATTCCATATCGCTCGAAGAGGGAATGTGAAGTGTCTTATATGTGTGGGTACTTCTCTTCTTAACACGAGGCCTTTCTAGGAACCTTTCTAGGAACTCACTGCTTTGAATTCTTTTGAAACTCCAAAGTTAAGCGAGGCTGGCTGATGCAATCTCATAATAGGTGACCCACTGTGAAGTTGCACCTGAAGTACCAGGAACAAAAGCCTACGGGCAGGGCCGATGGGACTGGCGGGGCGGGGCCTAGAGGGGACAATATCGTATTAGAAAGGGGATTATCTTACTTAGACGAGACCTTTTGGGAGCTCACTGACCTTGGATTCCTTTAGAACTCCAAAGTTAAGCGAGGTTAGCAATCCCAACATAGGTGACCCACTGAGAAGTTGTGCGTGAGTTTTCAGAAGCAAAGACATGAGAGCGTAGGACAAAACGAACAATATCATGCTAGAGGAGTCGGATCGTGACAGATTGGTATTAGAGCCTCACAAGTGATTCGTCTATTTCCTCTTAGAATTATGGTTTAGGGTTTTATGCAATTGAATTGAGTCTTCATCTAGCTTTCATTGTCTTCCTCTCTAGCTAGTTTCTCTCTCAAAGGTGATTTATCTATTTCATGATAGGATTATGGTTTAGGTTTTATGCAATTGAATTGGGTACTCGTCTATTATTCCTTATATTTTCTCCGTGATAGAATTTAGTATTTTGGAGATGATATGTGATGAAATGTTAGAATTTCAATGGCCTTTGTTGTAGTCTTCAGTCTTCACAACTGCACAATTGATATTGCTTGTGTTTGTAGGGTTTGTATATTCTAAGTGAGGATGCAATTTTTTTTGTAATTTATTGTTCTTGTGAAGCTATTTGTCAACATAATCAAATGGTTCCTCATTTTCCTTGACAAATTGCTTTAATTTGTTCTAGTTTTGGATGCTTATGAGATTTACAATTCAATTTTCAAGTGAAGTATCCGAGAGAGCTCAATGAATTATCACGAACTGAACAAGAAATTTGGTGCACTAAATTAAAAGGGTAAATCTCAAAAGAAAAAACAAATAAAAAAAAAATCTCAAAGAACTACACAATCTCTCTCTTTCTAAATCATTGAAACAATTAGTACAAACATGCTTAAAATCAAGGAAAGATCAATTCATTTTACTAACTCACATGGTCCAATAGCAGAGCCAAATTGTACAATCAATGGGAGACAAAAATCAATTTTCTGGAGATATAACTGAGTCAAAAATGATCGAACCGAGAAGAAAATGTGGCGACGAGACAGATAGAGTCATTGATTGATCCAAAATCTACAATGAAGTTCCAAAAACAAGAGATGGTGGAAAGAATAGACTAAGTCCTATGAATGAAGTATTCTTGTTTGTTAGATTCAGACTATGTATGTTACAAATTTATTCAGTCCATGGGTTTGAGATGCAATCATTGATTCTATTGCCTACATTGTTGGGTTTTTCGCCTTCATTTCTATAAACATGATTTTCTTCTAATCAAATTACTACTAGAGTACCACAGAGAAAGCTTCATGACTCTTAAATGAATGAAGTACCCTTACCTTGGAGGATCCATCATCATCTACAAATGGAAGATGATTCTGCATTCAGAAGCAAAAGTCTTTTCTAACTTGCCGGCTGTTTTATTTGTTGCTCCAATGCACTCAATGTACTGTAAATAATGCTTCTTTCTGGATGGGACCAGTCTCCAGCTACGAAAAGGTTCTTCGTCCTCTCCACCTCTATCCAGCTGCAACCCGCTGGCTTTTTAAGATCTCTACTTCTCATCAGCCTTCTTAGCTCCATGACCCCATCCCATCTACCTTCTGATGCATATAGATTTGACATCACCACATAGTTCCCAATATTATTAGCTTCAATTTCAAAAAGATGATCTGCCACAACACGGCCTAATTCCACCTCACGATGAATTCGACAAGCACCCAGTAATGTTCCCCATATGTTTGCATTAGCTTCAATGGGCATCCTGGACACGAAAGCAAATGCATCCTTAATGCGTCCACCCCTGGCGAGGAGATCCACTACACAAGCATACTGTTCCATTGTTGGTTTCATCCCATGAATGCCTTCTATTGAATAAAATATCTTCAACCCTTCATTAACGAGGCCAGCATGACTGCAAGCAGATAAAACAGCAGTAATAATAACATCATCTGGTTTTACACCCATGTCGAGCATATCAAAGAACACCCTCAGTGCTTCTTTTCCCCTTCCATGCATGGCAAGTCCACCAACCATAGCTGTAAACATAACCAGATCCTTTTGTAGACTTGACTCGAAGATCTTGTAAGCATATACAATGGCACCACATTTTGCATACATATCTAACAGAGCTCCCCTCAAACATATGTCATCAAGACAAGCTCTCACCACATATCCATGACACTGCCTCAGCAGGTGGACTGAGGCCATTTGAGAAGATACAGGAAGGAGACTCATAATAGACATCGCATCAGGCTTCATTCCTTGGGCTTGTAACTCATGGAACATACTGAATGCTTCATCAGGACAGTCGTTTTCAGCATAAACTCGAAGCATTAAATTCCAAGTGGTGAGATCTGTCTCAGTCATCCCGTTAAATATTATATGTGCATCACCACATGACCCAGAATTCACAAAAGCTGAAATCATTGAATTGCAAGTAACCAAGTTCTTTTTCCCTGATAAACTCTGAAAAATGTTGCGTGCATACATCATGTTACCACATTTGGCATATGCATCCAGTATCGCATTTTCAATAGTAGGTTCCATATTATCTGCAGAAACCCCAGCCCTGATTGAATAGCAATGAGTTTCTTTAACCTTCTTTAATCCCAAATTTGCAGCACAAAATTTCATTAAGGTCAAGATGGTTATGTGGTCAGGCTTCATACCTTCCATTAGCATGTCATCTAATATGCTTAGTAATTCGGTAAAATAGCCACTATCTGCAAAGGCAACTAGCATGGCATTCCATGATATTAAATCTCTCCTAGATATAATTAAAAATACCTGAAAAGCTTCTTCAATTTTACAGCATTTCGCGTAAAAACTGACCAAGGCATTTCCAACTGCTGTAACCTCACATAGGCTAGGATGTCGAAGAACATATCCATGGATCTGTTTCCCCAACTGCAAGTTTTGTAAGTTTGCACAAACAGGAAGAATGCTGACAACAGTTACAGAATCTGGCACAATCATCTTCCCAGAGAGTAATTTGTGAAACAAGTCCAATGCTTTCGACCACTCACCATTTGCTGCATACCCTCCAATAATTGCGTTCCATGAAACCAAATCTCTTGATTTCATTCCGTGGAACAAGAATTCTGCTTCTTCCATTCGTCCAAGGACTAAATAGAAACTTACCAAGGCATTGCACACAGAAACATCTGCTGCCAATTCATTCCTGCGCAGAACATAACTATGAATCTCTCTCCCAGAGCAGTAGGCAACGGTTTTATCTAAAGAAGCACAAACTGGTAGAATATTAGCAATAGTTGCATAATTTGGTTCCACCGGTCCTTTGAGCATCCAACTGAATAACTTGTATGCATCATATATGGATCTATTTTCACCAAACCCTGCAATCATTGCATTCCACGAAACAACATCTTTGCTAGTGATGCTATTAAAAACCGCAAACGCATCAGTAGAAACTAGTCCACATTTTGAATACATTGATATAAGAGTATTTCCAACCAGGACATCTGTTTCTAATCCAGACTTAATCACATAAGAGTGCATACTTTTCGCCAAATTTAATTCCCCTAAGCGAGAACACACTGGAAGAATGATAGCAAAGGTAACAGAAGTGGGCATAGCCTTCCCAACTACACGCATTTCATGAAAGATCCTTATTGCCTCATCGTCAGAATTTCGAGCGGCAGAAAACCCGGATAATACAATGTTCCAAATGACAGGATCCAAGCAGGACATTTGGCCAAACAGTGCTTTGCAGTCACCCAATGCACCACATTTGGCATACATGTTAAGCAGTGCTTTAGAGATAGAGTGGCAGGAAAGGTGGCCCTGTTTGACAGCATAACCATGAAGAGCCTTCCCAAAGCTAGTGGCTAAGAGGGCAGCACAGTATTTGAGAATGGCTGATAGTTCTTGGTAATTGGCTCTGAACCCCAACGAACTCTGAGAACATCGAAGGAGTAGAGACAACCCTTCATTGTGCGTGGGGTCTATGCGGTAGCTTCGGATTATGTTTTGAGAACTGGTTGAAGCATTTCCACAAACAGCTCTGGTGCAATTTACAATTACGCCCGAAACGTTGATATTTCTCAGCATTTTAACCGAGTGAAAGCAATTTTAAGCTCCGGACTTTCCATTCCCTAGCCTCTCCCCACACACATCCGCGAGTGTGAGAGGCTTTTTCTGTACGAAGGCCGTGCGAAAACGGTTTTTCTACCGATGACACGGAAGGAACCAAATCCATTGAACCATCAATGAACAACAGACCTAAGATTGATTTCTCAAATCAAAATCATACACCTCAGTGTTAGACTATAACAAACACTCTATCAGAATGCAGCATAAGGAATAACACACTGAAAGCCGATTGTTTGTAAGGCTAATCTGCCGGTCGGGCAGTTGGATGCGATCTTCTTGGGTCGTGAAGGCCTTCCCGGCCTAGTCTCGGGTGCATGTGGGCTGGCTGATCAGACTTGGCTGGTTAGCTTTGAGCTTGATACTTGTGAACTTGTTCAAGGCAGGTCAACTTGATCTTTAGTCAGATTGATCAGTTTGTGTGTAAACACACTGAAATTACTAATTTTTAATTAAAATAACTTTATAATTCATTGAGCTCACAATTCTTGAGTTTACTACCTCATTTATTTCAATAGCAGCAACTAGAGACTAGAGAGTGAGATCTTTAGAGGTCAATACCTCATAGAGGTCAATCAGCATATTTCAAGGGGTCATGGGCCCCATTGATTTTGACTATATATACATATATTATAATATATTTTAGGTAATTAAAATTTCTTTAATAAATAAAAATTATTATATAATTGTACTCAATTATTATATTATGGAATTCTAAATCAATTTGAAAATACAATTTTAGATTTTGCATAGGATACATTTATCATTATCATATATGATTTATAAAAATTTAGACGTATTTTGATATAAAAATATATAGATCGTATTATTATTTCTTAGTTTTTTTTTTCAATTCTTAAGATTCTACGCATGTCTATTTTGTTTTAACATTTCAAGTATAGTTTATTTTGGATATGCAACGATTTCAAACTAACAATCCGTCAAGAACAACTATAGTTGTAATAAGCAAGTAGCATGATATAATTTTTTTTTTTTTATAATTTGATTAATTTGACATATATATATTATAATAAAGTTGAATTAAATTCAATTTTTTTTTAATTTTTAGAAAGGCCCTCACATAGATAAATTTCGGACTAAACCACCTGCCTGAAGTCTTTCTTAAAAAAAAAAAAAAATTCAAAATTCAATAACCTTAGTGTCTATAAGCTGCTTTGAGCTAATTTCATCGGGTCACCAACCGGATAACCCATATTAGTTAATAAAATTAATTTAAGTTTACTGCTTCAATGAAATCTACCAATATTCACTCAATTTTTAATCTCGACCATTATTCACAAATCGACGATCCTTATCTATCCGTGGCAGTCCCCATCTGGACCCACAGAGCAAGGACAGTAGGAAACTTGGGTTTTGGGTTGCTTGGTTGTGGGTGTTGCGTCACCTCATTGTGTGCCTACTTCCAAATTTGTATCTTGGATGATCGTAATCATGTACTCATTATGCAATTCATATTTGCTGAGATACTAAGAGAAATTTTACAATTGGATCGTCATATATGATAGCTTAAAAATCACACCATTGAAAAAATTCAAAGGGAATTAAAAAAAAAAGGGTCCAATTTAGAGTGTACTTAAATTGTTTATTTATTGTGCATAATTTTTTTACTTTCTCTTGTCATTTTGTACTAAATTTATATGTATTATGTTATACATGATACTATACTAATTTACCATATATATATATATATAATTTCTAAAATTTTAACTATTTTTTTTACCTTCTTTACCATGTTTGCCAATTTTGTTAATTTTCTTCTTTTATTTCTTAATTATAAATATTTCTAAAATGTATTTATTTCATATTTCCAAAGGGTTCAATTTTTAATTTCTATTCAACTGTTAATTGTTTTTCATTTATTAATGTTTCCAATGATAATAATTTTTTAAAATTACTATTTTATTAGATTTAAAAAGTATGAATATATGAATTATAGTGTTTATATAAATAAATAAAACAAAAATAAACTCATAATTTTTTTTTTTTAAGAAACCACCAAAAAATGGTTCTTAGAAATTTATTAAAATGTGAAATTTTAAACAAGAATACTTGAAAATTTGCGATAACAAATAAATCATCAATTAAGAATACAATTTGTAGAGGAAAAAAATGATTAAACCCCCTTGGATGTCAAATCCTTAATACGCCACTGCTGAAGCACTTGCGTAAAGGGAGATGTTATAATGTGAATCTTAAATCGAGAGAATCACTAAAATGCTCCTCATTATAACATCTCCCCCACACCCCAAAGCAAATAACCAAAATCAATGTAGAGCAAACTGCTAAAGCACTAAAATTGTGTATACACTGGCCATGAATAGCATACACGACAGGTAGAGAGAGAGCAACATATGGTACAAAGACGTGTAATTGTGCCGTACGAATGAATGAATGAATCATCTAAGTGAAGGATTCAACAGCTGAAGAGGTGGTGACCAAACTTGACAGAAGGCCAACAATGAGGGCACTGTTGTATGTGCTTGGCTCTCCTTGCTTGGAGTTGTTCCGGGAATCGATGAACGTTTCGTTTAGGAACGGCCCACCGACGAGTGCTCCAACAGCTACATTGGGGTTGGGGGATTTTGACTCCATGTACTTGAAACCATCTTTGCATTTAGGGTCCTTGTTGCCTGGGATGGAAGCTCCTCTATGGTGAACAAATTTTGGATAGTCATCCCCATACCCGACAAGATAGCTCATTTTCATCGGATTCTCTCCCAACACGTAATTAGCCTACAGAATTAGTAACATGCCTCAGTACACCGATAAATGGATGAAAGTTTCTCAACAGGTTATATATATGCATGTCTATTTAAGCCAGGGTAGAGAGCTTACCTGGGATCTAGCGAATTTCTTAATATCTGATGCCTTAAATGAATCTGCATCGCACTGTATTTTTCCGGCCCGACTTGTAAGCATGTAGTCACTGAAAAGAGCAGCAAGGAAAGCAGAAGAAACCGAATGCTGCAGTGCATTCCATTCACTGACCCATATCAGACCATCTGCAATGTGCATATCATGACAGAAAACAATGAATAATGAGCTAAGAAATGAAACCGAATAATTCCACTCAAAGTGATCCCAAATCCAGATCCTTAGGAGCATATGCAAACTAGCCTACGACATTTTAATGTGGTGCATATAGGGCATCCACAACATAGCTTGAAAATGTACGAAATTGTATAGTTCACATATCTTTTCTGTTTAGAGCTTCATGTTTGCCTCAAAAAACTACGAACTACTCATTTGATTTCCAAGTTATAAGGATAATAATGTTATCAATAACATCTTAAATTCAAAGGCGCATTCGAATGTAGAAGAATAGTCATACTGTCGGTTCTGCTGGTTGTTGCTGTTGGAGAGTTTGGCAAGAGGCCACATATGATAGCCTCAGCTGTTTTCCTATACTTTTGAAGCCCAGAATTGCCCGAGGCGTCTTTCCCACCAAAGAATGTCAATCTGGAAAGCAAAACCTGCATGAAAATTTCAAAGTTTTTCACACAACCAAGAAACAAATTTTACTTGCATCATAATGGTAAAGCATCTCAAACAGTTTCAATGAGAGTAAGCAGGTTTCTTTACTCAGATGCAATGCACAAAATAAAAACAAAGACATAGGAAGAAGAAAAAATAGGAAGGACAGTTGACAACATACGTGGGTTCCAGGAAGTTTGTTATCCCAACTGAACCATGTTGGTTGATCGAACTGAGCATAATTGTCTCCGTTTTCCCCAGTGACAAAATCAAGGTATGACTTATCCGATGTTGCATGGTAAAGCCAGGAAGCAGCCCACAAAAGTTCATCTCCATAGCCTGTTGAATTGTAAAACTTCTGGACCTCAGGGACGCTTTCACTGTAAGAGGCTCTGTACTTATCGGCAAAGGTAAACAATTGTTCAGCATGCTTAAGAAGTGTGGCTGAGTATGTGGCATCGCTCTTCTTAAACACCAGAGATGCTGCTGCCATGGCTGCTGCAGTTTCGGCTGCAACATCTGTTCCAGGAGCAGATGTGTTCACCTGTACCAACGGCCTCTTCATTGTCAAGTCTTCCGGCCTCATCCAACACTCGTGGTCCTTTGTCGGATCACCAACCTGTGCCGCAAATACATATCGGTAAGGAAGTGAGTGGATTAACATATTTTCATTCCATAATAAAAAATTCAGAGAGTAGAACCTGAATGTAAAGGATATTGTCTTTAGGATGAGCATTAAGAAGGAAGTCAGTGATCCACTTGAGGGAGGCTTCAGCAGTTTGTAACTGGTTCACAGCCTGCATTTGATCACCATACTCAAGAATCCCCCACGACAACACCGTTGCAGTAAATGCCATTGGGAAACCAAACTTCATTGTATCCCCAGCATCATACATTCCTTTCGACAAATCCAATTTTGCTTCACTTCCATCTTTCAGACCCGAATCCCCTCTCCATGGAATCTTGTTATTCACCAACTTACCAGCTATCACAATCGAAACCATCAAGAAAAGTACACGAATTTCAAATTCGGTATAAGTAACTAAACCATGTCAATCAACTAAACAGTTACTTAAATCAATTTAATTTCACACATTTCAAATTCACAAAATCAAAATGTAAAACCCATTTAGCAATTAAAGAAATTGAAGGCATTGCAATTTAAAAAAATAAAATTTTGCAAAAGAGGGAAGAGAGAGGAGAGTACATTTCTGGACGTCGAAGAATTGCACGGCGAGTTTGAGAGCGTCGGAGTATTTTTGGTTGATGGAGCCGGGAGGTCCGGGGACGGGACCGTCGTCTTCGCCGGAGTTTTTCTGCACTTTCTTCACGACCGCGACCACGACGGCAGCAACAACGAGAGCGAAGACCAAAAACACGAGAAGCCACGCCCAGCAGCAACCGCTCGACCTCGATCGAGCGCCCATTTTTTCTGCTCTCGACAAAGAACCAGCGGGCCAAACAAAAACACTCGAAACAAGTAGAGATCTAATCTAATCTTCCTATCTAACACATTGTCAAGAACAAGGATCGAGGTTTTGGAGGAGAAAACATAAAAAAAAAACAAATGTGGTCGCTAATTTAGCAACGATTGGCGCTCTCACCCGGATCGGAGGCTGAGATATTTTTTTTTTTATTGTTTGTGTTGTGCACCGACAGCGAAACAAGGTTAATCTCGCCGCCTTTTTCTGTGTTGTTTTTATTTTTCGTTTTTTTGCCTTTTTAATTTTTTGCAATGACGCTGGCGTTTGCCGTTTTGTGGATTTCTGAGGTTCGTAGATCTGTGGAAGACTAGGTCAAAGGTGACGATGACTTGTGTGCGCCGTTGATGTTGGGAAGGACCTACTGATAATAACCGTTGATCTTGCCACCGACAGGAGGGTGAAACAAATTGACTGTGGATCTTAGAACCCTGGTTGTTAGTGAGTTTTAGTCTTTAAGCCCTTTTTTTAAGGTTTTCTTTGTTTTTGGTTAACCTTTGTGTGAATGTGACGTGTGTGTCTGGCATCCGCCAAACGTGGTGGCTGAAGTGGCAATTTCTGGTTGAATTGAGGGCAGACGAGGGTCCGGTTTCAGTTATGTTGTTATTTTCATTTTCTGTATACATATTTACTTTTTTCTTATTAAAATTAATATTATTGTATATCATAAAAAAAAAAACTATATCATCAAAATCAAACTGTAACATTAAAAAAAAAATTAGTATGATATGACTAACGTGGATAAAGCTGCACTAACAGTTAACAAATGTACATCAATGAAATTATGCTAAATTACAAATCATCCTCACAAGCCCAAAAGAACGAAAACCACAATGGTGCTAATAATCATAAACAAACTACCTTTACTAAAAAAAGAGTCGTCAAACTCATCAAATTTGGTCTTAAAAAACTTAAAGAAAATTACGGATCTGAGGAATGCTTGATCTTTTGCGATCCAACTCTACATAAAAGAGAATAAAGATAAAAAAAAATCATAATCTAACTACCGTAATAAAAATTAATGGGAAATATTTCAGCAAACTCTAACAATAAGGTAGAAATGGATAAGATAAATTTTAAAAAAAGATTTTGGATGACGAAATTGATTGAAATAATAGAAAAATAGCATTATGAGGAAACTTAAATATGAGCATGGCTCAGATTATACAATCACCACAAATGAACTCTTATTACTATCCCAAAAAAGAAAGAGGAACAACGATTGAGGGAAAGAAGGAAAAAGATGATCGTCTCCCTCCCTCCTTGATTTGCTTTTCATTAGGATTAGGAGGAGAGAAAATAGTGACTAGAATTTTGTATTTATTCTTGTTTTTAGCCAATAACGTTGATATTTATTTCATTTTGCTCTCCGAATTTTCAAATTAATTTAACTTTTTGTTAAATTTAATTCCGGGTGATCTTTACCCAAATATGACGAAAAAATTGAGGCTTCGAAAGCCCATTGGGCCATGGTTTGAGGCCTTGAGAGCCCATAAGTTTTTCTTTTAACATGAATTCTTTTGCACAAGCCAAACTTTAATTTGTGAGAAGAAGCAATATACAAGTGCAAAAACATTTCATATTGAGAATTGAAAACAAACAAATATCAGCAAATACGAGGGGGCTTGGTGAACGCACCGTTTAGCGCATTGGTAACTAACTTGGTAAGCAGCAGCACAGGTGTTGCGCGCCAATATGAGGACGAGCGGGGCAAACCAATGGCGTCCCGCCATGTCCTCAGTCTCATTCCACGTTGACTTGACGAAAAGCATAAACTCACGAAAAAGAAATTAAAACTTCCCTGTTCATGCTTCTTCTGTGCAGCCGAGAGACCAAAACGATTAGAAAAACGGCGACTGGAAAAGCAGCGGCTGCTGTCTCCGGCAACGTCTCCGGTGATTTTGTGGACGCAGGTAACCCCTTTTCTTCTCCTTTTACTGAATTATATAACATTCGCTACAGTCTTCGAAGCAATTCGCATTCTCATAGTTCTCTCCTGATACTTATATGACTGAATTATCCAATTTGTTTAATGTTCTGTTCATGTAATACGGATTATGCGTAATCAGTTTGTCAGGGAAGAACTTACTTTCTGGGAATTTTTTATGTTATCAGTTACCATTTTTCTGTTCATGGGGGTTTGTAATTGTTGCTTTTAGGGTTTTAATCTGCAGCCCTTCTAGTTGAATGTTAGTAATTTCCTCAGTTTCAATCTAGGGAATACGTTATCACACATTTTAATGCTCAGTGTGAAATTTCTGGTTATGTATAATGATCAAATTTAGTGAAAATTTATCGATTTGGGATGCAATTTTAAGTGTGGTTGTAGATGGATAATGAAGGCATTCATCATCCTAAGCAAGAACGTTCGAGGACTAGGTGGACACCGTCTCTTGATAAGACGTTTGCAGACTTGGTTGCGAAGCAGATACAATTGGGAAACAGACCCAACAATGTGTTTGACAAGAAAACATGGAACAGTATTCGTGACGAGTTCAATAGGCAAACAGATCTCAGCTTCAACAACAATCAACTGAGGAAGCACCTGGACGTTCTGAGGACGAGATTCAACAATCTCAAGTCCGCTTATGATCAAACCAATGACTTCACTCTGGACTATTCTTGTTGTATTGAGTTCGATAACCTGTGGGAAGACCTAGGGGTACAGTCTAGACCGGAAACAGTTAGGGTCAAGGACTGTCCGATATATGATCAGCTGTGTACAATATTCGCATACTCATCAGCAGCCGATGGGAAATATGCACAATCTAGTCACTATGAGGGGCTGGACAAAGCTGTCGACAATGCAGGTTTGATTTCCTGTCCGGAAAGTGAAGCCCCTCACCTTGAAAACCCACAATCCACAAATGCTGTTCAAGGAAATGCGGTAGCAGCAGAAAAGGCGGGCAAGGTTGTTGTATCAGAGAGGAAAAGGAAACGTCCATCTGAGGCTCAGTCTTTTGAGGGTCGAAACAGAAGGGATGAAGAAGTCTGTGATACAATGGCAGAGGCATTGTGGGAAATGATTGCTGCCTCGAAATTGAGGAGAGGTTCTGCAAGGTCCGGTGAGGACAAATTTTCCATAACCAAATGTATTAAAGCGCTGGATGAGATACAAGGAATGGATGAAGAGCTCTACTTTCCGGCAGTGGACCTGTTTGAGGACCCGAATTTGAGAGAGACATTCATCTCTTTAAAAGGCAATCAGATACGCTTGACTTGGTTACAAGGGAAGTGCCGGAAAACTAGCTAGGGTTAGACGTTAGGGGAGGAAGGTTGAAATTGCCATAGTTTAGTTCTAGTTTGAGTAGCAACATGTTGATAATATAGCCTTTCTTTAGGTTAAAATTTTTTAGTATTGCACCTCATATTCAATGAGATATATAGCTAGGGTTTTGGTATATTTTTCTTGCTTGACAAGTTTACAAACAATGAGGAATTTGATAAGCAAATGAGCAAAAATATCACAACAAATATGGTTGGCTCAAAATTGAAGAGAAGTGAAAGAAATGTGGCACATAAAATGTATTACAGCAACTCGACTAAACTCATTGCATAGAATCTTCTCCATCTAAATAAGTGTAGCATCTTCTATCTTTGTCACAGGTGGTTTCACTGTAGAAAAGCCGATCAGGTAAAATCCATAAGTTCTTGAAATTTTGCCACCAGAAAGGCACGATCACAAACGGAACATAAATTCTGAAAACAAACCTGCACATCGAGCAAGTGCAACTACTTCTTTCGAAGGATATAAATCATTCGGTGCGATGGTTATTCTATTCCACATGTCGGTAAAAATCCAGCATTTCGTCTTCCACTGGATGTGTCTTGCCTGCTATGACAAGGCAATGAAGAGGTGCACCAAAATCGACCAGCTGCAGTTGCTTCATTGTACCAGAAACTATCTTCTGATCCTCACTTCCCAGCCGAGCAAGCCCAACACACATGGTGTCTTCATCGTAAGCTACAAAATAAAGCGAAAATTAGAACTAAAGAAGCTCAATGTTTTCTTAAGTTGCTTACAAGCCAATAGATTGCTACCAGATTCTCCTCGGCTGTGCTCAACCTCCAAAAGCTGCTCAATTGCTGTGTTTATTGACATGTATCTTGGTGGCTCATACTGCTTCTTCCCTCTGAAAGATTGAAGAAAGGCCGAGAAACAGTAATAAGACAATGCATTAACAGAAACACACACACAAAAAAAAGCACTGAAATCGAAGAGAAGGCAAACAATCACTTGAATACAGACCTGCACAAAGATTCTAGGGTCGGTTCCTTCACCCGTATATCTACAGCGGAAATCAAGTTCTGACGAGAGTTTAGAGTTTAAGCATTAGTGGTGTGACATTTTATTTGAATTCGTATTTAGAATCGAACCTAATAAGCAGAGAGTATGAAGTCCAAGCACACGATTTTTCTGAATCTTCTCATAGAAGCTATCAGGTCTCCATGTTTCGGTGAAGAATGGAATTGAAACTGTCTCTCCATAGTGGTAGAGTTGCAGGCCACAGATTCCAATTGCATTCATCACCGATGCATTGTGCACCACTTTCACATCAATCCCCAATTTCTTGGCCCGAACCACAAGATCGGTATGAGTTGTAGCTCTATGTTGCAGATCAAATAATGGGCAACAAATAATTCAGTCAGATAGATAACAAAAAAAAATTCACAAAAATTCGACTTGTCAATTGGGAACTAAATTCAAAAGCGACTCTTTTTCAAATTGGAAATACGACAGCGAAATATGTATCATACCCGAAAGGATCGCCAACCACAAGGAAAGCGACGTCAGAAGAAGCAGCTGCCGTTAGAATTTGATCGGCCTTTTCCTCCACCGTTTCTCTATCTGCAACTGTGACTGGTTTTCCATACAATTTTTCCTGCGCATTGATTTTTTTTTAATGAACAGATTTGGAAGCAATTAGAAGAAAAGAGAGAAGGTGGAGAGTAAAAAAAAATGGTACCAGAGTTGAAAGGCCGTCCGAGGAGAGACCAAAAGAGAGGAGAGAAGTGTAGGCTTCCATGAAAATTTTGTCGCATTTCTTCACTGCCTCTAAGCCTTTCAAGGTGATGTCTTTCTCGTCCCCTAATCCCAGTCCTATTATGTACAGCATCTCTCTCCTTTCAAATTTGGGAACTTTCTCTGCGGAAAAAATCCTAGTTGGAAGCCAGGTGCCACTCACTCACTTCAACCTTTCAAACTCTTCGACGCCGCCAGAGCTGAGGAAGGGGAAGACGGGGTTTTGAGTTTCCAACTTTCCAGCTTTCACTTTTCAGCCATACGGGCTGCCTATGTCCTGGCCTCGCCAACAAAAGCCCAACTCATTTTTTCGACAGACAAAAAGCCCAACTCAGGTTTTTTAACAACTACAGATGTTTCTTGAAAGGCAAACACATCGTTATACATAGAACCCTGAGGACTAAGGTTTAGGTGACATCAATATGGACAGTTAAGTTTCAATTCCATCATTTCACTTTATATAATTTTAAAATCATCTCAATTTATTTCTATCGGTCTATTTTACTAATAAATTCTTAATTAAGTTAATAATATTTTTTGTATTTATTATAAATTCTTGCTTATTTTATTTTTTTATTAAAGGGTAATTTGGAAATGCTATGCTTTTAAAAAAAAAAAATCTACTCGGCTGTGCTCTTTTTAAAAATTGCCTCTATTTTATTTTTATAATAACTAGCTATGAACTAAAATAATTTCTGTAAAAGTGGTTTTTAAAAGCAACATATATACTACTACTTCAAAAGTTGTTGTGAAAAGTCCATCAATTTAAAAAAAATATATATATTAACGAACACTTTTGTACTGCATCACATTTTTAAAGAAAAAAGAATTCAATACCAAACGAGGCTTAAGTGACTAATTATTTTGAATTAGTAATTTTTTTCAATTTAATGCATTCACCAAATTATAAGGGCATTACATTTACATTAAGTTTAATTAATTGTGTTCTTATAGCTTGTTTGAATACATTATTTGAAAAAAATAGATAAATTAAAATAATTAGTCACTTAATACAAAATAACATGAGTAAGAATTTTTAATTAATACCAAGAATATCATTAACTTAATTGATGATTTAATTATTGAAGTTCGTAGATGGAATCAAATTAATGTGATATCAAAATATCATGAAATAAAATGATGAAATTGAAATTTAGTTGTCCATTATGATATTGACCCCTAAACCTCAGGATGTAAAACGATGCCTATTCTTTCTCTAAAGGGTTGTAAAGGTTACATATATAATAAACCTATTAGAATCCTTTATATGGGAAATAAAATTTAATTTATGTAAGTAATACAGAATTCTATTGGCCACTATAACAAATAAGAAATATAAACTAACTCTAATAAATAAATAAATAAAATATTTCTTAAAATTATACTTTCCAATTATGATATTGTGCAATTTATTTCAAAAAAGTTGGCAAGTAAATTTAACTGATTTAAACATGAATGCAATATACTACTAAGTTTGTATTTAGTAACTGCTTCTATTTTAAAGTGAATCCCTATAAGAGTGTTAGGTAAAACTAAAAAATAATAATTGAAAAGCGGTAAATTTTGTACAACTTCTAAAAGTAATTTGCATGTAGTTTTTGAAATCTGTTTTTATAAAAATTATTTTCGCGCATAACTATTTATTATAAAAGTGTGGCAAAACCAACATTTCAAAACAGTACGGTAGAAAACAATTTTTCACAAAAACACAACAATCTTAAACTGACCCTAACGCTACTTACTAGTTTACGGATACTCCAGCGTAATGTATAATGAAAAATTCTCAAAATGGACGCTAATGGAGAGTTTCGAAATGCAATCAGTCTAACCTTCCCCACTATCCTTGTATCGATATGAACTCAATATTCAATTTAGAATTTAGTTATTCCTTGCTATGCTAACTCATCATCTTATGTGAAACAGATAAAGGCATGAAAGGAATTGAACACAACAATGTAGAAAATGGGGAAAAAAACTAGAAGAAGAAGAAGAATAAGAAGAAGAACAAAAAGCTGAAAATTTCTTCAGATCAATGCCTCTTTTAAGTTACAACACCACTCGAATCGAAGAAAAGCCAGTTTTTCCATTAAAGCTACTTGCAGTTGCCATACTTCAGTCATCATCTTTGAATTCTCTGTTCAAAACAAAATAAACACATCATCAAGTGAGTGAGTGACTCAGTTGAAACCTACCAATGTTGTATCTTAGAAATCCAATACTAGGAGATTATGATCGACAAACAAAACAAAACCAAACATGACCCAATTGTCGTAAGAACAATATGAACATATACCTGCGATCAAGGTATCGAGGTTGAATCCCAGAACCTTGGCATGTGGTGCAGGTAAAGGAACCCACCCCTTCACAGTTAATACAGTTAGACACCTCTTTCTCACCACCACCAAGTTCTACCGTCACTGTCCCGTTCCCCGTGCAAAATCTGCATTTTTCTGTGACACACACCCGCACAGACAAAACCAAATTAAACACACAGCTCCAACATGATCCATAATCATTTTGAATTTCGAAAAACCACCAAAAACTACCACAAATTCACTTGTTCATAAAGCCGATAACCAAACTTATTAATGCCCTCTTGCCATTGCTTATTTGAAACAATGTGCTTTTTCCTTATTTTTATTTTTTAACGAATACTCGTTCGAGCTGCAAATTGCTCCTAGACACAAAGGGCTCCCAACGAGTTTCGAGTTCCTGTCAGTTAGACAACAGGAAATCGGCACTTTGGATGTGACAGTTTACCAACTGCACCACACCTTGTGGCTTATCAACATGCTATTTCCCAAAGGATAATACTTGCATCTCCCTGGTGAAACCTTCTCGTACCACCCTTTCGATTTATCGGATTGTCTTTGTACATATATCATAATCAAAACTGTTAATTCTCTAAATTATCATATCAAGATCATCTCTATACAAAAATAACAAATTGAAAGTTATTTAGTCATTCATATATATCAACTAAATAGACGGTTCTCTACGAAGATTTTAATTCTTACAAAAACCGTTAATTTATTTGACGATACATATGAATGACTAAATACCCTCCAATTTTGTTAATTTTTCGCGGATATGATTTTGATATGATGATTTAGAGAATAAAATGTTCTGATTATGATATATACATCAAGACAATTCGATCAATCGAACAAGACAATTCGATCAATCGAACAAGACAATTCGATCAATCGAACAAGACAATTCGATCAATCGAACAAGACAATTCGATCAATCGAACAAGACAATTCGATCAATCGAACAAGACAATTCGATCAATCGAACAAGACAATTCGATCAATCGAACAAGACAATTCGATCAATCGAACAAGACAATTCGATCAATCGAACAAGACAATTCGATCAATCAAAATGGTAGTCCAAGAAGATATTATCAGAGTATGATGAAAGTATTTTCCTTTCTCAAATGCGCTAGCTAACCAATATTTTATGAAATTTTCAAAATTTTAAAAAATATGTAAGTGACTACTCTCACAGTAGATTTGGAAATGTAACCGTGATTATTTTTACAGCAACTCCGTTTTACTTACGTGCTCCAGTTCCGTTACAGGGGAAGCATGGCTGAGTGTTGTCCCGTTTTGACTGCAATTAGCATTAACACAATTCACTAATTCACCCTCAAGCTTTGCAAAATCAGCACTTCAGCGAAAAACAGGGGAAATTGAAATTGAAATAGCTTACAGCACTGTCGATTTGGGTTTCATAGAAGACCGGAATGCCAATCCCAACTGCAACGCTAACCAACCCAACTGAAATTGCAACCACCTGAACAGAATCATCCTAATTTCAGTTTACAAACAAGATTATTCAAAAAAAAAAAAAAAAAAAGGAGAGGGTTGAATGTTCGAGAATTAAGAACCGTGTTTTGATCGAGATCCACGGCTCTAATGCATGGGTAAGACCTTGGTGACCATTGATTTCCTGCAAGTTTGTGGGACATGGATAAGGAAGAAGGTGGCGTGGAGAGATTGAGGGGGCAACAGAGGAAGGGAGAGTGAAGGCGGAGAAGTGGGGGTGCTGCTGACATTTCCTGCTCAATTCTGTGATATTCGAAACTGCGAATTTTTTTAATCAGACTCGGAATTCGAAATCCACGAGAATCCTTGCATTTTACTGAGGAACTGAAGAATGGTGGAAACCAAGGACCAAGCAAAGCAAAGATGGATTTGGATATGTGGGATTGTGGGGTTCTAATATCACCTCACCCACCACACACAGTCCATAGTCCATAGAGCTTAAGCTTTGTCTATCACATATGAAATGTTTACTCACTCGTGTCATCCGACCACGTCATTTATAAGATGTATTTTTTCTTTTAAGTTAAACGAGGTTTATATACAAGATTTTTTCTTGGTTTTAAATAAAAAGAATAAGTAAACGAGACTAGTGCATTGCGATGCAGTCCAACTACATGCTAATCTCGCTCCAATCCAAAAGCAATTGCAAACAAGTTTGTAGTACATATCCCTATTTCCCGAGAAAACTCTTTAATTTCAAGAGAAAGGTTCCTAATGCAATGGAAACCCTTTAATTTCAGGGAGGAGGGTATCTTAGTACAAGCTTGTTTGCTCCGTAAATAACTTGTTTCTACTCCTCGTGAAAACCCTTGAGTTTTGAGGAGTAGAAATGTCTAACTAAGAGCTTGTTTGGTCCTCATAAAAACTCCTTAGTTTCAAGAAGTAGGATGTCTAAGCTTGTTTGGAAGTGCTTTTGCGATGCTATCCACCTACATGCTAATCTCACTCCAATCCATAAGCAATTTCAAGCAAATTTTTAGCCAGCATCCCTATTTCTCTATAAAACTCTTTTAGTTTCGTGAGGAAGGTTCTTCATGGAAACCCTTTAATTTCAAGAAATAAAGTATCTTAGTACAAGCTTGTTTGCTCCCGTAAAGAGCTTGTTCCTACTCTTAGTGAAAAACCTTTAGTTCCGAGAAGTAGGGATGTCTAACTAAGAGCTTGCTTGGTCCCCATAAGAACCCTTTAGTTTCAAAAAGTAGGACATCTAAGCTTGTTTGCGAAGTGCTTTTGGGTAGGATTCGATCATTTGCGTCAAGTCCATCTCAATCTTCAGTCGGATATCTTTTCGTATTCCAATATCAGATGCAACTTTATCATGTTAGACGGCGTTTAAAGAAAAAAAAAAATTAAACAAATGGAATAGAAACTGAAGGACCGCAAATTTACATCAGTGTCTACAACGACAATTCAAGAACCAACATTTTGTCCACCTACTGTTTATAGCTTGGCAAGCTAAAAAACTTGAAAACAGAACTACTTCAATCAACGGCTTCCACCGGAACGAGCTTTCCTCAACCTTCCACGTGTAAGCCGGATGGATTCCTCCATGAATGTCTCTTTCGGGGGAGGGTTTGTATCTTCAGTTGCTGAAGAAGATGGCACTGCTTCGATCTGCATTGGCACAGCCTCTTCAGTTGGGGCTGATTGGCTCAATAATTCAGATGGAACTGTTGCTTTTTGCAAGTTTGAAACTGTTGTCTGGGGTGTCTGAGTAGCAACTTTAGGCTTTGGTGGAGGAGCTAATGCTTCCGCTATCTCCTTTTGGTCCTTACTCGACGAAGTACTGGAAGTAGGAGATGGCGGTTCTTCGGGCTGTGATTGTGGTGTAGCAGCTGGTTCGTGACTTGGAGCAGGAGGGGGTTGACGAGCAGCAGGGGGTTGGCGACCAGCAGGGGGTTGTCTCCTAACACCTTGTGGTGGCTGCAATTTCAAGAGTAACAATGAGCAGTTTGCACAAAGTATAATGCAGTACAGGTTAGTTAGTAACCGTAAACAGTTGATATCATGCAATGAAGCACGCTCAAATAACTCATGGAATTTGTTGCATGCAGGGGGACTAAAGATATGGAATGTTCAATCAATAACTCATGAAATAACACGCATACGGTAGTCAAAACTTCATCGAAATAGCAATTATCTCAGGGAGAAATACTCAAAATCAAGTACCACTCTCACCAAGGCATGAATGGTCCATTGTAACAATATGGAAGAATTAGATATAAAATTTCCCATAGTGTTCAAACACAGCAGCCCCAAATTTGAAATAGAAAGCACCAACTCATAAATAGCTTTTCAACAGGCACTGCATAAAGATTCAACCCCAAAAAAAAACGGACGAAAAATTCAAGGTCACTAAAAAGCAATTGCCTATAATAAAAATATAATTAAGGTTATTCGCCAATTGATTGGAAGATCAGAATGGTCGTGTTGCATTCACTAGCGGAAGGGGAAAATGGTAAAATCACCAAGCCCGAATTATCTCATACCTGAGGAGGGCGAGGCCTTGGTGTCGACTGTGCAGCAACATACTGCAAAATGTCAAATATTCTTGTCTGGCCATAGCTTGCAGCTCTTTGCCAATACAAAATTGCAATGTCGCCAGCCCTAGTCCTTAGTTCTAGCAAATTCCTATCGATGTCATTCTCATGCTTTGCAACATATGGTCTGAAGAAGGAATCATACACATAGGTTGTTCCCTGCAACATACAGATGGCTGCCAGTATGAGAAAGGGAATACTAATAAAAACAGTAATAAAGGCAAACAAACAATTAAAAAAGCTAATAATCGCAGTCCACAACCCCTTGCAGAATACTATACCTTTGTTTTAGGAAACCACAGATATATAATGAAGAGCAACTTAGCTTCACTATACATTGGAACCCTTCATGAAAATAAAAGGCAGAATGAGACAAGGAACCACAATAACATATTTTAAATTTCTCAATATTCAAATAGGCAACTCTGGATTCCGTACCATGAAACAAAAGTATCACCGATCCTCTCACATACAGTCAAAACCGCCACCAAAATCCTGAAACTCAAAGGTGGAAGAGGTTATCACTAAGGACTATTAGGAACGATAGAAAACTATTTTAGACAAAAAATGCAGTTTATACCAATACTGGCACCAAAAGCGTAGTTGTTCAATCTCTGGCTTGTTTTTTTCAACAGTTTTGTAGCACTCGTAAGCTGGATAGGCATAGCCAAGAGCCATCCTGCAACCAAATCAAACAAGGGAACATTAAGATTTAACAATAATCATATTTCCCTTCAAAGAAAGCAGATGGTGAGGGTTTGATGACATACACAAGTCCTCTGGTAAGAAACGATCCTATCATCTTGTATGCCTATCATACACAAAGAAAATAACCCCGGAGTCACACAAATAAGTCAGGAAACAAAATGTAAACAAAAATGTGAAACCAAAGCAACTGCAGAATTTTAAGATAGATACTTCTCAACTTTTCTAGCAGATAAAATGAATTTGTTTATGAGAAATATAAGCATTAGCAAAAATGAAGAGCATAACAAAAAGAAATGATCCCACCTTTGTTGTTCTAATAAATCATAAAGATGTTGATACTCCAACACATTTTGGTTTTGGTATTGGTTTCCTGAAATTTCTCAAATACCAGACTCAGCTTTTTGAACTGAGTAGATTTTAATTTCATTATATTTTATCGTCGACAAATAAAATAATCCCCATTCAAATTCAACTGAGCTTCGGGCTACATCAGATTTGCAACCAACAAACACTGAAGGAGACGATAACACCGTACGAAATCAAAATCTTCAAATTTCAAGCCAAGATAGGCATTATCAACATTCATTGCCAAAAATATAAAATAAAAATAAAATCAGAAAATGATTTAAATTTCAAATATCAAAATCGATTGAGCAATAATCTGATGCTGTCAAAGAAAGTAAAATGGAACCAATTAGAGTCGTAGGAAGAGAGGGAGTGAGAATCAATGAGTACCTCCCGAAGACTAATTTGAAATTTGAACGGATTGAAAAGAAAAACACTGAATGAAGAGGCCTAGTCGACGAAGTTGATAGAACAAGGATGGCCGCACAGTTAGGAGATCGCCATCGAAGTAAAACAGCGGCGGCGAATGGTCTCCACAAACCGTTACGGTGTCGGTGTCGGTGTCGGCGCCGGAAGAGACTGAGAGAGAGAGTAGTGATTTGTGCCGTTTAAATTGCCATTGGGTTTGTTCGGTTGCTCCTCCTTTTTGGCTCGGATTTGGTGTGATGCGGTGAGTTTTGACAAACACGCTCTCCCTCTCTCCGTGTCATTGCTTTGGGTCCGTATCGTCTGCGTGCGTGTGCATGTAGTATGAAGATCACCCCACACACACTACGCCTTTAATCACCGTCAAAGTTCCAACGGACGGCTCACGTTTTCTTTTCCCCTTAAATCTTCACACCTCAGCGCCCGGACCCGCTTTCATGAAGTTTCTATTAGTGTCGATGTGAAATAATTGCATTCGCCATGGATATAGCGATGCCCATCATGCTTCCGGATTTTTCGTAAGTAGGTATTATGATTAGAATTAAAATTTTAACATTATTTTGTAAAAACTTAATTAAATTGAAGTTGCTGTTTGTCGATATGTATTAGAAAGTCGTTAAGTGGGTTTAGTCAGTTGATTTTAGTGTTGATTTATAAACAATTGATTTTAAGTTCGAACTCCGATAACATATTATATAAAAAAATTTCAAAAATTCTCCTATTCTCTTTAATGAAAAAAAATATGTATTGAAAAGTCAACGATTTTGATAAAGTTAACTTTCTTATATGAATTGTCTATATAATTGAAAATATAGATGATTAAATCTCCAAATATCATAGACTCTTCGTTTGATGGTTTAAGTCTATATCGAGGTGACGTGGTAGTATGTATCAAGTTTGACGTGGGGGAATTTTTTTTCTTTGGGACATTATAGCATTTAAATTATTATTTGTTTAGTCCTGTTTGTATTCCTAATAAATAAAAAATGGTCACATCATAGTCATGCATGAATTCATAATTGAAAATAGAGGTGAACTAAACTCATAATCGAAAATAGAGATGGGCTCATTTAAAACCAATTTTCTTAGTAAAATATCATTTAATATAAATTTAGTAAAAAAATCTTTTAAAATTTTCATATATTTCTCACATTTGAGGTGGGTTGTACCTCTCGCCAAATAGCTCTAAGTCTGTGCGCGATCACAGTTGATACAAAATAAATTACTCAAAGACCCTTGGATTTCATTGAGGGAACACAAAAGCATATTACCAAATGGTTAAAATTGTAAAAAGATATTGTTACCAATTTTATAGAGTATTGCATATATAATCCGACAAATAAAATACGAAGTTTTATCATGAAAGATTTCAAAATGATTACCAACAAGATTATTATATTTATATTTTTTTTAATATGAAACTATATTTGTGCGATGTAAAATTATATTTTTAATATGAAATTTGAAGAACAGGGTTTACAACAACGATGTGGTAGAACTGTAGAAATATAAAATAAGGGTGGGTATGGTGCGACTCGATACGAATATTGGTAAAATCCAAATCTAAACCGTTAAAATTTTAACGGTTCAATACAGTTTGGATTCTTTAAAATTAGAAATAAAACCATTTCAATTTGTCCAAACTGTTACTAACAGTTCAATTTGGATCAAAATTGTTTGAAACCGTTTAGACATTAAAAAAACAAGAAGGAAATAAAAAAATAATGATAAAAAAACACAACAGAATAAACAATACTCAAAATTTTATATATTAGATTTGCGGAGAATTGGATTGCAAATATTACCAATATATTAGGATTTTTCAAACAAATATTATCACTTAATAATCTTTTATTATACTTTTATTTGTGTATACATGTATTTATTTGGATATATGTGAGTATCTTTTTATTTTTATTATTTTTACTTTATATGAATAATAAATTTAAGTATTAATATATTTTTTAACAGTTTGATTTGAATTTAACAGAGTTTCAAAATTCAAATTCAAACTATTAATAACAGAACGGTTTGGATTATCAAATCATTTAATTTTTATCTGATCAAACATAATTATTAGATAAATAATAATTTAAAACAATTAAATTAATAATTTTAACAAATTTATCGCCACTTATAATATCAAGAATGGACAAATGTTTAACGGGCAGGGATAAAAAGGTAAACTAAATTTTGATACGGTGGGGTGGGGTCTACGGAAATAACGTTAACCTCCCTCCCATCGGATAACATTGGACCCCGGCGGCTCTTATAATTTATTTCTTTTTGGTCGGGGTCCCATCCAGCTCTTGCTTTTCCATCAGAAATCTCAACCTAATTGAGGCTATTTTAGAGTCTAATTATATGGAAAAATCTTATTTTGACTTTCACGATTTGAAATTCAAAGTAATAATAATTTAGATACTGAAACATTTTATTCATGTTCTCATTAAACAACGGTGATTTATTAAAATATTAAAGAGATCGACGGAGGGCTCAACGTTGGGTTTGACTGCTTGAGTCCACTACGGATCCTTAATAAAATAAAATAAAATTGTATTATGAAACATTGAAATTATAGTATAAGACTTTGTGATTATAGGCTAATTTCCTAATCTTTAATTATTGAAAATTTGAAATTCATTGCGAGTACTTTATGATCGGAAGTAAATTGCACTCTGAATAAGGTTTAGGTCCGATTTTTGGTGCGGATTTACCAAAAAAATAATAGTATGTAGAAAAAACTATAAAGTGTTGTGCAGTTGATAAATTATCACTTTTAGATGACAAATTTATTGACGTTTAATTATCAGAAATTCAAAATTCACTGAGAATACTTTATAATCGGGGACATTTTATACTCCGATTTGAGTCTATTTTTTGGTGTGAAAAACTTGGTGATATTTGCCAAACAAAATGAGAGGGAGGAGAAGAAAGGGGAAGTGCCTTTAGTCCTTTGTGATGTTACCTGTGAAAAAAGAAGAAGCAAGGAAGCAAAGGAAGGAAGGGACTTGGAGCAATAATAATTAAAGCTAAAAAGTGTTATGATAAATGAGATTCTCCATCTTATCGCATCCCAGAGAGAAAAGAGAGAGTATAAGTCCATTTACACGTTAATCATATCCCATTATTATTTTTTATATGAAAAAAAAACTCTTATGACTTTACCGCCACGTGTGTATATATCGAAGTCAACATTTAGGAAATAACAAATTAATATATATATATATATATATATATATAATGATTAAGCATGCAGCTAAACAAGTAGCCTAATACTCACCAATAATAATCACCGGGCTCCACCAAAACATATGAATTGATTACGCATGTAATCCTAACAAAGGAGATTATGTACTCTCTAGATATTGAATACACATATCTGAAGGTTAGGAAATTGAATAAGGGTATAGGTCAGTAATAATGAGTGGTAGCTAGATCCAAAGGGAGGTTCCAATGAAAGCCTTGGATTCCAAGTTTTTCAACCTAAATGGGGGTAATGCACTAGTGGTAATGGTCCAAATACTTTAATATGATCACAATACCGAACTATCTTTAATTGGTAAATTATAGCTCACAATACCGAACTCTTAACAATGTGATCAATTAAATCAATACTCGACGTAGTGGAAAGTATCGAACAACTAATGAGAAGCCGATTGACATAAGAGAAAGTGTGTATATGTTTGGGACTCTTGAGTTTTTATCAAAGGACATAAAATAAATAAAAAGGGTGGGAATGGGCACTGAGAAGTGAGAATGACAGGCCAACAAACTGAAATAATTAGAAGCACATGACTTGGTTTGAAAGTGTAAGGAAAGAAGGAAGGAAGGAAGCATGGCCTTGAACCAAAGGGTAACCCTTGTCCTTTGACATCTTGGTCCATAAAAGGAAATCATCAAATAATGAACAATTGGAGTATTTGGGGCATTGCCGCTTAACCCCTAGGCATAGGCGGGATGGTGACACCATTTTCTTTCAAATGTGTTTAGGGTGTCCCTTAGTGATGGTAATTTCTCTATTTGCGCTTGTGCGTGTAGAGTTTTACTAACTCATTTTATAGATAATGGGTTTCTCTATCATTAAAAAGTAAAATTTCTCCAAAATTATGTCTTTAGATTACTGGCTATAGGTATACATATCAAATATATACAACTCACAGGCTATAGCTATACAGTTGATCTTCTCCAAAACCCTAGTCGCCCGCCCTCTCTCCAAACATGTTCTCAATTAAACTTTTACTCTGATCGGTCTCTTTCGAGTCTAGGGGCATTTTTCCTGATACCTAGATGGATGTAGTTTTGAATAATCCAACCAGATTTGATGTCAAGTTCATCGAAGTTTGTTCGTCTTCAAGTTTCGTTTTCTAGTTTTGTCGTTAGGGTGTCAATCATAGTCATGAGTTTCAGCGTCCCAATGGATCAGGTTACCTTATAAACTGTTAAAATGTATAGGATATTAACCCAACTTGCTCCTTTTGTAATCTATAATACTAAACTAATATAGAATACTAAATCAATCTAGGATTTATCACGATTTTATTTCTAACTTTAGGAGTCCAATTTACCTTCGCATAATTTTTTATTGTGATGTAGCCTGGTGAGTTTTGATTAATGATGCAATTTTTTATACGACTCGATACGTGATTCGAAACCCACATGAAATTTATCTGGATCAACTCACACTATTAAAATTTAGGATTATTTTTTAGTCGATCTGTTATGACACGTTTAATAAACGGGTGGGTTTGAGTCAACATGTTAATCTGTATAATAACCTATTAACTTATTTAATACGTGTAGATTTCAGATCAACCTGTTTACATATATTTACCCATATACCTATCTAATACATATCAAATCTTATAGTTTGAATATGTTAAACATATTAAATGAGTTACATGGATTCAAGTTATATTATTTTGTACGATGTTTTCTCTAAATTATTTCGAAAAATATTAAGTATAATTACTGGGAGTATTTATTTATATTTGTCGATAAATTATTACAATTTAATTTGTTTTTATTTTCTATCGATGAAATATCATATCTACCAATTAAAAAGTTGCTTGGATATTGCTATTGGCTAACATTGGCCCCAAATCGACTTCTCAATACCGTTTTATTTCCTTATCATTCAATAAACATATTTTTGGTTGACTCAATACGGTGGTCCTTTTGTTTTGTTTTGTTTGTTTTTTTTAAAATTTCTGCTAGTCGGCATTTTTTATGTACAAAACAACTCGTTTTCTACATATTATATATTCAATGCGATTAAACACATGTAACTTAATCTATTAATGTAATTCATAGCGTAGTCAGAAATTTATTTGAGTTGAAATACTTTAAAAATTACTATAATTAAATTCATTATAATATATATTAAATTAGCCAAAAATACATATATATATAATCATATCGTGCTTATTAATAAATTTTTAATTAATTAAAATATATTATACATATATTTATACATATATTATATTAAAATATATAAAATTCAGTGCGAGCCTAGGACCCCGAGGCCCATGCTTAATAATTATAATTATATAATAATTCTGATGATTCTATTTTAATTTTTGGTCTTAGTTAAAAGAGAGGTTTTATTCTAAACACATCAACCACAATGGTGTCCATTAAGAATCCAATCTTAAAATCAACGTCAGTCGTACAATCAGCAAAAAAAAAAGATGTGATCTAATTAGGTTTAAGGGAAAATAAAATATATTAATTATGTTGCTTACTTTTATTATAAGTTCTCCCTAAGCTAAATCTCGCGCCAATACCATTGTGCCACGTATGAGGAGGTTGTTGGATACTTGGATAAGCGTTGGTTATCAAACTACCCACTCTATATTCAAATATAGAAATTGAGCAAATATATATATATACAATTTTTTTGGTTGGAAATATCTATACAAATTTAGAAAATCAGTTTCGATATGGATGCCAATTTTTTTTTTGATAAATAATTGAAGCCGTTCAATTTTATATGGGTGACGATTATAATCATCATTTTGATCGGTAAAAAAGATAAATTCTAATTATTCATCATCTTGTCCAAATTTAGCTGCTTGAGTGTTACATAAACAGATTTTTGGTTGATTCAATAACGTGAGCATTTGTTATCTTTTCTATTTCCGCTCGTCGTCAATTTTTAATGTAAAAATGACTCATTTTTTCGTAGAAATATATGCTATATATGCCTATTTATGCAAAGCGATTTCCCTCTTACAATGTGATTGCTCCGAACCTTCATTAATACATCACCTTCACCACAATCCACAAGTATGTTGCTTATAAATTCCCACGAAAATAAGAAGTTAAGGTGGAATTATGGGCACCCTTAAAAGCGTATCACATGGCATTATTAGGATAAGAGTTTTTTTTTTTTTTGGTCTCTCTCTTTTGTGTGCGATGGGAATGCGAAAATGAAAGTTGAAGCTGGTGGTTCGTTAATTTAGAGGTTGAATAATGAGCCCACAAATACTCAAAGGCACCGTCACAGAAGACAGCGACGTTATAGTGTTTTTAATTTAAGTATGTTACAATCATGGATGATCATGAAAATACCGCAATATCGGTAAAATTTCAATGATATATCAGTGTTTTAGGAAAAAAAATATTCATGATATTTTTGTGAATATATCCATATATATTTAATGTCTTAACATAAAATTAGGGAACGAAAGAAAATCTCTTTTCAATTTCTATGATATAGGTATTAGTCTTATATAAATATTCTCGGATACATAATTTTTTTCATAAAATTTTATTCAAAAATTTTAAATTTTGAACTAAATTTCTGACATTTTCTTGTTGAGTATGAACGATTATCGATATTTTCATAAATTTAACTGTCAACATTTCCGAAAAAATAATATTTATATCCTTAATTATAATATAAGTGGATATGTATTAATATTATATTTTAAAAATAAAAAATTTCAATTTTATTGTTCACTTGTATTATAATACATAAACTAAATGCTCCATTTTGTTTTAATAATTTCCCCACCAGCACCTACTTCTGAATTGAAATATTGAAATATGCCATAATCCCGTCCTGGCGACAAAAGTAAGCCTTCATTCCAATAATCCTTGCAACAACGCTGTTATCTATTAACCTACGCCACCAGTTAGGTATCTGCCAATATTAGCTCAACGACCACCAATGTTGATCCTCGCACAACCAGAGGTTTTCTGGTCGGACACGTGGATCATGTCTCTCATCCCACAGCTCTCAGCTCTCACAAACAGCGAGTTCTTTTTCATTTAAGGTCAGACACATGCCAACTGAGTCACTGACCAACACAAGGTCCCATGAAACCCAAACACAGGGGGTCTTATTAATCTCTACTGTGTCAAATTCTAGACCAAATTCAGAGACGGAAAAGAATGATCCAAGTTAATTTAGGTATTTTTATTCAATGTCTGTGGTCAGGTAGGGAGTTGCCCTTTGGGCATTTTGCTTCTATTGGCTTCTTATTGGATCCTTGCTGACCAAACAAAACTAAAATGTAGACACATAAATCCAAAGACATTACTCTCAAGTTCAGGGCCACCCTTGTATAAGCAAAACACACTTAGAAACTCTCTTCTTCACCAGATAGGATAAAGCCCATTGATACCGAGTATGGTAGCTTAAGCTCCCAATGAACAAAGCTTCCCTCATATGCATCTTCTCTGCCCTAAACTTGCTGAATCGGTAGAGAAGATGATCTCCGGTTTGACCAAGAAGTCTTCTCGGCCGTCAGTCTTCAGATGACTCATATATGCTGCTGAGATGGTTAGTGAAACATGTTACGTCCATCCTTGCCGTACATTGTCCCACTACTACAAATATCTTAATAGATGACACATAAATCGCGTCATCTTTTATTATTAAGGACACGACAGTTTCGTGTCATCTATACGGGTGTCATGTAAGATATTATTAATGACGCGAAAAACGTGTCATCTATTATATTTAAGGACACGTAATAAGTGTCATGAAAATATATAGGTGTGTCATCGAAGAGAATTAATGACACTAGTAAAGTGTCATCTATTATGTTTAAGACACCTACTTAGTGTCATACAAAATTTACAAGTGTGTCATTAATGAGAATTAATGACATATTTTTCGTGTCATCTATAATATTTAAGGACACTCAAAACGTGTCATTGAAGTTGTTTAATGACACATAAAATGTGACATCTATTATATTTAAGGACACCTACAAGACGCCATTGAATGGATAAATAGGTGTCGTTAATTCATTTTAAGGACACATAATAGGTGTCATTAAATAATTTTCTAATGTCTTATAAAAAGATTAAGGACACATAGTTCGTGTCCTTGATAATAAATTGTGCGTCATCTAAAACATTTGAAGACACATAATTTGTGTCCTTGAAAAGATGCGTCCTTAATTAGCTTTAAGGACGTGTAAAATACTTTGAATTGTGATAAAAGTATGTTTTTGATTAATTAAATGAAGGACAAATATGTAGATACAAAACCACTATGAAAAGTGTTTCCAATCAATACCAATTCAAACCAAAATATACGAGCGTATACTGCTAAATAATACATATGAATGATTTAAAATCTGCAACCTAACCTAGTCCACTTGGATGCAGCTATCAACAAGCTCGGCCCACTCTATTCGTAACATATCAATTTCATCTTGAGTGTAAGTCATTTTTCCTTTAAACTGCAATGAACCAACAACATAAACGTATTAATTAATCCTTTAAATGATAATGAAGGTCAAAAGAAAGAATGGAAGAGGGTTGAGGTGAAGCCTAAAGAACCAATTCATTTCCCTCTTCCATGTTCTTGTATCTTCTTTTTGTAGTTATTCCACACAAAAACAATAGTGTATTTATATACATATATAGTTAACAAAAAATCCAAATAGTCAAAACCATCAAAATTGAATTTCATTTATCACATATGAGAATCAGATTGAGGGAAGAGAAACAAAAGAGACAAATATATATATATATATGTGACTTGTTATATATATATATATATATATATATCAACATATTCTAAATGATATAGCATTAACCTTGTTCATAATTGAACAGCTAGGCTCATCAATGATTTCTTTCATATACTTCATGACATAATAGCCGCTTGAGAAGGGCACTGCACAAATTTAAACTCATCAATTGTAACTCTCATTAAGTCTAGTTCATCAAGTAATCATACTAATTTAACGTGAAAATGCAAGCTGGACTTTACCTTTACTATTTTCCAAGTGACATTTTTCCGGCCCTTGATTCCCTTTCGAGCTTTAAATGTCTTGACAGCACTGTATACGAAAATATAAATATTATATATGTTGACACAAATGAATTCATGCATAAAATTAATCTTTTTTCTATCAAAACATACACACATGTACACACACACACACACACACACACACACACACTCATATATATATATATATATATATATATATATATGCGGAATATTTACACTTCAATAATGCTCTTTATTCCATGATTTATGCCACTCGAACCAAGAGTGTGCGCGTTTATATGCAACATACAATCCAATTTACTTAATTCAACAACCAATACACAAACAAAATTTGTCTAATGCAATTAGTGCACAAAATAGAGAATTGTTCATTAACCATTTCTCAATTCGATCATCCAAAATTTGTTCAAATGGCACGAACTCAATCCAAATCCATCTAGTTTCAGCTATAAGGAAAGTATAAATTTACATACCTTGATGTCGAGCTAATAAATACGGCAGTATTTTCTTTAACGTTCTATCTGAAAAATTCTGCAATACATTAAAGAATCAAATGAGATCGAAAAATTCTGCAACGCAATGACTACGCCCAAACTACGCATTAAATTAAACACGTAATTTGAGTGTTGTGCAATTTAAACCCTTTTTGTGTAGATGTAGTATTGGTAAATAGGGATCGTTCTTAACCGGGGAAATTAGGGAACATTAATAATGTGTTAGTGGGAAAGAGTAATGAATAAATGAATAATGAATAAATTAATGAATTAAATAATTAAATAATTAACAAATTAATGAATTAATGAATTAAAGAATAAAAGAATTGAGAATTAAAGAATAAATGAATTAAAGAATTAACTAATCAAAGAATAATAAACTAAGAGTATTAAAGAATAAAAGAATAAAGAGATGAAAGAATCAAAGAATAATAAACTAAAAGTAGAAAAGAAGAATAAAAGAATAAAAGAATAAAAGAATAAAGAATAAAAGAATAAAGAATAAAGAATAAAGAATAAAGAATAAAAGAATAAAGAATAAAGAATTGAAAAGGGGGGTTTTGAAAAGAGTTGTAAATATAAAATAAATAAAACAAGTAAAAATAATTAAATACTTAATTTTACTTCTACTTTAACCTTTGTACTAGTGAATTTTCTTCAAACACATATTTTTACCAACACTCTAACATCATGCTCTTATTGAACCAATCACGAAATCATACCTTAATCATCTCAAATACATGCATACATTTTTCATATTATAAATGCACCGAACAGCGGATTATTACTTACAATATGATTCACCTTAAGTAAGTGATTTAATGCGCCGAACAGCGATCAAACATTAAATCTCTTCAACTCTATCCTAAATGCCCCGAACAGCGGATCAACATTTAGTTTCGAATTGAAGTTTAAGTACTAAAACATATGAAGTAAAAGAAACTCAAAAAGTAAAACACATGGAGATTGCATTCTTACTTACAAATGTTAGAAAGAAAATACCAACACATATATTGAATTATAAGTAAAACCAATAACAATAACAAGAATTTAAGTAGAGAAGTATGGATTTTCACAAGAATCACCGAACAGCGGCAGGAAACTTGTGAAGATGGAAGAAGAAATACGAGGAATTCGGTCTTAAAACTCTTGAATTGCCTTAGAATTACTTGGCCTAGGTATTTCTTAAGGAAAGCATAAAAATGTGTTTAAGAGATCTCAAAGAAATATCACAAGAACAAAGTAAAGAGGAAATGAAATTAAGAAAAATAGAAATAACATAAATTAAGAACAAGAATTAAAAGAAAGCTAATTAATAAGAAAATCTACAAGAAGTTAAAATGGTCCCCAAAAATATCTCTCAAAAGAGAGAAACAAAAGAACTAAAAGAAGAAAACTAAAAACTAAGCAAAATGGAAGAAATTGAGCTAATTGGGCACTCCCCAAATACATGAAATGACCTCCCTATTTATAGAGGGAGTGCCACAATTGTTTAATTAAAAGTACAAAATTAAAATATAAAAATAGCAATAAAATAGTACATGAAGAAGTGATGGAAATGATGAGATTGGGTGGGAAAAGATGCTGATTTTAGGGCAAATATGCTGATTTTGGAGAAAAGTGGCTGATTTTGGGGAAAAGTTGCTGATTTTGGGGCAAATATGCTGATTTTGGGAACTATTGGGGGGCTGCTGGATTTTTGGCTTGGGCTGCTGGATTTCAGCAGCTTCCCACCGAATTTCCTTGCGATTTTCGGTGGTTTCTCATATTTCGTCAATAATTTCTTCGTTATAATTCCGATCGGGACGATTCTTTCACCAAAATGCTCCAAATTCCAAGCTTTATTTATTTCTACAAAAATATCACAAAATAAATTAATTTGTCTAATTATTTATTATTTTAATATTAAAAGTCAAGTATAATGGGTATAAAATAATATAAAATAACGCTTATTTGAGGACTTATCAAATACCCCCACACTTAAACTTTGCTAGTCCCTAGCAAATACTAAAATTAAACTACGAACTCAAACAAGTAACCTTTAACTATTTGTCTCAATATTTCATTATTACAATCATGGCATAAAAGATTTTCACTTAAAGCGTTTAAGCATATGGAATTCAAAAGTTAATACTTTGTAACAAAATGCTTCAACAAGTAAGATAATGAGTAAATATGGTGAAATGGATCTCAACATGAATAAAACAAGTATGAATCAACTCACAAGGATATGCACTCATAAGTTCACTCAATTTGTGAGGGTTTGTGTTTGCACTCAAAGTATGTGAGAAATACTCACATAATCGAAATGAAGTACTTTTGCAAAATCTCAAACAAACACCTCAAGATAAAAACAAAACATACTTGCACAAAAGATCCAAAACCATAAGCTTACTCAAGTGATTAACTCAACTAATCAAATTTTACCATCTTAAGGATCATAAGGTCTTTACGAAGGTTGTAATGGGGCTAAGTTTCGAGGCAAGGAAAATATAGGACAAGTGGTGCTCAATTCGTTCCAAGACTCAATAGACTCCCAAAACGTATCATAGCTTCCCAACCTTAGTGCAATGATGTTGGTAATCCATCCCTTCGAACATAGGCCTAATTCCATCATGTTGGGCCTCACAATCATTCTTCGTGTCGGATTTACAAATGTAAGGGACTTAACTCAAACATTATATAACCAAACCTTATTACCTTGATCGAGACTCAACTTTTTTTTTTCTTTTTCTTTTCTTTTTTTTTTTTGATTTTTTTGATTTTTTTTTTTTGAATATTTTTTTTTTATATATCAAGGTAATAACATGTGTCAACGATACAACAAAGCATGAGTCGGTAAATCCAACTAATTCACATAAAAGTCTTTCCAACATCATTATTTTCTCTTTACACAATCATTATGTCTTTAACCGAGTTCTTGGAACAAGGGTAAAGGATGTCTATACTAAGCTCAAGTGTTTAGATAATCATGGTGATGAAAGAAAGGCTTAATGTGGGCTCAAAAGGGTTAAAACTAAGGGGGTCGCAACTTGTGCGCACAAAATAGGGAACATGGATGTTTGAATTTGTGGTGTTAACCCTAATGCCTTAATCATTTCCAAAATCAGAGAGTTTATTGACTCAAAAGCTTTGAAAATCACATAAAATAAGTTCTAGTACTCTATAGTTCATTAAAAGCTATGGCAAGCAGTTATGAGGCATATGTATATCAATTTAAACAAAAAACTTATGAATCACTCATCAAAGATGTATATAAAGTTCTAAAGCTCACATAAGGTTCATATGATTCATACTTATCTTATCATGCTCGTTTATGTGCCAATTTACATGCAT
Source organism: Prinsepia uniflora (assembly GCA_032719365.1). Classification (NCBI taxonomy): domain Eukaryota; kingdom Viridiplantae; phylum Streptophyta; class Magnoliopsida; order Rosales; family Rosaceae; genus Prinsepia; species Prinsepia uniflora. Next base: position 1,369,976 of record CM064866.1, on the reverse strand, counting down.
TATCTTCAAGTTATAACACTTAATCACAAAATATTAACAAACAAATTCAAGTTGTAGTGATTATCTTTATGGCCATAACATATTCCTTTCTGTTCATTTATGTCATTGACAAGTTAAATGGCAACTTAAGACACATAAAAACACTAAGTTAAAACAAAAAGATTAAAAAAAAAACAATAATATTTTTTTTCATTTTTTTTTCACCCTTTTTTTTATAATTTTTTTCAATTTTTTTTGTTTTTTTTTTTGAACAATTAAAATTGTAAACCATTCCCCCACACTTAAATTCTACATTGTCCTCAATGTAGGAAAATACGAAGTAATTAAACATAGAATCAAAGTAAGGAAGATGATTTACGAAAATAATAGGAAAACATTAAATAAACAAAATAAAAGAGAGTGAAGGGTAGAGGATAGCAAATCTGTATTGATGACTCCTTCACATCCCGGGAACACATTGGGTTGCCTCCCAACAAGCGCTTGAAGTTTAACGTCCATCCAGCCTAGACAGAGATGCAAGTTAGTTAGTCAGAGATGTACGTTAATTAAGAATGCAAGTTAGATATGCAAATTAAAGTTAATGATGCAATGTGAGTTAAAGATGTAAGTTAGAGGAAGAGTGCAATGCAAGTTAAACTAAATATGCAAGTGAAGTTAAAAATGCAAGTTAAATGAAAGATGAAATGCAAGTTAGAATGAAAGATGCAAGTTAGTTAAACGAAAGATACAAGTTAACTTTGTCATGACAAATAATGTAAATTAAGATATAAACAATATTTACATGTCGGGGGAAGTCAAAGATATATATGGTTCACATAGCCTCAAAGTTTAAATGGAGACTTATACGTCCGTGCGGCCCAAGTAAATATCTTGGATTAATTCAACTGTTTGGGCAACTTCAAAAGTGACCAGGTTAGAAAGAATACACATAAGAGGCAGGGCTATTTTCTTAGACCCAAAACCCGTTATGAGTACCGTCTCTTGTCCTAGACATCACCCTCGAAAATTTCTTACTCCAGAGGAATTAAGATGACTCAAGTGTTAACAATTACCGTGGGTGAGAGTTAACAAAAGAGTCATCGCCGATAAAGATCAAAATCTAAACTTCGAAGCACAAGTGATCTACATATAGCTGAGACTAATGCATGAATGCAATAACTATTTACAAGTATGTTTTTTATGCACAATTTACAAATATAACATGACAATTTACGTATGAACAATTTATACAAGTATGAACAATTTATTTACAAGTATGGTTTTATTCACAAGTAATGATATTTACAAAACAATTTCTCATTAACAAACTAACATAAGTATAAGATTTATTTAACAATTTAGATTTATACTAACACAAAGTGAAGATAAATGAATATTTTTACGAATAAATGAAGAAAAAGAAATTTTTTATTTTTTATTAATTAATTTTTTTTCTGAATTTAAAAATTAAATAAATGAAGAAAAAGAATTTTTTTTTTAATTTTTAATTTTTTTTTACGAATTTTATGTTTTTTTTAATTACAAAAAAAAAATAAAAATAAGGAAAAGTGAATATTTACCATAAGCATTTATGAACAATTAAAAAGAATGAACATTATGTACAAGTATGAACAAGAATAATATAACAAGTAAGAGAATTATAAACAAATATAAATGAAAATCTATTATGAACAAGTATGCATGTATACTATGAAATATAAAAGTTATGAAAAATTTATGAACAAGTATAAAAGGTAACAAGTAACATATATACAACATTTATTTACAAGTATGAATTAACACTAACATAAAGCTAAGATAAGATTTTTTTTTATTTCAAATTTCAAAAAGTTAATGGAATAAAAAGTTAATGAAATAAAGTTAGTGGAATAAAAAGTTAATGGAATAAAAAATAAAAGTTAATGGAATAAAAAGTTAGTGGAATAAAAAGTGAATGGAATAAAATTAATGGAATAAAAGTTAATGGAATAAAAGTTAATGTAATAAAAAGTTAGTGGAATAAAAAGTTAGTGGAATAAAAAGTTAATGGAATAAAATTAATGGAATAAAAGTTAATGGAATAAAAAGTGAATGGAATAAAAAGTTAGTGGAATAAAAAGTTAATGGAATAAATTTAAAGTTAAAGGAATAAAGAAAAAGTTTATGGAATAAAATTAAAGTTAATGGATTAAAGAAAAAGTTAGAAAGTGTAAAGAAAAAAAAATTAAAAGTAAGGAAAAGTGAATATGTACAATATGCATTTATGACAAGTACAAATTAAATTAAATTATGAACAAGTATGATAGAATTTTAAATTTACATAAACAATTTGAATATGAACAAATATATAAAAAAAATTATGAACATTATGAACAAGTATATATTAGAGATTATGAATAAGTAAAGTACGATCATTATAAAATAATAAGAACAAAAAAAAGATGGATAAATAAAATATAAACAAGTAAGTAAAGGTTATAAACAAATATAATATTAACAAAAGTAAAATTTATAAACAAGTATAATATGCACAATTTATATACATACACTAACAAATTAAAATGATTTTCAATTTCCCCGGCAACGGCGCCAAAAATTGACTACGCCCAAACTACGCATTAAATTAAACACGTAATTTGAGTGTTGTGCAATTTAAACCATTTTTGTGTAGATGTAGTATTGGTAAATAGGGATCGTTCTTAACCGGGGAAATTAGGGAACATTAATAATGTGTTAGTGGGAAAGAGTAATGAATAAATGAATAATGAATTAAATAATTAAATAATTAACAAATTAATGAATTAATGAATTAAAGAATAAAAGAATTGAGAATTAAAGAATAAATGAATTAAAGAATTAACTAATCAAAGAATAATAAACTAAGAGTATTAAAGAATAAAAGAATAAAGAGATGAAAGAATCAAAGAATAATAAACTAAAAGTAGAAAAGAAGAATAAAAGAATAAAAGAATAAAAGAATAAAGAATAAAAGAATAAAGAATAAAGAATAAAGAATAAAAGAATAAAGAATAAAGAATTGAAAAGGGGGGTTTTGAAAAGAGTTGTAAATATAAAATAAATAAAACAAGTAAAAATAATTAAATACTTAATTTTACTTCTACTTTAACCTTTGTACTAGTGAATTTTCTTCAAACACATATTTTTACCAACACTCTAACATCATGCTCATATTGAACCAATCACGAAATCATACCTTAATCATCTCAAATACATGCATACATTTTTCATATTATAAATGCACCGAACAGCGGATTATTACTTACAATATGATTCACCTTAAGTAAGTGATTTAATGCGCCGAACAGCGATCAAACATTAAATCTCTTTAACTCTATCCTAAATGCCCCGAACAGCGGATCAACATTTAGTTTCGAATTGAAGTTTAAGTACTAAAACATATGAAGTAAAAGAAACTCAAAAAGTAAAACACATGGAGATTGCATTCTTACTTACAAATGTTAGAAAGAAAATACCAACACATATATTTGAATTATAAGTAAAACCAATAACAATAACAAGAATTTAAGTAGAGAAGTATGGATTTTCACAAGAATCACCGAACAGCGGCAGGAAACTTGTGAAGATGGAAGAAGAAATACGAGGAATTCGGTCTTAAAACTCTTGAATTGCCTTAGAATTACTTGGCCTAGGTATTTCTTAAGGAAAGCATAAAAATGTGTTTAAGAGATCTCAAAGAAATATCACAAGAACAAAGTAAAGAGGAAATGAAATTAAGAAAAATAGAAATAACATAAATTAAGAACAAGAATTAAAAGAAAGCTAATTAATAAGAAAATCTACAAGAAGTTAAAATGGTCCCCAAAAATATCTCTCAAAAGAGAGAAACAAAAGAACTAAAAGAAGAAAACTAAAAACTAAGCAAAATGGAAGAAATTGAGCTAATTGGGCACTCCCCAAATACATGAAATGACCTCCCTATTTATAGAGGGAGTGCCACAATTGTTTAATTAAAAGTACAAAATTAAAATATAAAAATAGCAATAAAATAGTACATGAAGAAGTGATGGAAATGATGAGATTGGGTGGGAAAAGATGCTGATTTTAGGGCAAATATGCTGATTTTGGAGAAAAGTGGCTGATTTTGGGGAAAAGTTGCTGATTTTGGGGCAAATATGCTGATTTTGGGAACTATTGGGGGGCTGCTGGATTTTTGGCTTGGGCTGCTGGATTTCAGCAGCTTCCCACCGAATTTCCTTGCGATTTTCGGTGGTTTCTCATATTTCGTCAATAATTTCTTCGTTATAATTCCGATCGGGACGATTCTTTCACCAAAATGCTCCAAATTCCAAGCTTTATTTATTTCTACAAAAATATCACAAAATAAATTAATTTGTCTAATTATTTATTATTTTAATATTAAAAGTCAAGTATAATGGGTATAAAATAATATAAAATAACGCTTATTTGAGGACTTATCACGCAATCCCCAAAATCTCCCACATGGATATCGTACTCACAACAATATGAACTCCCATTTGGTGGTGGCCCATATCTCATTGCATTGTATGCTCCTTTTGCAATAGAATGGACATACGTATATGGAATACCATGAATACCAGAGAACAAAACACCTATAAGGATTAACTTCTAACATAAACTAATTAATACTTAATATGAGAACCAGGATCAATTTAGGAGCATAAAACAATCATGACAGAAGAATTAATCTTTGGATGATTTACCATTCATATATATACAGAAGAAAGAGATTTCTATGTAAAGTACTCTTGAAATCATCACCACTTCGACAACCAAAAATCATAATTTCTTGAATTCCGATGACAAACTACTTAAAAGAGATTATAATAATAAATAAACCAACGCAAAAAAACCCATTAAATATCCATAATCTCATAATGATTATATAGAAAACATTGGATGAAATCAATAGATGTCAATCTATCATGCAACATGCAAGGTGACCTATTCCAAGAGAAGAATTTTCTCTCTAATTTTCATTGATCTAGCTTGTTGTTTTTCCAGGAAATGAACAAGATCTGCTGGGTAATTTTCATGTCCTAGATACACATAATTTAGTTTTTGCTAAAAACATGTTAAGAAACATGAAGTGTGATTTGTACGAACAGATCTACGAATATATAGGATGTTTTGTACTAGTTTCTATATATCCCTGCTTAATTTATTGACAAATAAAATATGAAACCCTTTATGATCGAAATGTAAGATCTCATCGATCTATCAACCGATTTGGTAAAAAAAATGTTATTTTCTCCCTTCCTTTTCTTTGCAAAAATTTGAGCAGATCCATGCTAGCTACCTTGTAGTTGTACATATTTAATATAAGAAAAGTATTTTCTTCATATTATACACATGTATAATTGGGGCACAGAAAGTAGAAACACGCACTTAATTTCCCTTTGGTTCCTTGACTGATGCAAAGCATGGAAAATGGGGCACAGAAAGTAGAAACACATACTTTTTTCTAAACAAAATTCACTTCCACTAAACAAAATTTCAATGAAATTAAAATGAAATTGAAGGAGAAACATACGGGGAACTGTGAAGATGAGAAGACGTAGAAGTTGGATGGATCGCTGGGGCTATTCAAGGGAGCCGTGAGGAGGTGCTGCAGTACGGGTGGTGAGGAATGAAGACGAGAGGAATGAGAGATGAGTATGTCGGGTTAGTCGACATGTTTGCCGAAAAATCCACCTCCAATCCGTCGACTTGACCAGATGACAAGCAACGCTGTTGATGCGTTGCCGCCGGGTTAGTCGATGTGTCCACCGCAACGAGATTTCACCTCCCCCGTTGGATTCGAGGCCATAAACGCTCGAGTCACCGATGAAGGCGATTGGTGATAGTGAAGGTTTGAGAGATGAAGAAGGCATGAGAGAGGAGTCAGAAGATTAAAGATTAAGTCGAAGATTGGACCAAAAATTGAAGATGATATTCTATAACAATTCAAAAAACTCGTTGCAAGTCACCACGTCTGGCTTTCCAAAAATTCACTCCCTAACATACAAAAAATTCATGTAATTTTAATAGAAATCCCTACAACTCTATTGCACTTCTAATCTGGGCATCCCCTGACCAAAACAAATCCAAACCAATTCGTCAATTCACCAATTAAACCAAAACAATCAAATCAAGAAAATAGAAATCCCTACAATTATATTGTACTTATAATCTGGGCATCCCATGACCATACAAAATCCAAACCAAATTCGTCAATTCATCAATTAAACCAAAACAATCAAACCAAGAAAACAACTGATACCTATAACCCAAGAAACCCACATGAAAATAGGTGAAGATATTGCAAATAGGAAGGGAGATTATATTAGGTTGGAAGGGAGATTTCCATATTAGACATAACTTTACACAAAAATTAAAAGAGTATTAGGAATAACGAACAAAACTTTGAATACCAAATAGGAATATCTTACCTTTGACTTCGATGCCAGTGGTGTTCTCCGTTGATGCCAGTCGTGTTTGTTGACTCCAATGGTGTTCTCGGCTGATTCCAGTGGTGGATTAGATTTCTCGGTCAAGTCGGTAAGAGCAGCAATTCTTGGAGATTCCTACTTTTTCGAGTTTTTCTTTGGCTGAAGTGAAAATATAGGGTTTTGGCGGAAGTGAAAAAAATTGGATGCCCGCTCGTTTTCATTTTTGCGCGCTATAGGACCAGCAGTTGAGAAAATTTTCAATCTTCCTCCAAGTTTCCTACCTAGTTGAGAATTTCTCTTCCTCTTAGTTTCCTCATCGGGAGAGTCTTTTGGAGAAGGATTTGGTTTATCATTCTTTTTTTCTTTTTCTTTTTTTCCTTCTCTTTTTTCCAAAGACTTGGAATTTTAGACAAATAAAATTTCGCTTTTTGTGTTAATTATGAGAAAGAAGTTTTTCTTTATTGCCAATTATATCATAAGTGTCATGAAAGACCTTTAATGTCATTTATTTTAAAATAGTGTCATTAAAATCTAAAATTGAGTGTCATCTATTAGCTGTTTTTTACTAGTGTCCAAACTTTCCGGCACTAAATATGGATTTTACTTGTAAAAATATCTATTCTACACAATTTGCACAGAAACAAAAAAAACATGTAGAGAATATAGTACCCCTTCATTGTCATCTGGAACAATCGACTTCCTGCTTCCCATTTACACGACAGTCAATGCCTTTGCTCAATGCTACACCATTCTCTTAATAGAATTTTCTGCAAGGAGACTCGTTGTTTAGGTCCAGTTCTAATTCGCTGTAAGATCCAATAAAGAAATATTTTAGCTACTTACATAAAGTTTTGGAATCAGATCCTATTTGTTCATGCAGAAATCGTCCGGACTTATAGAATTCTTTCTTGATCCCTACACACAATAACAAGAAACAAACGGGGTTAAGGTTGAAGCCCGGGAATGGCGGGAAGGGATGGTTCAACCAAGAACATTCCGATGCCAAAATCAGTTTAATCTAAAGAATAAACCGGCAAAATTTTAGTATGAGTTTTGAATTACCTTTAGAGGTGAGTGAGACTCTGTATTTATAGTGGAGTCTTGTGGGTCACCGGAGCGTCTGATTGGTTGAAAGAAATAGTATCAAGTAAATGATTCTACTGAGAGAAATCACATATTATTAACTATATATTTAATAATAAATAACTCATTGGGAGATTACTTATTATTGACATTAATCTGATTAATTAATATATTTAATTGATAAATATATTAAATTAATGCGAAGATCGTGTGATGCCATTGTCGTCTATACCAAGGATAATATTAACATTATGAGAGTTATAGGCCACGTGGTAGCTGTATAATTTTCAGGTGATTTATGATTCTACAAATGCCCTCATATCACTTAGGAATTCAGGAAATCCTAAGGGATGTAATTTTTATTGTGGTCCTGATAAACCCTTCTTTTTTTTTTAATGGGAGTAGGACTCCACTTAGTCTTGAATTTCAGGGTTTAATTCGGCAGAAATCTTTTGAGTTTTGTGTCAGGACCCACCCCGGTTTCACCCCGAAAACCGAGGTAAATCCCGCTCTCGTCTGACACCCTGACACAATTACAGCCAGACGCATGAGAAATTATATTACATATCCCGAAGTCAACAGTTTACAGAGCATAGTACTCAATACAAAAGAAAGAAAACTATTAAACTAAATACACGCACACGGAAAATAAAACAAAATACTCTGGGATCCCTCTCGTAACTTCTATGCCTCAGACGCTGCCTCGACGCCGGAACCCCGTGCTAGCTCCACAACCTGGAGGGCAATTTAAAACAGAAGGTGTGAGTGGACCAGAATAAAAGAAAAATGTCAAAACCATTTGATAAGAAAACCGGGTTTCGCCCTCCGTTTTGAAACCACATGCATAACCCAGTTATGAAAACAGTTAGAAACCAAATCACCAGAAACCACATCATAAGAAACAGAAACACTATAAAACAGTTATAGAAACCATAAACATCATCAAACCGTATATCATGTCTTCATTTCCTGATCAAACCTGCTGGACCTATCTGAGTCTTTAAACTCCTGAGTCTTTAAACTCAATCCAGACATCAATAATATCCGAGTCTTTAAACTCCCGAGTCTTTAAACTCAACAGGCCTACGGGGGAAATAACAATATATCCGAGTCTTTAAACTCCCGAGTCTTTAAACTCAATCCGGGTCTTTAAACCCAATCCGAGCCCGTCCTCCGTCAATCAATATCCGGGTCTTTAAACCCAATAATCAGATCCAGAAAATCCAATCCAAAACCAGTTGAAAACCATTTCTAAATCCACATCCAAACCCGAATCCGAAATCACTGGTCCGATGCCCTTCCGGCGTCCCGAACTGTCATTTCAAACCCAATCCGGAAATCCACTTTCCAATCTTAAAACCAACTCTCGATGCTCGAGATCCGATTTCAAAACCGAAAACCTCCATTATCAAAATTATGTTTCAAAATCCCGTTATCATCATTAGAAATCAGTTACCATTTGAAAACCCCAAAACCATAGCTTTATTTTCAGAAATCGACATTTCTCGTAAAACGTGCCAATTACTTTACTTCCTCGAAAACCGTGCAATATATAAAACCACATCATAAATCCAACATGTAAGCACATATATACAACAAGTACAGAAAAACAGTTATGCATGTTCGAGTTTAAGGAAAGGGTCCACTCACAGTACCGAGCCCTCAATCGTGTCCCGAACGTCTTGTACGTTCCTCAGCTTCCTCGGGAACTCCCGATCCTGTCAACAACCACCAAAGTACGTCATTAACATGTCTACGAAGGTCCACCTAATTCCCCTCAAAAATCCCCGGGTCCTAACCGTAACGAATCGGAACCCTAAACATTTACCCTCGCGGAACTACTTCGATTCGACGTCCGATTAACCCGAAACTAATTCCATTAGACTCGTCATAACACCTAGATCAAAAACCATGTTGACAACTTCCCCAAGGACCGCCGCACGCTCCTCCACGCGCCGCCCAAAGTGGCTGCGCGTGGGCCTCACGCGCCTGCTACAGTGTCACCGTCTACCTCGAGTAGACCGGGTTCGACACAGTCCTACAAATTGAACCGGCGAGGATGGTTCTCCTCCTTTCGTCCACCAAATCGACTCCTTTCTTCACCAACAGCATCGTCCAGACCTAGGCTACCCATTCCCATACTCCAATCACCTCGACTCACCCTAAAACTCGTCGACTCGAACTCGAACAAAAACCCGTACACTGCTCTGTTTCCTTCTCCGGCCACCCAGGTCTTCCCCCGTCACGGTGGCTAGCCCAACTCTTCCTAGGACTGTCCTACACCTCACCCAACTCACCAAAACTATCGACTCTACCCCAAACTTCACGACTTTACGTTTGAAGCAAAACGGAAAAACAGGGCACACAGGGCACCTCCGTCGTACCAGCCTCCACCGTGCACTCCCTGTCACGGCAGCACAACCAGCAGAAACCTAGAACCCTACTGAGTCTCCTAGACCTTCCTAGCCTCTTCGATTCAACTCCTAAACTCACGACTTCCACCTTGAACCTCGACGACAAAACAGAGTACAAAGAGGAAAGAAGAAAGATTACCTGCGGTCGATCGCCGCCGTGAGCTCCGCTGGGGCTAGTCAACTCCTCTCACCCCTCACGACACCACCACGAGTCCAATTGCACCGTACACGGTCACACCGCCACCACAAGCTCTCACCTCTTCTCTGTTTTCTCTGAGGACTCAAACCTCCCACTCCTCTGATTCCGTCACAATCCTCCCTCTCAAAACACTCACCACTTTCCTCCCTTCTCTCAGTTACTCTCAAAACTCACCAACCTCTCACCCACACACTCAATCGATCAATTCCTCTCCCAATTTCACTCTCTGTTTCTGTTCTTCTCTCTGGTCGAACAAGCACAAACACACGGGCACCCCAAATAATTGGGACCGTGCACACGCCTAGAACCAACCAGACCTCCTACACGTGTCACCAATCCTACCCTTCCTCTCACATGTGGCTCAATCTCAGTCCTTCATCTGTCCTTATCTGTTGCACACATCCCAGAGCACAAAAGACCAAAATGCCCTTCTGTTTTAACCAAAATTACAACTTTGCCACTACCTTTCTAGACCCGTAACTCCCACATCGTACGTCCGATGAATACGTGCCGCCTGTCATCGAACTCAGGACGACGAGATCTACCTAACGGTCTTAGGTCAACTTACCAAAACCCGTTCGTATAAAAAGTCAACATTTCCCCCTTAATTTAGCCAAATTATGGTTATGCCCTCAATCTTCCGAACATCATAACTTCCTCCTCGGATGTCGGAATCGGGCGTGCCACCTGTCTACGGATTCGTGACGTCCCGAACTACGTCACAGTCACCGGTCAAAGTCCATTTGACCATCCAAACTAAAAGTCAACTTTTTGCCCAAACCAAGGGCAAAAATCGTCATTCTACCCTATCGGTCCAAAAGTACCCAACTAAGTACTAATCGCTGTCTTAATCCTAATTTCCGGGACGGGTCGTTACATTTTGGGTTTAGCTCCCGGTTGAAGTAGAATCTTAGGCCCAAAGATTAGCTTCAAGTTGACTTTTTGAAGCCTACTTGCACGTAGGGTTTCATTCTCTATTTAATATGAGCATCGTTCATCAGAAAATATTGAAAGAGTGCCTTGAAGCTTGAAGATAATTCTGTTCTTTCTCATTGTGTATGGGAAAATGCGGATGATGGAACCTCTTTTTTACTTGTTATTCGCTCTGTTTGTTTTTGCAGGTAGAAGGCATTAGAAGAAAATTTTCTTCTTTCATTGCTTATAAACCAGGAGAGAGGTGGAGCAATGGTAGTGCTATATGGAAGTGATTGGGTGCATCTAAGGCCAAAATGTCTAGTGCAAGGCTGATGCGCATGATCGCCACAAAGAGAAAGAGATGGAGCAGCGGCAAGTGGTGACTGGCTGTGGACCAGGGCCGTCGTCAGCGCTGTAGAGTCAGAGGCATCATGCTTGCAGTTAGCGTGTGCGGGTAGCGGATCGGCTAGGAGACGTGCGGCTTGCGTCTCCTTCCTCCTTTGGCTGGTGTGGACACTTGTGTTGCTAGCATCTTCTCCCTTTTTTTTTTTCATTTTATTTTGTTTATTATACTTGTTCCTGTATAATCAATGTAATATTTTTTTCCAGCCGCATCTGCTTAGTAGTGTTTGCATTTTTTTTTGTTGCCGTTGGAAACATCCTTACACAACTTTTTCCTTTGCTATAGCTATCAACAAAAGCTACTTTTGTATGTTTAATATATACATATATATATTAATATATTATTTTTGTTTTGATTAGTTTCGATCTTTTGCAGGTTCTGAGAGTTGTGAATGTCTGATTGCAATGATTCAAGCAGTGGTGCGCTACTCTCAGAGACGATCATTTCAAGATGCATGAAGACATACTTTTGGCGGGGACTTGAAGAACAAATTTTTATGGAGCAACCGTCGTAAGATCATCTGTTGGTATGTCCGGGACTTGTTGGAGCTTCCGACTTCAAGAGATAACAGACTTGATATCAAGACACTCCTCTAGTTAACATGTTTGTGGTGTTTTGTAGATAGAAGAGCTTGGCGCGTTGATGGACTTGTCATCTTCAAGTGCGGGTGGAGCCAACGTTAAGGCCTTCTACGGGGAGGTGCAATAGAGTGAAAGGCGAGGTGCAGTAAAGTGCAAGGTGAGGTGCAGCAAAGTGCAATGCGAGGTGCAGCAGAGTGTAAGACGAGGTACAATAGAGTGTAAGACGAAGTGCAGCCGACTGCAAGACGAGGTGTAGCAGAGTGCAAGACGAGGTGCAGCAGAGTGCAAGACGAGGTGCAACAGAGTGCAAGAAGAGGTGCAGTAGAGTGCAATGTGAGGTGCAATTGAGTGCAAGGCGAGGTGTAGCAGAGTGCAAGGCAAGGTGCAGAAGAGTGCAAGGCTAGGAGTCTCATCACTTGGAGTGTGACGTGTCACAACCCAGCATGAGGCTTGTTCCAGCTGCAAAACAATGTGTGTTGCAACTACAAGGCGAGATGTGCTTCATCTTCAAAGCAAGGCTTTTCATGATGCGAGGCGAAGTGCATAAGGATTAATCATGAATTACCCAAGTATTGATATTTTTTAGTACAATAGTACATGAGTTTTTAAGGAGTTGCTTTGGATGACGGATGACCTTCCAGAGAGTTGATCTTAAAGGCCCTATTGAGCTCAAAATAGGGTGGTAACAAGGTGGAGCATGGAGGATCGATCATGCCCCCTGCAAAGCTCAAGACTTTGTACATCATCGCCTAATTCAAGGAAGTGATCTTAGAGATGCCATCATCTAGACGTCGAAGCTAAGTGGTGTGAAAACACATGGCACCAAACCATCGTTTCGTCTTGGAGTTGAAAGTCAAGCTACTTTGTAGCTGTCACAGAGTCAAGCAATTGTGAAGTTGTTTTTGTGAAGCCAACTATGTCAAGTAAGCGATGTTGAGGAGGTTTCCCCCATTGCTTGAAGAAGGCCACAAACGATGTGTCACTGAAAGTCTCTGATGGGATGATCGAAGGCCTCCAAGGCTTGCTCACAGGTTGACGGAGAGACTCTGGGGTCGTGCTGGTCCTGATGAAGAGCTTCGTGGTTCTTCTTGGATCGTAGCTTGATCTTAGCGTTGAATATATGTTTGAGAATTCAACTTGTGAATTGCCAACTTCTTTTATTTTCATTAATAGAAGCCTTCCATTTTTTGAGTGTTTTTTGATTTTCGGCAGATTTGACCTTCATGCAGTAATTTTGGTCTTTTGACTTCGTTTTAGCTTCAAATTGAGTGTCGTTGGTGACGTTGGAAAGTTGACTTTCGTACCTTTTTGGTGCCATCAAGCTCTCTTCAAGGAAGTAAAATTTGAGCTTGGTACGTTCGAATAAATCTCGAAGTTGTGTGCTGGAGCACGCACTAAGACATTTACCCAAGATTTGTCATGACATGACCTAGCTGTTGCTCCCCTTGGTGGGGTTGGGAAGTGATATTTAGTAGTTTTTCCAATTCCAGTAAGTCCATTTGTTGGGTATGAGTGACAGATCCTTGAGAATGTGC